>VZSR01003209.1:4572931-4587875 GCA_013398615.1 Brachypodius melanocephalos
TACTTTGTGCTAATCCTATACTACAACCCAGGACAGCCAGCTAACTAATTTTCTCGTTATTTGGAGCAAGCAGAGAGAAAGGGGTAAACACAGTCAAAACAAATGCAATTAAATTGAAAAATTGCTAGAAAATGGGTTATCAGTACAAGTGCACTTAGGAAAAAGCTTTCAAAAGTTATTTATGAGAAATACTATTTTATTGACTGCATTATATTCCCATTATAAAATCAAAGCATGTTCATCTGACTGCCACGTCACTGTTTAATCTTTGATTTGTGAAGTAATGGTAAAGAGACACATAAAGAAAAAAACCCCTCACTGCCAATGTTAAAAAAAAAATGAAACTAGTGGAGAATGTTTCTTTCAAAAAGACCAATCATTTTGTCCAGGTCTTGCCTTCCAAAACAGAATGAGTCACACAAGAAAGCTGTTATAGCAAGATGTGAAAAAGAGAAAGAGTTGTTAATCAGTAATTGAAAAAAAACCCAACAAAAAAGACATGGCAAACCAACTGCTATAATTACTTTATTCATGGATTACTATTGTTTAATAAGACCCCTTGTATTTACTAAAGACTGTAATTTGGAGCTTTATCAGAATATTTACATTTATCTAAAATTCATTAATTTGAACAACTCTTATAAAAATGGCATTATTAGTCTAGCAACTGGGATAAAACTTAAAAAGAAGTTCTGTGTTTCTTTAACTATTAAGAAAGGAACCTGCAAATGCTTCATCATGAAAGCTGAACTCCATTTAAAACAAAATTATTTAAGCAAAATTAAATACTTAAGCACTTTATTTAAGCAAAAGTATGAATAATTATAATACTTGTGGAAAGTCTTTAAGTTATTATATAAATATATATTTTTAAAAGTCTTCTTTTAAACTCAGGTTAATTAAAACACCTTGACAGTGACAAGTGATATTAGTCTAATATCTAAACACAAAACACCTCAGAATGAGAGAAAACAAGAGCAAGAGAACAATAAATCCACCCCTTCTGCATATTGACACCTACGAAAAGCAGCCTGGAGAGTGCAGCAATCAGAGCAGGCAGAGAATGTGCAGCCCATAATCCAGGGTGTGATGTGGCGGTTTGTGCAGAAGGATGCACAGGAAGCTCAAAAGATGAGTTCCCACAAGTAACTTAACTGTAATATTCAGTCAGCAGAAGTTTTGTAATCTGCTATGCACTCACCAGGACTGTTGTGGCTACAGAGGTCCCACAAAATCATGCATCCAATCCAGGTCTTGGCCTCTGACAAGGCGTGCCAGAGCCTTTTGCTGGTAATGGATGGCAGTAGTGGCTGGGAACAGCACAACCAAGTGAGGTAACCTTTCTATTTCCTCCACTTGAGGAAGCAGAAGAGTTAAAGAGCATCAGGGAGTCTAAAAGAGGAAAAGAGAAAAAGAGAAAAACGGGCAAAACCATGCCTTCCCTGAGACAGAATAGCCACCAGAAGAAAGCAAAAGACCAAGAGATTCCTCTATCCTGCCCCAGCAGACAGGTAGAAGTAGTTTAAAGGAAACTACATCACTAGGAACCCCTCTATTCTTTCTATGACATAACTAGCAATTGGAAAAATACTTCAGAGAGACATCAGCATACTCAGCAGTTAGACAGAAGGACAGTTGCTTCCTTGGTACTGTGCTTCCAAGAGGCTAGATTTGAGGCAGAGTTAAATCTGAAAAGTGAAGTATTAGACAATTTATGTCCTAAAGGCATCACCTTTTCTGCAAGGCAGCACATAAAGACAGCTGGGTTATTTCTGGGTACTGCAGCACAATTCCAGGCAGAAAGATCACCAATAAGTAAAGCAGACCATGTGCCACACCGTGGCAATTCACAATGTGTCTGTAGCTTCTTGTGAGGGAGCAGAGTCACCATCCCACTGGGAAAATCACAACTCATTGGCAGATTTCTACTACTACTGCATAAGAAATGCAAAAATAGCTTTGAGACATCACACTCTTTCCACTGTCAAAAAGTTACAAATACCCACAAAAGTCAAAATAGTGCTGCACATTATGCAAATGGCATGTGAAGGGAAAGCTAATTAAGTGGATGAATATTTGTTAATTATGTATCACCAGACTTGCTATACACTTGTTAACTGTTATCAGAACCACAATAATTATGAACCTGTACTAGCAGCTTTGAATATTACTAAATATTCAAATAGTGGTGGAAAGGAAAGAATGTAATTAATGCTGCATAGAATCAGGATGGTAAATGACTTACCAGCCAAGCGTTGTGTCATACGCTGACTTGAGTAGCATGCTCATGAAATTTGCATGGATATTTCTTCTGACAACTTAAAAATGTCTTTCTTGAGTACAATCTGAGATCTATAAATCCACACACATGAAGTGTAGGTGCACCCAGTATGTTGCTGCCCGTGTCTAGCTGCAGGGAGCAGCAATAGATCCTCATCAGCAAGGAGACAAGGGTTGGGACGTTCCCGCCAGTGGTAGCCGCTAACATTGACAACCAAGAAGTGGGAACAACGAAGAAACCCCAAAAAGCAAAGAAATTATTAGCAAAACAAAGAAATAAGCCGTACAAACAGAGCTTCTTTGAAGACCTGGAACTGAGGAAAACATGACAATATATAGGATAGGTCTGAGGATAAGAGTCCAGTCAGAAACACGAACTGGGAACATAACCATATTTGTAAAACACAACTGGCCAATCATAAAAGCATAGCCTTTTTGAGAATAACTTGATTAACATGCAAAATCCCATGAACCTTCACTGCTCACCACAACTACAAAGGGGTTTCCCACAGTCTTAGGTTTGTAGATATCTCAGCTTGGCCAACTCACCAATACTTGACTCTAGTCTCCCTAGCCAAAGGCATATAATCAATTTTCACTTAATTTGTGCTTAAAAGTGAATTGAAAGGTAATGCAAAGAGGGAATTATAGTGATACTACCAGTAACTTAGCTTAATTTCTGTTTCCCTCATTATACAAAAATGTCTAAAATGAAGAGTTGAGCTTTCTTTTCCCACAATAGTTATAGATTTTTTTTCATATTTTTACAAATTTATTCTAGCTCTTAGAAAGATTATAATGTCTTTGAAACCCTAATGATGCAGTCCAGAAAACACTAACCTATACTTGAATCAGAAGGTACAGAAAAATACTCTCATATCTGACTGCCACTAGGTCTCATATACATAAATCTATCTATGGGGTATTCAACTACTTTTACTATTTTATAATGCGGAAACCAAGTTCTACAGAAAAATATTTTTGTACAAGCCAGGTCTGATAGGGAAGATATTTGCCTCATTATTTCAACCTTTTAAACAAATTAAATGTTTCAATAAATTGTACCCTAAAAAAGTTATTAGTTAGACAACATTTCTTTCATTAGCAGTTCCTATATGACTATTTACAATTAAGGTATAAATCTAAGAGTAAGTTATAAAAGACCTTTTCCAAAAGTGCAGTTTATCTTTGCTTAGAGAAGGAGGAAAGGCATACTCTGAAGGAAAAATGGCCAAATTCATGAACGTATCAGCAAAATGACAGTTACAATAACACTTCTCAAAAGTCATAGGGAGAGAATCAGAGAATATTATAGTTTATGCTGATATTATCCCCCATTTAGCAAAATCCATAAATAGACAGTGGTAAATATTCTGACTAAAAGCTCTCTAGGTGTTACTGCTTTTATATTTGTACTGTGGTCCAACATCACAGTTGTGTATTTTCAAATAATATGTTTAAATGGAAGGAGAAGCACAGAATTTGATGCCACAGTGGTAGCCAAGAGCAAATATAGTAAAGAAGAGAAATGAAGCCAAGCACAAGAACTGTGCAATGACAGGCCAGACAGGTGAGCCCTAAAAGAATGACAAGGACAAAGATCATTTGTGGAAAATGGAAGATTTCCTGTATGAGGGAAATGAAAGATGGATACATCCTATGAGGCTTCAGTTTTTGCAGGGTTTTTAGATTTTAGTTTTGTTCTCCCACCCCTTCATGAAGACAAAAAACAGCTTCAAAATGTGATGCTCCAGATACTTTCATTCTGGTAGAAGTCCTATTTAAGTCAACCCCTTTTTACTTCACATGGATCAAAAAAATAACAACTATTCAAGTAAAAGAGTAAAATATAAAATAAATATAATGCTCTATCATAGTAATTTCTGATTTTTTTCCTCTAAGGATTATTTTTAACCTGAGAATGCGCATGTTCATGCACATTTGTGTGTCTCAGAAGACAGCTGAGTGTGTCTGTGATGAAGAAAAATGGACATTCCAAAGGTTTTAGTTTTGATTGATGATGATTTTCTATTCCCATTTTTTTTATGCCAAACTATAAATTCGGAGCATTCTCTACTTTTTATTTGGCAATAGTTAGTCCTCAGGTTGAAATATGAATCAGAGAGCTGAAGGCAGCAGGACTAATAAAAAATATTTTAGGAAGCTCAGTTTTATCTGAGTTTCAGTAAAAAATAAACTCTGTAATATAGTCAGACCAAAGAACTAATATGACCAAAGGGCTCATGGCACTGACTGGAAACTAACAAACAATTTTGTACTTATGAGCACTAGCAAACCTATACAATACATAAAATTCATACTTTAATTACACTTTTTCTTCACAATTTTCACCCTTCCAAATGTTATTTGAAGTACTAAAACCCAGTGAAAGTCTGAAATTCTTTCAGAGGTGAAATGATTAGAGAGCTGGAGCACCTCTCCTACAGGGACAGGCTGTGAGAGTTGGAGCTGTTTACCTCAGAGAAGACAAGGCTTTGGGGAGACCATCCAGTGCCTCTGCAAGAGAGCTGGAAAAGGAATTTACACAGACATATGTAGTGGTAATGCAAGAGGAAATGGTTTTAAACTAAAAGAGGGATATATCGACTAGATATTAAGAAGAAATTCTTTACTGTGAGGGTGGTGGGACACCGGCACCGGTTGCCCATAGAAGGTTTGGCTGCTCAAGACCAGGCTGAATGGGGCCTTTGAGCCATCTGGTCTAGTGGAAGATGTCCCTGCCTATGACAGAGGTGTGCAACAAGATGATCTTTAAGGTATCTTCAAGTCCAAATCATTCTATGATTTCATGATTCTTGGTTTGGGATCTTGCCATGGCACAAGCAGGAAATATACTAGCTCCATAAAAATATTTGAGAGACTCAGATGAAAAGGTAGGATCCATTCATTATTAAGGTCATGCTAATACACAGGAATATAAAATATTTCTTTAGACTCTTCTGTAGTGATGACAGCTCCACTTGAGAAAAAAAAACAAACCTGTGCTATGGTATTTAAAGTCTTATAAAAGACTAAAGCTGGTAGTGGGATTGTTTAGTGCATTTTTTTTCTGAAACCTTTAGTCTGCAGAATTTTTACTCTTTTATAAATGCTTGACAATGGTGAGAATTAAGCTAGAGATGTCAGTGGACCTGAAGAGTTAATAGAATTCCACAAGCTTGTCAGCAGCTATGAGAGATGCAATCTAGACAGATGTCTAAGAGAAAGATATGTGGGATAGATAATAAAGTGGGCTTACTTGATATTCTGAGCTAGAGTTCATAAAATTTCTCCAGCTCTTTTTGTTCTCTATTGCTGTATTTTCTTTACCCACACAACTTCCCACCAAAGTGAATAAAATTTTGAAAATATTTCCCAGTTGCAATGCTGCATCAGCACCAGCATATTGTGTGATAATGCTGTAGAATGGCAAGATCCATCACAGTGTATATATGCACGATTTTTCTTTTCCTTTTACTATTATTGTCAGGCATATGTAATATCAACATGTGTTGACCCCTTGGAAATTTTTTGTTTCTTCCTTCCAAAATTACTTTTTACCTGCTCTCATGGATGAAAAAACAACTTAGATGCGTGTGTGTGTCTGTCTATGTGGGCCTGTGTCTGTGTCAGTGGCTGTGTGCATGTCTGAATGTCCCAAATTAAATTCTTGAATTCTCAAGGAGAAGTCCACTACCTGTTGGCAGCAATAGATATGAATAGAGAATTTTTCTTCAAAAAAGTTTCAAAAAAACTGTCCTGCCCCAAATCCTCAAATTAATAAACAAACATAAGACAAAATCACTAATTAACAGGCTGATCAAGTGTTGTATGTCAGCATATAGACTCCTGAAATGGGGAAAACTGGAGAATTGAGAATTTGGAAAAGACTTTCACAGAAAAGGATTCCTATATAAACTGGTCTTGGAAAGATGATCTGGAAACAGTGAAGATCTTTGCTGGAGGAGAGATCCTGGAAGTGAGGGAAGATCCTGGAAATCAGGAGGCTATAAGGAGACCAAAAAAAGAGGGATTCCTGGGGACCTTGAGAGGGAATAGCTGAGATGGGTAAGGATGAGCAACAGCGCAGAGGGAACCAACCCAGTCTTCTAGAGACCTTCGTGGGCCAGGAGGGACCTCCCGCAGTGAAGGAAGGGTGAGACCTAAGGAGGACAAGAGCTCTCCAGGGGAGGGTGTGACTGAATGTGTGAGGTAATCATGCAGGGTAAAAACCCTCACTGCCCTTTTCTTAAATAAGCTCCAGTATCCAGATCCACTCTGGTCTGTCACTTACCTTATCCACTCTGTCTCACCTGTGACACTTGGCACGGTCTCTTCCCTGTTCTCTTCTCCCACTTCTGCCCTGGCTTTCCCTATTTTCCTAGTACCTGCAGTGACTTTTTAATCTTTTTTTTTTTCCCCACTGGGAACAATAGCAGCAGTGGCAGAAACCAGTTCAGGCTTGCTGTTATCTGTTTGGCCCTGGCACAGAGCAGTTCCTAGGATAGGTATCCCTTTACTCTTTCTCTGGTCCTCTTTAAAGAAGTCCTCATGTTCTTTGTTGCAATCATGTCCTGGCCATTCACTTCCATCATTATCAGCTCCATTGTGATCACACCACATAGCTTTACCATGAAGGAAGAGCGTGAAGCATGCAAAGGTAATTTTACACACGATGTTTAAAAAATTGGCTCAAAGTCAGTTAAAATTGTTGTTCTTTTTACCCTGAAGTGAAAAAATATAACCCAGAGCTTTTGCTTCCAAATGAAGGCCACACAGACAAAAACTATAAAACCATTTGTAGCAAATAATAAGCCCCAATATTTTCACAGATCATTCATCTGAGCAATTTTTTTTAGCAAATCAGAGTTAGTTTTGCTTTGATGGTGTTCTAGTACTCATGTTTAAACAACATCTACAGTATCTATTCTGTGCAAATAATTTAACTGGCTGTAAGTCTGGGCTTCCAGTGACCTGGCAATGATCTTTCTTGCTAATGCATGCACTAAAAGCAAGCATGGAAGGTACACACAGAGAAAAATAGTTTAAAAATTCAAATTAATCTACTAAACATTTTTTTCACATTCTATATGTGTAGAAGGCCAAATCAATAGCTATGACCTTGTGAGCTTCTAAATTTTTCTTTTATTTTTTCACAGTACACTTAGATAAAACCAGTACTTACATTCCATAGCACTTCACATTGAGGATAGCATAAAGCATATTAGCAAAAACATAAAATTGAGTACCTTTGTTTTTCTATTTTTAAATAAACTCAATACTGACTTTATGCAGAAATTTTGGGGTTTTGCACCATAGATCCAGAAGGCTGCAACAGGAACCAAAAAAAGAGAGTGCAAACTTTTGGTTGTCATTTTTTATACATGTATGTGTCAATAGTATTTCCTCATCCAGCTTTAACACCTGAGATATTCGTAGTGGGGAAGAGTGAGGATACATCTGCATTGTAGACCACAAAGCCTGATGAAGCAGAGTAATCTCGGGTTACTCTCATCTCCAGATGTTTTGTTTCTGAGGCCTGAGCTTGCTAGGCTGGAACAGCTCAGATACAGCTGCTACTGTGCAGTCTGCACAATACTCACATCTATATTTTGTTTTGACTTTAACACTGTGCCTAGGAAAAAAAGAAGTTAATTTTTTTTGGCTCAAGCCTAACAGAAAATAAAAAGAACAGATGAATAGCTATTCTCGCTTGTTACAGTCATGCTTTTAAAGTTATTAGAAATGCCTCTGCCTGAATTAAGGTGTGAGACCATATGCCAAAGTCAACAGTAAGGATTTTATTTGATAGTAAATAAGAGAGAGAGAGAGAGAGGAAGAGAAAAAAATAGAAAAAAGGTAGGGCAACAGAAAGCTAGACAGATTATAGAAAGTATCACCACTTCATGGAGCCTGATGGTGTCCTGTTGATCCTCTCCAGCTGGTCTTCTTGGTGGTGAGGCTTTTCTCCAGAAAACATAAAATCTAATGGATTAATACATGCTCAGGCCAGGTGAGAATCCTCAGACCCACGTACCACCCCCCAGCAGGAGGAGGCAGTTTGACACAGTCTCTTGCAGAAGACTGGATCTGTTGCATCATTTTGCATCACGTGCAGTGCTGTGGTGCAAGGCCTCAGAAATGAGTCTGGGGAGCACTTTGGGGGGGTCATTGATGAATTATGACACCTCCTCAGCAGCCTCTCATGGTAATGTCCTGTGGATGTGCCCTTTGGGGTTGGAGGTTTCACAGCTGGGATGGTTTGTGTAAGGGAGGACGCGTGTTCACTGCCTCTGACCAGAGGTTACACCACCCATCGGAAACCTCCTCCTCTCCCCTCAGTTGTAGGGGGAAGTTTGTGCAAGCCTGGCCTCTGTGGGCTGTGGTCTCCCCCATCCCAAACCCAGCCAGGGATGATTCTCAGCGCAGCTGCTGGATTTGTCTTTCTTATGGATGCATCCTTCTCCCTCAGCCTGAGATGACTGAATAATAGTGTCCCCTTTATCTTATCTAGGCAGCTTAACTCACAGTCCAAGGTTTCAGTCAGGCACCTTCAAGGAGGGCTGGGCTTCTGTGGTTGCAGCTTCTTTATACAGATTTTCCTACAATGGGCAAAACTCCTGCATAACAATTTTTAAAGCATGAACCATTTCAGTCCCTGACATCACTGGAAAAGTGAAACATGAAAACTCACTATGAGTTTTGAGTCCCAGAAGACTGCTCATTCCAAAAATATATGTTGTTTCCAATAGGCTGATAGCCTGTCCATAATAAACTGTAGCTCATGTAACAAAATACCTCCAGGAACCTGCGAGCATGACCCAAGCCACTCTGTTTCACAAGCTGTATAAAGCAACAATCACAATGATCATTTCATTGACAAGACACAGACTATGGCATCAGACAATTTCATTAAAAGTAGATAATCTGGCATGCATCAATTTAAAGTGAAGTACCATCACACTCATCAAGCTCATTTTGTCCAGAAATAATAATCTCTTCATTATTTGGAGAAATTGATGTCAAAAAGGTGACTTTGACCCTCAAGCTGCCTGTAGTCTTCATGTCCATACTGACTGTAATCAATTATCAGTGCTTTGTAGCATCCAACAGCAACCTAGGCACAAGTGGAGAGTAAAATAAAAACCATTGAAATATTTGATTATAATGACATAACTAAGGGTTCTATGCCCACACAACTTCCAAAATGAAGAGCTATTACATGAATAGTCAATATGTGAATGATTTTTGTGATTCTTATAAATCTGAACAAAAAACTACAGATTTGAAACTGTCATACTTACAAAATGACATCTAGGCAGAAGCCAGATACTGCCAAGCAAAAAAGAATATATTGGCAGGATGTTATTAAAAATTTGAAAAATTTCACTCCTTCAAAGTAAACTTTGATATACAAAGTTCATACAAACTTGTTCAAATAATTGGTTTTTATTCCTTCACTAAAGACTATAGAAACCTTTGAACTATAAAATTTACTGTAAAAAAAGGATGGTTAAAACTCCACATGTAATTGTCAAGACTGTGAGATAAGCAACCTAAGATGTATGTTTGGATTCTACATAGAATTAAGCATGAGAAACAAAATGATGATATATGTATGCACCAGAAGTTCAAAGAAAAGCTCATTAATGTTTTGTTGATTTTGAAAAGACTGATGATGAAACCCAATATGTCAGATTAATACATATTTTTGAATGCTTAATGGTGACATGAAATATGTAGCTAATGAAAAAAATGAGTACTTGGAGAGAAAGTAGCAATACAAAAAGATTGTGAAGCTGCTAAAGAGTGTAACATCAAGAGAGATGTATGCCAAGGCTGCATTCTTTATGTCTGTAACTTCAGCATAGATGCAGAAAGTATAACAATCTGCAGAAGAATCAAAAACATTGTAAATAAGACATTTGAATGAAGGAAGTGAACAGCACAGTGGGTGCTGGTGACCGTGTTTGAATATTATTGACTAGAGCAAAATCAGGATTTCCCTGTGAAAGGAATCTCAAAGGGTTCCAGAAGAGTGAAAAAATGTTAAGAAAACAATAGCAACAACATGGAAAAAATGCCAACTGAATAAAATCAGCAAGAAAAATTCCCAGACCTTGCTGGACTGACTGAATAGGTCTCTCTATTAATAATAAAATGGTAAAAACATAAGAAAAATTACTTGACAGATCTCAAAAAGCTCCACAGAATAAAAAAAAAAACTTGATTTCCACATCTTCTTAGGGTTATCATTGACCTTCTTCTGAAGATGCTTGTGAAATAAAAACAGTTGAAGGTTCTTCTGTGTTTTCTAGGTACTGATGTTAAAAATTGTACTTCTTTTCAATGTTACTGCTCCCTTCTTCCCTCTCTCCTATTTATGTCCTTACCAGAATGCTTTCTTAGAACCCATATCTTAATTGAGAGCTCTGTATCTCCACAATATTGTACTAAAATTGGAATCTTACATCTTACAGACACTCATTCAGAAAGTTATTACCTTGGTTGGGGGAAGGGGGTTGTTTTGTTTCGATTGTTGTGCTTTTTTGTTTATTTATTTGTTTATGTATTGTAGTGAATATCAGTTTTCTCAGCAGAACTCTTCAGAAGAGAGCCTCCGACCTGCCTCCACAGTCCTAAAGATGTTATTCAGTGCTCTCCTCCTTTCCATTTGGTATTTGCTGTATTTATTAATATTACGTAATAAGGAAAAATATTCTTTGAATGTCTTTATTTTCACCAGTTTCTTTTCTTATTCATCTGTGTAGCTGCATTCATCAGAGGGAAACTCATATCTAAATAATCAGGATTCTCTTCAAATTGAAGTTGAGACTAAAATCTTTAGATAATCTAAATGTCATAAATACATGTTCATACAGTATGAAAGGTTACAGTAGCTACACAGACTTTTACTTACTTGTCCTTCAGGTTTCCATAACAATTCAGTTACTACATCCTGATTGCAGCCATCCTTATTGTAATTTTCTATAACTACTGTGAATAGCAGTTTCAAAAGACACAGAAGTCAATTAGTTTAATGTATCAACTTGGTGAGTTTGGGAGCTGCCACTTTCCTTTATTCCTTTTCTGTGCCAATCAAGCTTTAAGCTTGGATGTTTACAGGAGCAGTTTCATTTTTATCAGCCTGTTTGGCTGAAACTGTACGAGCTGATAAAATGGTGCTTCTCCACTCACTAAAGCCCAGTGAAAAAAACCCTTACAACGATGACAATTTTCATTAATGATTCACATAAATACCTGCATCATTAAATCAAAAAGTACAGCTGGCTTCATCTTACTGAAAAAATAGGAAGAAAATGGCTAGTAAGATTACTTTAGATACAGTACATTGAAACAAAAAAAAGTCCTAATGCAAAGTCAGATAAAATTTAATGCTTCAATATTAAAAAATTTTCATCTGAACATCTATAGTTGAACACAGTTATTGCCTTATTATGCATTATGTTCAATTTATGCAATGAATAGATTGACTTCATGCAAAATGAATCCGTAAACGAAATTTGAGTATAGGAGGAAAAATCTTACTCCAAATAAAAACATATATTCAGATACTTCTTTGCAAACCCATAGATATCTGGTGTGGGTGTTTTTTTCTGTCTGTTTTCTTGGTTTGGGCTCTTTTTTATTCTTTGTAGTTTAATAAGCAAGATATTGAAAATAATCTTGCCAAAAAGAGGTGGACAAAACTAGGAGGAATTTTGTAAAATCTATTGCCAAAACTGATCCATGGTATAATACGCTCTTCTTCAGTTTCCAAAGGAGTAATTTATGAAGCTCTGGTCATTTTGTCTTTCAACATAGTGCATATTTTAAGAAAATACTCTCTGCTCTAAAGGTTAATCCAAAAATTAGAAAGGAGCAGTTCAGTGCTCTGTATATAAGAAATCAATATATTCTTTAATACAGCTTAATTTAAAACCTTAAAAAGGAGGATAAAAGATGAATAACTTGAAAATGTGATGCTTGTATGTAAACAGTCTACCTCTATTCAAATACATTGGTCCAGCTAATGCCTCCTTGATTTAAATATGTACAAAACACACATAATTAAAGCATTATTCTGGTCTGTTTCTAAGTCTTTGTATCTCCTACATTTATAGTTACATGTCAATTCCCAAGGTCTGCTAATGCAATAACCAAAAATCTCTTAATGAGTATAAGGAAAAAGAAATAGCAAAACACCCCTACACACAATACCCCACTTCCATAATTTAGTTTTTAAAGCCCTGTAAGCCTTGTACTAATTTTGAATATATTTTTCAAGTATAAAGTGGAGTTACCAAGCACGAATTTTCCAAGTGATCCAAGCACGAATTTTCCAAGTGGTGTATTATGTTCTGAAAATTAATCTTTCTGCATATTAATCCATGATTTCTGACTAAGAGGGTGACTTTAATTTAGTTAAAATACCAAATTCAGAGCACAAAACACAAAGCTTGCACTGAATCTGTACTCACTACAGGACTGAACTAAAATTAATGATAAAATGAAAATAATTTTACAGGCAATGAGTGAGTCATTAAGGTATTTAAATTTTCACCCTCTAGTGTAGAAAAAAAAATCTGAAAGAGATGGATTTGCAGACAGTAAAACAGTTTTAAAGAACAAGGAAATTTAGGCATAAATGCTTTTGAGGGAGAAAAATAAGAAAATGGTAAAATTACTTGGAAGACCAGAGAGAGAAAAAAAAATGAAGCAAACAAGATTGCTAGATTTCAAATGCTGGCAATAGTGTAGCAATGAAGAAACACGTAGAGTTTTTAAGATGTAGTACCAGTCAAGAAAGGCAAGTGTTTTGGAGAGGTGTCTCTCATGAAAATTTATTTTGCTTTCTTTTTTTCTATTCCCCATTGAAGGAATGTTGAGTTTGCAGTGAGATGCTTTTTGCAAACTTCTCCAAGCAATTACGTTACATGTATCAAAAGTTGATAAAATCTTTTCACTTCTTTTTAATGAGCACATTCCTCTTGTGGGTTTTTGTTTATGGAATTAAATTGAAATATTTTATTCCCTGGTGCTCCCTTTATGTGTTTTGAATAATGCAGTAAATTCTCACACATTCTGCAGTGCCCCAAAACAAGGTTAAACATACAATCCTTCAATTATGTTTTATAGCAAATTGAAAGGGAGATGTCAGATGAATGAAGCTCCATGATCATGCAAAGGGAAACCTCCTGGTGATGCTTTCATTAGTCTCTGTTTTAAGATCTGAATGGCTTCGTAGCTTTGGCCATTTTTGTATTTTTTAGGCATTTCCTTCTCTTCCCAATTTTACCCAGCTGCTGCTATAAAGTAATGCCCTTCCACGATACCATTCATACCTCCAATATTCTTGTCTGCTGTTCTTTAACCGCTACATGAGAGACTTTTGGTGAATAGCCTCAGTCAACCCCCCGAAACTTCATTCCAAAAACTCAAGAACTATGACTTAATCTGCTCCTTTATATTTTGATTTTCCCCCACCCTGCAAATAAAGAGCATGATCACATGAGAAGGCAGCCAAAGCCCAATTATCTGGGGGGGATCAGGAAGATACTGCCTGGAAGACACAAAAGGATTTTATAAGAGGTTGTATAAGAGCTCTGTAAGGTTATTTACCGATGTGACTAAAAGTCTGCTCTATGAGGTTTTACAGAGAAGCTCTGGATGCCCCATTCTTGGAAGTGTTCAAGGCCAGGTTGGATGGGATTTGAGCAGTCTGGTCTAGTGGAAGGTGTACCTGCCCATGGTAGGGGGGTTGGAATTGGATGGTCTTTAATGAACCTTCCAGGCTGTTCTATGGTCTATTTCATTTATTCATAACAGATCTTCTGTGATTTTATTTCTTCTTTATTATTATTTCATTATCAATAGTTCCAAATTATTAATCTAATTTCAATACTCATTATTCATATAGTATAATAAAGTCACATTTCAAAACATAAAGACATTCCAATACTTAAAATAACCAAACACTTTTTCTGAATTTCTGTATACTGTCAAAAAATCCATACCAAATCCATCAAACCCACACCTAGACATTTTCTTTTTTTTATAATAATTAAAATAAAATGTGAACATTAGGTTAATACTAAGAAATATACAATAGTTAATTAAGTGCATTGCTTAGAACATGTCTTGGTTAATGGTTATTTTTGTGTCTAACTTTTTGGAAGTAAGAGCTTGATAAATTTATGATGACATTTGACTTGATCCATCTTCAACTGGATTAAAAATTACTACTTGTGGGCCAGTTCACGCAAACCTCTTTTTTATTCTCCAGATAAAAACCCACATAGTATTCTTAACCCAAGAAAAGGTCTTTCTCTGGAGGACATGGATTCTGGAGTGCTCTCTATACTAACTACAATAATAACAGCAAAGAAAAGAATTGACATACGTTTTTAAATTTCTATGTGAATATAAAAGCTTTGCTGCCATAATTGCAGTATTAATACTTTGTATTTGTGTAAGGTATTCCACAGGTAAAATAAGTCTTAAGTAAAAACAGTCTTGAGTAAAAATCACTAGGATATATCGACAGGTGATGCTGAAGTTCTACTAATTTGAAACCAATGTTAACTGACTCAACACAAGAACTTTTTTCTAATTTTGTGTGAAGAAAAATTTCATTTCATATTCTCAATTCTTTACTACTTAA
>VZSR01003209.1:4602107-4612907 GCA_013398615.1 Brachypodius melanocephalos
TATCTTCAGCAAACACTTTCCCTTCATCCAGGTCATGGACAAACAAATTGAAGAAGACTGGTCCCAGTACTGACCCCTAGGGAACACTGCTGGCTACAGGCCTCCAACCACATGATGTTGCTGGTCATAGTTCTCTGACAATTCCCAATCATCTCATCCAACCCACACATCCTGAGCTTTTCTATGAGGAAGTTATAGGAGACAGTGTCAAAGCACTTGATGAAGTCAAGAGACAACATCCACTGTTCTCCTCTGCCCAGACAGTCCTGCCATCACAGAGGCAATAGGATTGGTCAAGTATTGGTGAATCCATATTGACTATCCCAGCAACCTTCTTTACCACCAAATGCTTAGATATGACACCCAGGATGAGTTGTTCCATCAACTTTCCAGGGACTAAGGTGAAACTGAGTGGCTTGTAGTTCCCTGGGTCCTCCTTCTTGTGCTTTCTGAAGGTTGAGTGACTGGCTTTTCTCCAGTCCTCAGACACCCCTTTTTATCCCCTTGACCTTCAAAGATGATGGAGAGTTGTGGGACCCCCTGGGCCCCCACAGGAGAGAATGCTCTTCCATAGAGACAGAGAAAGGTGTGAAACAGTAGGATGACTCCTCAGGAGTCCCTCTGGGAGACACACCTTTGGTTAGTGCGAGCAAAGTGTGGTATAAACCCATGAACACGTGCCCGCATGTAAATCCCTGAACTCCCTTAATTGGTTGAGCCCTTATTTCCTGGTTTTTCTGTTCCCCCATTGGTTCATTTTGGATCCGTCATGTTATTGGTTGTTTAGCCTAGACTATTTCCTATTGGCCCACAGAGTAAACCCCACCTCCCTAGTTTCCTATATAATCAGGGTGTCTGAGGCCCTTGAGGTCCCTTAGTTGCCGGTTCTCAATAATTAAAGGAAGGTTCTGGAGGATCTCCTGGCTCCTGTCTTCTTCCCTGCACCGCCTGAGGAAAGCTGCCAGGAGACCTGCCCTGACAGCTCCCTCACTGAGATCACTGAGGAGTCCGCCCCCCACCCCCACCCTGAGCTTGGCTGCCAAGGCAACCATCACAAAAGAGCAATCTTTAAGAGTGCCTGTGCCCCCAGACTTAAGGTGCCTTTCTAAAGGCGACTCATCTAGTGAAGGTCACAGCACCCTGAAGAGTACCTCTGGCCCTTCAGCAGCGGTCAGCGACAAGTGGTGTCCAATGTGGGGCAGACCTCGGTCTCCCCTCGACTAGTTGTTCCCAATCAGTTTTAGCCATTGGGAAGGGAGCGACCTTGGTTTTGCAGCTTCCTTAAAGGGATCCTCTTATATTCTAGCAGGGGGTACCAGAGAGGCACTGATTGGCATCTGTCGAAGACAATGGATGACAGCTGATTGGCTCAGGTGGCCACCCCCAGCAATCCTCAGTGAGCCAGTGGGGCGAAGAGAAATTTTAAGTTTTCGGACTTTTCATTTTTCTTTTGAATTTTGTGTCTGGGGAGGGAGTGGAACAGGATGGGAAATCAAATGAGCCGTCCATCGTTCACCCCATCAGAGCAGGAGTTTTACCTCCAAGTTAAGGATACCCTTGTTGGGGCAAAATTTAAGTTTAGTAGGGGACTTCTTAAAAAATTTGTGCATTGGGTTTTTAAGTGTTTTCCAGATACTAAGTTATGTTTAGATGCATTTTGGGACAAGTTTGGGAGAAAGTTTAATGTTATGCAATTTGAGGGTGATCTTTCAGTTGGTAAGTTTTTTCCTCTGTTTAAGTTAATAATAATGGCTCTGGAGGGAATCAGTAATGGGAAAGATGATAGGCATGAAGTTGGAAAACCCCAGTTAAAAATCCCTTCCCCTCTTTCCTCACCCTGTGTTCCTAAAGCCTCTTCTCTACCTGAAGGAACCTCACACGGGGTTGCCTCTGTCTCCCAGATGCTCCCTGACCCTCTTTCTACCTTTCCCAGCATGGAACTGCTCACACCACTCTGGACCCTCCCCTTAATCTCCTCCTTATGCCATTATACCCAAGTTTGTCCTCTTCACAAGAGTTGCCAGTTCCCAGTTTGTAGATCTAAAAAATCTTTGAAATAGTGCCAGCAGCGTGGCCAGCCCCGCCATTTTATCTCTCCCTTGTCCAAGTTTTCCCGCCCTACAGCCACAAAATGGCCACACTCCTACTACATTACAAGCCTTTCCCGCACAGTCTAATGCGCAAGCATCTAGTTCATCCTCTGGCTCCTCCCTTCTGTTCCAATTGGTGTAACCGGATCGGGCCCCTCCCCTGGTATCGGGAAGTCCCACAGTGACAGGTCCACCCATTGCATTGCTTGTCCTGCTTGTCCTGAGGTTACATGCCCCACCTCCCAAGCCTGCCCCTCTAAAGATAGCTCTGCCCCTGAGGGTACACCTACTTCCAGTACCCACAACACCAGGACCAGAAGTAGGAACAGTAGCGGCTGGAAGGAGGCCATATTGGTCTCCACTGCCACCCAACACCAGGCATCCCCAGTCCACTCTGTAAAGCCCCACGCTCACTTCAATTGCCCTGTGTCCTCTTCGGAGGATGACAACAGTGATTCCTCACTGACTGATGAGGAGTGTGAGGATCACTGGGCTAAGATCCAGAGGGAGGCAGCTAAAGAGGGAGATTGGGAGCTAGCCAACAAAATCACAGCTTTCCCAATCACAGTTAAAAATGGTAGAAGGGGTCAAAAGTCGCTTGGGACCAAATCCCTTATAATGAACTAAAAGAACTTAACAAGGCTGCTAAGGAACATGGGAGAGGTTCACGCTATTTTAAAAACCTACTAGAGGCTACTTTCGCTGCACACATTCTCATTCCCCATGACATTCGCAATATCATGGGATGTCTACTCTCCCCTGCAGAGTATATGCTGTGGGAGAGGAATTCAAAAAACAATTGGGAACACTGGCCACTGTATACCAAAACCATCCAAACAACTCAAATCTAATATTAGAACCACTTGTGGGTAAAGGTAATTACCTCAAGCCAAATGAACAGACAAACATCCCTGAGGCTGCTCTGTTGGACATTACAATAGCAGCAAAAACATCACGCCTTTTAATGTCAGATGACACATTTTCCACACAAAGCTTTACAAACATTAAACAAGGGGTAGATGAATCATTCATAAAATTTGTAGATCACCTTAAGGCTGCCTTGGAAAGACAAATAGAAAACAAAGAGGCCATGAAAGAAATGCTTGTAAAAATGGCCATGACTAATTAATTAGCCATTACTGCTAATTCTATAACAAAGACAATACTAAGGTCCTTACCCCTTGACTCTGAACCAACTATAGACCAAATGATTGAAGCTCATGTAAAGCACAGTTTGACAGAAGATACAGTTGCCCAAGCAGTGGCTCAAGGAATCGCCCAGGGAGTGTCAGGAGCTTTTGCCATTGTAGCAGCAAAAGACAACCAGAGGTGTTTCAACTGTGATGATTTTGGACATTTCATGATAGAGTGCCCCCAAAAAAAGACTATCCAAGACCATTGCTGTGACCATAATAGGCTGCACAAAAACCCGAACAAGTTGTGGCGGTCAGGAAACTCCCAACAGAGCATGGATCGGTGCTGTGTGAAGACAGTTTGCTTCCATTGCCCTGCTCATGCCTCCAAAGGCAAGAAGAAGGACTAGTTCCCACATGGACCCAAGATACTGACTTCAAAGATTTCTGCCGGAGATGAAGAAGACCAGTTTTACTCCAAGATATAGGTAGGAATCTCGCACAGGCTTGTAAGTGACCTTTCAATTTGAAAGGCGACAGTTTGAAGATGACAGCATTTATGAAATTGCCACAGGGACGTTCACATGCCTGAATGGACCTTTTGACATCCTCATCATAGGGGATCCTATACAGAAACCAACAGCCACGGCAGTAATTCCAGGAGTTCAAACCCTGGAAGCACAGGAAGAAATTTTTAGTTCAGTTATGTGTTTGGACTATCCTTATTTCTTACTCACTGGAACCGTGCTAGCACAAGCATTTTTGTTGCCTAGAGACTTTCCAAGAATTATACCACCTAACCCTACCACTTTTTGGGTGCAATGGATGGGAGCCAACAAGCCCATTATAAAGTGCACCCTATTTTTCAAAAGTAGAAAAAATTAAGCAGTTAGGGATGCTAGACACAGGAGCCAATGTTACTCTGATTGCTAGGTCAGAGTGGCCATTGGACTGGGAGGTGGAGCCAGTCTCAGGGCTCATTTCGGGGATTGGTGGAGTCACCACCGCATGGCGATCCAAGAGGAACATTGTCATCAGAGGACCAGAGGGAAAAATAGCAACAGTGAGACCTTTCATTGTTCGAGCACCAATCACCCTTTGGGGTCGAGATATATTATCTCAGTGGGGCGCCTTCCTTCAAATAAGCTCTAGGGATTTTTAGTCAGGGCCACTAAGAGTGCATTCTTGACACCCCCCAGCTCAGATGGAAACAAGATCGCCCACTGATCTGGGTCGATCAGTGGAAAAACTGCATGCCCTAGAATCCCTAACAGCAGAATAACTTTCTAAGGGCCACATTACACCATCCAACAGCCCTTAGAATACCCTGGTTTTCATTATCAGAACACCGGGGAAGGACAAGTGGAGGCTCCTACAAGACCTCTGCAAAGTCAATGTGGTGATTGAGGACTTTGGCCCCCTCCAGCCTGGAATGCCATCCCCCATGCTGCTCTCAAGAAATTGGCTCCTTGCAGTAATCAACATCAAAGACTGTTTCTTTAACATCATAGTGAATCTGCAAGATGCTCCGTGTTTCGCTTTCTTGGTTCCATCGCTTAATCGTCAAGCTCCCCTGCAAGGCTGCCATTGGCTGGTGCTGCCCCAACGAATAAAAGCCAGCCCATCTATTTGCCAATGGTAAATATGTTGCCAAAATATTATCGCCAGTCCAACAGTGGTTTCCAGACTGTGTTCTAGTTCATTACATGGACAACGTTTTGTTACATGCAAAAGGCTCAGAAAGCCTGGACTGTGTCCTGAAATCCACAATCTCTGCAGTGGAAGAAGCAGGATTTGAAATTCAGTCAGACAGAATTCAACTTACTAGTCCGTGGAACTACCTAGGACTGCAGATCGAAGAACAGACCATCACACCTCAGCAAATCATCATTAAAGATAACCCCAAGATGCTCCACAAGAGGCAGCAGCTATGTGGATCCATCAACTGCGTTTGTCTCCTTCTTGGAATCTCCTCTGAGGACCTCGCCCCACTCTTCAACTTGCTGCGAAGCAATGGCGAACCCAGCTCGTCAAGGAGCCTGACCTTTGAGGCACAAAAAGTGATCACTCAGGTCCAAGAGGCTTTATCAATGCAACAGGCCCACAGGTATACACCATCGTTACCATTCCTTTTTGCAGTATAACGCCAAGTACTACATTACCATGGTCTTATTTTCAGTCGGATGCTGACCTGAAGGACCCACTACCCGTCCTTGAGTGGGTGTTCCTTCATGCTCAGCCAAACAAAACAGTGAGTACTCCTCAGGAAGTACCATAGCAGCCATTATTTGGAAAAGTAGAACTCGCTTCCGCTCTCTTGCAGAGTGAAATTTGCATGCATTTACATACCATTGGGCACTACCAAGGAGCTGGAATTTCTGCTCCAAAATAATGACAACCTCTAGTTTGCCCTAGATAGCTATCCAGGAAAAATCTCCATTCATTTTACTAGCCATAAATTACTGAAATCAAAATTCCATTTGGTCCCAAAATTTATCCAAAGTAAAACACCTCTCGAGGCTGTGACAGTCTTTAGTGACGGCTCAGGGTCTTCTCACAAGTCAGTCTTGACTTGGAAAGACCCCAGGACACAGAAGTGGGAGTCTGATGTCTGAGTGGTAGAAGGGTCCGCACAAATTGCTGAACGAGCAGCCATCGTCAGGGCATTCAAGAGATTCAAATATCAAGCGTTTAATCTCGTCACTGATTCGGCATACATGGCTAGTATAGCTATGTGGGCAAAATATGCCTTTTTAGAGGAGGTGTCCAACAAAAATCTTTTAAACTTGCTTTCTAAACTTGTCCACCTCATCTCCCACAGAAAGCAACCGTATCATGTGATGTATGTAAGATTGCACACTGACCTTCCTGGTGCCATTGTCGAAGGCAACAGGAGAGAGGACGCTTTGGCAATGCAGGCACAATTACCAGCCCTTTCGGACACATTCCAGCAAGCCAAGGTCTCCCATCAATTTTATCACCAGAATGTCCCAGCACTCATGAGGATGTTTCACCTCACCCAAGAGCAAGCTAAGGCTGTAGTTGGGTCATGTCCCCAGTGCCAATCCTACCAAGTGCAATTCTTAGACAGAGGTGTTAACCTCCATGGCCTGAACAACAATGAATTATGACAGATAGATGTTACCCATATCCCATCTTTTGAGAGGTAGAAATATGTTCACGTGTCTGTAGACACATTTTCAGACACAGTTTTCACATCAGCACATGTGGGTGATAACATCAGTTTTGTGAAGAGACACTTTTTGCTTGATTTTGCTGTATTAGGAGTACCTAGAAAAATTTAAATGGACAATAGTCCCGTATATGCCTCTAAACAACTGAAAGGATTTTTCCAGGACTAGGACATCTAGCACAACACAGGGATACCGTATTCTCCTACAGGCCAATCAATTGTTGAGAGAACACAAGTTGATAAACCTGACAGTTTTTAAATTCAGTTTTTAACTTTTTAACGTTTCTAACAAAGTCTTCCTTCAAAAAAGTCACATTAGCAGATGTTTTAGAAATTGGTTTCTAAGCCATTTTCTTACAGTTTGAAACGTGAATATCATAGAAAACAAAAATATGGCAAAAAAATAGATGCCAAAATAACTTGGAGTTTCCTTCAGCTGTTAAGGCTGAGAAGTAAAAAATATGTTATTGTTTCCATATATTAAATGACACCTCAATGCAGGCAGTGTCTCTCTTGTCACAGAGATCAGCTGGAAGTTTTGTCATAAAAAAAACCCATTCATCTTCACAGAAAATATATACAAATAGCAATTACCACATGGAGAGCAAGGAAAGTTTTCTCCAAATTTTTCCTATGACTTCAGTTTTGTGCTGAAAAAATAATAAAAAAATACATTGTCATGAGGTATCTTTTTCTGTTTAATTATGTTGAACAAAAGATCAAAGAAACTAGAATACTGTAGATAATTAATCATAGTAAATCAGCATTTCCTCAATGGAAGTTTAAAGATTGTATTTTTTTCTTCAACGATGATCTAGGTCAGCAGATGTAATACTTCTGAACATATGAACAATCCTTAATTTAATATTCTAGAGTGTTTATTTTTCATCAAGAAATTCTTCTTCATCTTGGGTCCATACACAGAGTATTTTGGGCATCTTAAAAATAAATAGATTCATTGTGAATACTTTCAACTCAGTTACCATGAAAAGCAAAACAATTGTCCTCTCTACAAGATATTTGAGCTTCAGACAAGCAGGGAAAGTATTTATGAAATATTAGCCTCCAGTTAAGGTGAAAAAAATATTAATTATCCTGGTGGTGGGGTGAAGAGGGATGATAATGACACTGATGCATAGGGTGCTGACCTGAAACCTTTTCCTTCATAATTTCTGACTCCCTACAAGTTAAGATATAAAATCTTTAATTCCTTGCTAGGGAGTGGAGGTTTACCCATGCTGGGTACATGGGAGACTGTCAGTAATTCTGTCTGTATTCGCAGGAGTTCCTAAAATGTATTGATTAATGTCATGTAGCAGGATGGGAAGAGTTTTTGAAGAACAAAGCGTATTCAATTAATTGATATTTTATGGCATGTCTCCTAGATTATTACTGGCCAATTATTATGTCCTTTTCTTGGTTGCATTTTGAGAGGCTGGTTGGGAGAAAGAGAGGCAATATTATTACCCAGATGGATATTTCTATTGGGAATGATAGCTACTTTAAAGTATTTTTAAAAAACTATAAATGCATGACTTATTCATGATGATTCCCTTGACAAATGAGATTAAAGATAATTCAGTCACTCTTTACTACTTTTTCATTATCCCAGAATGTCCCAATTTTTCTTTCACTATATATGAAATTAATGTGTTTACTTTGGGGTTAATTAAATCAGTTAAATTATTTGAAATAAACTTCTGAGAAGTGATTTATGGTTATTTTAGGATTTACAAAGAGCAATTTTATTTATTACCTGGCTAAGTTGCCATTGCTCTCATTTGAGATACTACAGTGATGCTACAGACGCATATATTAACCCAAATGCAATTAATAATGTATTATATTTTTACACTCTATTTAAATATAATAATGGAATACAACTCCAGAACAGTTAACATGACATCACAGTTACAGTCATTTAATTTAATCGTTATATTTGGGGGTCGAGGATGGAGTACTTGCTACTTAAAATCAGGAAAAGAGCCACAATAGTGTTGGTGGGTATGATAATTTGCCTCATCTCTTTTTGCAAGGAAGTTAGAACTACTTAGCATTAAAACAATGTTCATACTACATATCTTCAGTGCACTGGAAGAATACTATACTATGAGATGGGATGAAAGTATAAAAATTAATTGATGTTTGAAAATATTTTCTTTAAGACGACTTTTAAAACTGATTACCTAATAAATTTTGAACTGTACTTCTCCCAGACTGATTGACTAGTGAACCTGGAGGAAAAGACTTCCATATCCTCACATAAGGATCAGGTTTAAAAATTAGTGATATAATGTTATTTACTCTTAATTTATCAACTTGATCAAAATGGGTACTAATAACATTAGAAACTTTAAAATAGCTTCTCACTTCATGAGATCTATTTTACTGTTATTTGGAACGTCTACAGAAACTGGGAGAGACCTATGTTTCCAATCTGAAGGGGAAAAGAAACTGCATACAAACATGCATGCAGTTCTATAATTTCCAGATCACAAGAGGAAAATCGCATTCTCCAGGCAATAGACCTGTTCAAGAAGTAATAAAGAATCATTCTTAAATTTGTCTTTCTTTAATAGCCAAACTTCGGAATTATTTGAATATTCTACTAGTAAGTCGGAAATATGCTTTAAGGAGAATAGTTTTATTCTTGAGCAACTGTTAGATAAACAGGAAATGCCAAGAAAACCAGAGGGCAAGCAGAAGGTGTTCCTAATTTAAAGCACCAGAAGTGTTTAAACATTGAATGATGCAGTATTTGACCATCGCATTAATGTGTACTGTGAAGGGAATGAGGTGGGAAAATACCCACATGTATATACTGTTGATTTTCCTTATTTTTATTAAATTTGTATTTTCAAATATCTCCTGATGATAGATTTTTCTTTCCTAATGAACACTAAGTGTCATTCCAAAATGACATTTGCCTCTGATTAAGGTGTGATGGCTATTGCCTTGCACTGCAATATTGGAAGGAAAATTTTCTCTCTAAAATCATTAGCAAAATCCTAGGTGTGTACTGCTCCTCTCAATTTATCTAAGAATTTTTCTTTTTGGTTTAAATTTCTTTAATGTTTTCATAGCAACCCACACAACATAGAATCTAATGACATAAATGTCCAACAAAAATCAAGAAGGAAAAAAGTTAATACATAAAATGCTCTAGTAAATCTCATGAGTTTCCTTATCATTACATTCTGAAAACACTCTAAGAAATTAAATTGAAACAAATCCAGTTGCTATTTTTCTGTTCAAATAAATAAGTATCTTGCACAATATCTTCAATATAACACTTTCACAAAAATGAACTTCTGGAAATGCAAAGCACATTACAAACAGTAGTTAGTTCATTATTAACAGCATAATAATTTGGTGCTGCAAAGATCATTTCCTAGAGAATTGTGAGAATACTTCACCATAGTCACCTTAATGAATCTTAAGAATGATCAACACCTTCCAGAACTGTACTGAATGATACAGGAGTCACCTATATACTGTAAATTGTGATTTGATTTGAAATCTAATGTCATTGCAATTTCACTGTTTCCAGACTCTACTATTAATTTGTTATGTTTATTTGAAACTAAATTTAAGGAATAGGCATGTATCCTCCCCTCTCTATCTCTGAGTGCCATTTTATAGAGACAAAAACGTGCAGGTTTTTAAAAACTGGATCGAGGGAATAATGAAAAATATTCCACAACATAGCCACAGACATCATGATTGATAGAATATATAGAAGTATGCTAGCAGGAATAAGCCTTTTTTGAATTTCTCTCATGAGAGAAAAAAGAATCCAAAGTGCATAGTTTCCTTGCATTGTATCTTAATTCAATATGTTAAACAAAGTGTAATGTAGTCACTTTATTTGCAACCATTGCAGTTAGTGATTTTATTAAAGACCTCCCAAACTGAAGAAAGTTTATTTTCTTCTGGTTTTAGGGGTTTTTACTATGTGTCATCAAGTATTGTTTGATGCATTGTGTTTTGGGAAAAATGTTACGGTTTGGGCTTGATCTCCCTGTACAGGCCACCAATTAATGTGATGGGTTTGGTTCACTAAATTTCATTCGCTAAATATGAGAGAGGATTTTGAGAGATAAAAGGCAAAACAGGCTCAACTTAAAGGTAACAGGTAGTTTATTAACACAAACTAAAGGAAGGAAAAAAGGAAGAAAAAAAAACAAGAAGAAGAATGAAGACCTTTAAACCAACCCTTCCCACCCCTACAAACTGTCCACTCTTCCACACAACAGTCATGATTTTCAGTCAGTTGCAACCATAAACATAATCTTACATTATGTTTATGGTTAGAGGAGTCTCTCTGGAATTTTTATAGAGTCTATGCCACACGAAAAGGTCTGGTGGCTCTCAATGTCACAAA
>VZSR01003209.1:4617794-4640331 GCA_013398615.1 Brachypodius melanocephalos
AAACAACTTAAAGGATTGATGGAAATTTTGATGTTCCAATCCTGCAGTTGGTTTTGAACATGGTTTTCACAAAAAAACACAGGTGTTGGCTATTGTGGAAATGCAAGGGAAGTGGTCTAGGTGAACACTGCAATTACCAGTCCCTGATCTAATTAATTCAAAGTATATTTTTAGTTTTTATTTATTTTTATTTATTTTTAGTGATTGAATTCTCATTGGTTGAAGGAGAAAATCCCTGTAATGGTAATATATTAATAAAATATTTAAACATAGTATTTCATGTGTATCTTCTTTATTTGCAGTATTTGCATGGTTACAGCAGTATGTTTGCTCTCACAAAACTTATGACATACCATTTTGACTGTCATTTCCATGGTGCATAAGAATTTCTTTAGTATCTACTAACTTTCCCTTGTTCAGAATTCAATTCACAACAGTAACTCAATACCCTATCTTGCAGAAGAAGCATTAGAAACATGTTACTGGTTTTCTTCATATATTAAGTGGTGTTGGGATTGTCCTGGTTGCAGGGAGGGAGTGGAGAGTCTGGGGATGGCCAGGTTGCTATTCTTTACCACCCACATCATGTTGGGGAGGAGAGTTTTGGGGGTAGAATAGATGAGCACACCCTGGAAGACTATCTGTGTAACTTAGGTAAATATGTGGTTTACCATTTAAACTCTTTGTGCTCTTCTGGTCTATATCCATGGTCTGTATCCATGGTCTATATCCATGACTAGATAAAGCTGCTGTATATCTACAAATTTCAGTAACTAGACTAATGGTATTTTTTACATATGATATCTCACAGTCTGTTAGAGATATTACACAGGTATTAGAGCAGATTTTCACATTTATATCAGCATATGGTTATTAATTTCTTCTCAGCTGCACAACTGAGGAGCTGTCATGTCTTTCCTTAATGAGACAGATGGAATCACAAGTTTCTTTGTAGTTTAAAGTACTATATGAAAAAATAGATTTTTGCTTTGATCTTGTCTAAAATATGTGTTCTAGTTCAGGGGATGTTTTTGGTTTGTGGGTTTTCTCCCTTGAAGGGGGAAAATACTCAGACAGGAAGAAAATAGATAAAGATGAGATAGTGCCTGATGCATATGTATGTATGTTTTTGTACATACCCTCATATGCATATGTACACTTTTAGGAAAATGTAGATGCTTATTCAAATGCTGAGTACTATAACTTAAATCACATACAATACTATGTGGTTTGGTGGAAAATTGTGGGGATGCAAAGTAATCTGAATAGTTTTTCAAAACCTTTCCAAAGAGTCATGAATATTAATAAATACACCGCAATTGAAACGCCAGAGTCCAACATTTATGTTATTTAAACAATGGAGAATATTTAGTTAAAAATGCATCGGTTTTTTCAGCTGTGATAGTTAGGAATTTTCTTGAGTTTTGAACTGAGTAAAAGCCAAGTGAGGCCATGTAGGAATTTGCCTCTGGACATGCTAAAATGCCAAAAGCAATTCAACTGTGATTCAAAACATTGGATAGCTGTTCAGGTTTTAGAGGTTCTCAACTTTGAATCAATGAAAATTATATTTTAACAGAGATCCTAATTTTTTTCAGTTAATTTTCAAGACACTTTTGCTACCAGAAAATTGCACAATGTTAATACAAACAGTAAATACATTAAAATAAAATAAATACTTACACTTGACACCATTCCAAAGAAAGACCATCTTCAGTAATACAGCTATAAATTCAGTGTGGAAGATAAAAACACATTTACAAGGACCAAACCAAATCAAATTAGTGAATAATTCCTCGGACACTGACAAAAACTATATTGTGCCATCCCTTTGTACATCTGAGTTCAGTTAAATTGGCTATTTGTAGATGCAGTGTTTTACAACAAAGTAACATTTAACACCATAGGACAAATCATTCTAGTAATGTTGTGAGCACTAATTATTTTTGATTTCTTTTACTAATTCTGAAGTACACAACACATTATTTTAAGTGGTATTTGTAGACAAAGTGTATATCCCATAGAGGTTAGTGTTTATTTATAATTCTTCTATCTTCCTTGTCTTGATTACCATGTTTAGATATTTCAGACTAAAATAAACGTCAAATAATACTTGTCTGTTAAAAGTTTTCAAGGTTCTTGTCTTTCTAAAAGAGGGGCAGAGTAGAAAGAAGAAAATAAGGCCACTGAGAGTGTTGACAAAGTTAGGTCGGGCTGCCTGTTGAGGACAGTTCTCAAAAAGGAGTCTCAATTTATCTTCCGCAACTTTCAACCCCTTGGTAACACAATAGATGGAAGATGCTGAAAATTGCCTGAAAAAAGCTAGACTTACCAAACTCTATACCAGAAAATTATAAATCCTTAAATTAAAGCCCATGCTTCTGAAAAATACCTACCTTTTTGTATGTGTTCATGAGTATAGAAAATGTGAAGAGTTTTACAAAAACTTTTGAAAACAATTTGAAATTTGGCTTTTTGATCTTTTGTCTACTAGGAATTTATTGCTAATATTTTCTAGTATTTAAATCAGGTCTCCAGCCCTATACCGACATGATGTCCAACTTTATTTAATATCTCATTATTCATATATTAGTTTGCTGCTTTCCAAACACTTAGAGAATACATGCAATGAAAAATTGTGATATCAGCATTGCAACTGAACTACCATAAACTAGCTCTATAAAATTTCACAGCTTTGCAAGATAATTGAAGTCCTACTGACTTTCATATAGGTTGGATTTCATTCCATGTTTTTCATAATCAAGTGAAAAGATGTTCAAGTTGAAGTTTGGCTGTGTTATGCAGATCTGGACTACACATTCATATGCCAGAGGTAAAAAAATACATTTAATCTTCCAATTTTCAATTATTTTTAACTAAAATATGGGTATTGCTAAGTTCACAAAAAGGGAAGACAGGAGAATATATTGTGACTTGATATTATGACTATTAGATCCTTATTTCATGTCCCACTGTAAGTTTTCTGTATAATGCAGGTTTCAGATATGTTTTCTCACATGCTAATCTATATTTCTCGCTATTTTTCTTAGGTAGATAAATAGCTGAATTGCAGAGAAATTAAAGACCCTGAAAAGACTTTTTTGTGAGTCTTACAACTTTTGCAGAATTCCTAATTCTTGTGAATATCAAGTAATTGTAACTCACTGATATTTCATTCTCCTATAATGATTTAATGAATCTAGATATGACTCATGTGGTGAGTCAATAAAACATCAGTATACCTGAGGCCATGATTCATGACACACTTCCCTAATTACTTTCCTTACAATTTGTAGGTATATAACATGTTTTATCTATCATATGAAAGTGCGGAAAATGCATATTTTAATTTTTAATTATTCTTGTCTATACTTTTTCAACCTTTTAAAAATATCATTGTTCGTGGAGGGATGGCAGAGATGTCTGAGGGAGAAAATAATCCTGTAATGTATTTGTTGTAGAGCTATAAATCAGCTTCTGCCTTTGCACAAATATCCAAGTAATGGCATTAATGAGATCTCCTTAGCCAACAGTTGTTCACTTTGGTCCATATTTCCTGCTTTGGATTTCACCTGTCCTGTTTTTCCCAGTCCCCAAATTCACTTCTCTTCATTCCAGTTTCTTAATTCTGCCTTCTACAAACATACCATTGGCATTATTTTTTAAATTAAATTTCAGGAATTGCAAAGAAATATTCTTGGTTCATAGCTCGGCACACAGGCTAATCACCATGAATCGTGTTGTCAGGTATGCTGGTATTTTTATTAACTCAGGACATGACTCATATCTACATTCAGTAAATCACAAAAAGGAAAATGAAAAATCAGTGAGTTGTCATTAGCTGATATTCAAAGTAACTAGGAATTCTGCAAAGGTTCTAAGACCATCAGAATAAAGACTTTGCAGGGGTCTTGGTTTAAGCCTGTTGTCCTCAGCCTTCTCTGCAAAGGAGCCTATTTCTGGCAGCATCTGCACCAAGAAGCCTCCTTCTCTTTTTCTCTTCCATGGCATTAGCAAATTTATTGTCATTAAGAGGGCAGGAGGCTGTGGCCCCATGTTCCCTTTTGACACAAGGTTTACAGTGCATTTTGTGGATCACAGGATGCCACATTTTTTCCTGGAACTACTGACCCATGACTTTTTTATGACACTAGGAAAATAAAAAACAAAGTAGCCAAAAAACCCACCTTGCATATACTACCCTTGACTGACTACTGAGAGAGTGTGAAAGGTTTGAGGTTAATTTTCCCAAATGCATTTATTTCTAAATCAGAGCCTCTCAATGCTGTGAAAATATATGTACCATAACACTTTAAATGTCTTACAGTAACAGTGATGACAGCTTAAAAGAGGATATAAAAAGGGAAGTAAAAATGATTTAAGGCTCCAAGTATGTCTCTGTATATGTGTATGAACCTACTGTCATAGCTAATTGAACTCATACTGATAAACTGAAGAGGAATGTTCCAACTTCAGGTGCAAGAAGACAGTAGAGTGAAAACACCAGGGGCTATACTTATCCACAGTCAAACTGAAAAACTTATTTTCTGAAATAAATGCTCCAAATTGCCCAAACTTCCTGTGATTTCATGTTCCTCAAGTGTCTTTACATAAGCCAGCTGATACTGCCAGTTGCAGTGATATTGCTTTAGAAGTACTGATATACTCTGATAAATCCCATAAGAACCAAATACGTGCTGACTTTTTCTCAAGAGTGGAAACGTTGCTATAAATTAAAACACAACATTTTTTTTGCAGATGGGAATCTGCATTTGAATGTGTGTTCAAGAAGAAAGATTCAAAGTATTTTTCACAGTCTCCTGAAATACACAAACTATTTTTTAATTGTTTTGTTGATATTTTTGGGGGGAGATTCATATATCACTCTTGGCATTGTACGTGGTAAAATGCATAAAGAAAATTTAGTTCTGTGTTGGTTTTGCACGGCCTGGTTTTTGGTAGTGGGGGTGTAACAGAGGTGGCTTCTGTGAGAAGCTACTGGAAGCTTCCACCATGTCCAGTAGAGCCAATCCATGATGGCTCTGAAAATGGACATGCTGCTGGCCCAAACTGCGCCAATGAGAAAGGTTGGTAACACCTCTGTGATAACGTATTTTAAAAGAAAACTAAAACAAAGTGGGGTGCACAGTTTTAATTCCAGCCAGAGAAGAGGAGATGGTGAGAACATGTGACAGAAACAACATGGAGACACCAAGGTCAGTGGAGAAGCAGGGGCAGGAGCTGCTCCAGGCACCAGAGCCGAGATTCCTCTGCAGTGCATGGTGAAGACCATGATGAAGTAGCTGTGCCCCTGTAGCCCCTGGGGATCCATGGGGGATGCAGGGATCCATGGGGGATGCAGAGATCCACCCACAGCCGGTAGGGGAGCTGCTCACACCAGAGCAGGTGGATGCCTGGAGGAGGCTGTGATCCAGTGTGAGACACAGAGGAGAGAGAGGGCCCCTGCTCCCAGGGTGGAGCAGCCTGCACTTGGCACTCTGTTGATGAGTGAGCCACGCTGCAATGTTGCAATAGGACACGAAAGGACACGGCAGGGACAGTTCAGAGGTCAGGCAGAATGCTCAATTTTTTTATTTTGACTCCAACTTATATACAATTGTACAAAAGGCAAGAGATTGGCCAAAGGTGTTGCCACCTCTCCAATCTCATTGGTGAAGATCACCATCACTCAAGAAACTACTCCTAGAGGAGAAACTATGTAAACATTTCTTTATTTACATAAGAAAGTGTGAGAATTGACTCCAAGTTCTGTAAACATCAGAAGGCAAAGCATAAACATCAGAAGGCAAAATGAAAACATGAAAAACCAAGGGCAACACTGAAGCAGTTTGGAGAGAACTGTCTTCCTGGGAGATTGGAACCGGTCTGGACAAGTTCACACAAAACTGTCTCTGTGGATAGAGACCCCACAGCATAGCAAGGGAAGGAATTCTCTCCCTGAGTAGTGGAAGATGATCCTGGATGATTAAATACCAAAAACTCCAAGCCCTGTCTCCCTGTGGGCAGGTGAGAAGGAGGGAGGGACTGGGGGAAGAAAAGGTGTTTTTAAGGCCTTGTTTTACTTCTCATTATCCTCCTCTGATCGTGTTAGTAATAAATCCACCTTTTACCTCTAAATCGAGCCTATTTTGCCCTTGGTGTGTTTTCTTCCAGTCCTTATCTCAACTCATGAAACCTTTGTTAAATTTTCTCTCCTCTGCCCAGCTGTGGCAGGGGAGGGTGAGAGATCAGCTATCGTGGGTGCTTGGTATTTGGCCAGTGTCAAAGCAGAACAGCTACATCGTTAAATTGAAGTCCTTTAAAGTACTATCAGAAAAACAAGATGTCATTTCATATCAGTATTTCATGGCACTGGAGTGCCAACTATTGGCACAACTAAGCAGTAATAGTATTACCTCTGATATTCTGTTTACAGCATTTGCTTTAGGACTAATATAGTCTCAGGAATATTTTGATCAGATAGTTTATCTTTTTATGTTATATTTGACACATTGTATAAAGGCCATATTACAGAAGAATAAGATTAATTAAATTTGTTAATCTGGATATAATGAATCAACATACAGCCCAACAAAGAGCAATGTGTTTTTGTTCAGTACAGTTCCTCCATTCTGTCATATACTTTTTCTTAAACATGACTTCTTGTATATGATATATATGTCATATATGTCATGTACTTCTTGTTCTTATGCCTGTTGTGCGAGCAATTCAATTAATATCTCCAGCTTTTCCTTCATATAAATATTGTGCTATTATCTAAGAATTTTGTCCTTTTTTTGTGCCTGCACCTTTCTCTGTTCAAAACAATTATGATCTCACACAACTTCATTTGATCCCTTGATTAACCTTCACCATCTGACTACCCTCAAATTCTGCAAAAGGTGAAAAAAATCAGAGTGAAAAGAGCATACTTGGATTGTGGTAGCATTAGTAAGTGGAAAATAAAACTATCTTTGTATGGCAGAACTCATGTACACTATTCATATGATGATTTTCTTGCACATCACCTTTTTTGAAAGACACATTGAATTCTTCATATGTGTGGCAATAGAAACTGAGAATAGGTATTGCATATCAGATGAATTATCTTAATAGGAGGGTGAACCCAGGTCTTCTTCTGTAGTTGCAACATGAACACTATTAAAGCTATATATTAATATTCTGTTCATGAAGTTTAATTAGAAAGACATACAGCTGGAGAATTTTTCATTACAACCAATTGTTATTAATTGTCACCAAGGTTTCCTAATTATTCACTTTGGCTGGAAGCTAATTAATTTCACATCTTTTGTGCTAGTTAGCAAAGAAATACATTTTCACCCACGTATACCAAAAAAGAAGAAGAAAATGATTATTTAGAATGAATTTTTAGCTTCCATGGAACATATTTGTTTCAGAAATCACAATTTTTTTACTGGTTACTGAAAATAAATGCTTGAGTGGTGTGTCTTGAGAAGGGGATAGGGTATAGTTCTTGAAATATAATAAACAGTTTATGGTATTTTTCATTTCCTTTTATTTTTGTCTTGAAGAGAAACTTTTCTTATGCAAATCATAATACTTTATTTCCTTTCCCACCTTGAAAGAGTTGGTTATTGAAAGAGAAATTGTTGCATGAGGGCCTTTTTTGGTTCATGTTGGATCATGTCACTGTCTTACATTTCACATAGTTGTTACCAAACTTCATGTTTTCCTAATTTCTTTTTCTTTTTACAGAATGATTAATTCCTGTTAAATTAATAGCTTGTCACTTGGATAAGTTCAAACTCTGGCTAATTATTTTCAAACTTTAAATTCAAATGTTTGAATTATTTTGTAGGCTCTCCTTTCATGTCCATATTTCTTTTGGAGTGCACCTATCTTAGCTGCTTAACCCTGAGATATATTTTGTATTTGTGTGTTTGTGTGCATGTGTGTGAGAAACTCCTTATGATTTTTAATTGATTTCTGTTTTTCCTTTGGTCTTAAAGTGGTTTTGGTGCATTTTATTTGAATTTCTTTTAGAGGAAACTTTCTGTATGCATTCCAGGAAACCTACCAGAATGTGGTTCATACGAAGCGACTGCCTGGCAGGCTCTTCTGCTCTTTGGCTGATGTGGTGACAAACTGGATCCTGCCCATCCCACTGGATGCACACCTACGTATTCCTGACTGCCCAGCGCTTGGGCACAGTCGTAGCCCTGCTGGGCACCTACGTGGCCAGTGCCCTGCTGCACGGCCTCAGTTTCGACCTCACCACTGTCATGCTGTCCCTGTGCTGCATCACCTACTCCAAGCACACCCTGAGGCAGCGCTGGGCCACCATTTTTGACGCCTGTGTGCAGGCGTGGAGTGAGGCTGGGGCTGCCGATCTGGTTGCTCCTGAGGGAACTGGGGACCCGGGCTGCAACCATAGTCCAGTTCTCTGTATACAACTGGGCAGGCAGGAATGACTTCCAGGTCACCCTCCATTGTACAAGTCCACTTCTTGTTCGTGGTGCATGATAAAAACAGGTTAGGAGATCTTTATCCTTTGAAAAGCCTTTATTGAGATCAGCTTGGGGTGGGGGCCTGATAGGTCACACACACGCCGCCGCTGCTCCCAGAAGTGACTTGGAGGAGGAGGTAGGGCAGCTCTTCCTTCTGGAGTGCAAGGCAGGCAGAGCCAGGACTCCTGTCCTAACGGGAATGTACCCAGAGTCCTGGTTGTTTTGAAAGTCCGGGGGTGTCATTCTTGGCCAGTCCTATGTTGGTCATGGTGACTAGAGCAAAGCAGAGGGTGTGATACCAGTCTCTACTGACTGTACCATGTGCTTTTCAGTTTTATCCTATGTGTGCTAGCTCGCCGTCTTTTGGGATTTTTCTCTCAGGATAGTTCTTGGTCAGCAGCTAATCTGCATATACTTCCGGTCGCCATCTTGGGGAACAGCAGGGCTTAACAGTGACCCCATGGAAAGGGAAATAGAACATGGGGTTACAAAGAACACTGAATTGTTACCTGGCAACCTGGAACACAACAACATGAGACAGAATGCTGAACTGTTACCATATAACACTTAACTGGTACACAACATGCAACATTTAACCACAACCACCATTTTAACCATTTCCTTGGTAAGGCTTATTCATTTCAGTGTGGGAATTCAGCGCCAAGGGCAGCAGCTGCACAGGCATTTCCATCAGGGTAATACAGTTCCGCAGGCCACGAGTTACGGGTTTTGGTGGCACTGAGAGCTCAGGGGAATCGGCTTCTGAAGCTGCAAAATGGCCAGCTTTCACACAGTTTTCTTTAATGGCCACCATGATTACCCCCCACATGGTGAGATGCCTGCAGGCTTTAGCATAGCTGTCCCTGATGGTATCAAAAAGTCTCTGCCCCATGACTTGCCAGGTTTCTAGCCAAAGCAGTCCATTAAAGGGAAAATCTTTAATGCGAATAGACACCCAGTCCAGCAGGGTGCTGAGTTTCACATCAGACATATTAACAGATTGCTGATATAGGAGCTGCCATACCTGGCCCAAGCTCCTTCTTTGTTCCAGCAATATTCCACCTCCTATTATTGCTCCCACTCACTTGGTAGATGAGGTGTGCACACTTTTGAGTTCCTTTCCAAACTCTTCCCAGATCCTTTTCCCGGACTCTTACAGGTCTCTTCCTGGCTGATTCCTTGACCCAGCAGGAGTTGCTACCGGAGTGGTTCCCATCCTGTACCACCTTAATAAGTCCAGATTCTGCCATTTGTAGCAATAAAGGAACAAAGACATGGACTCCCTTGTGCATGCAAAGGAAATCGCTTTATTGTAGAAATCACCCTCCTTTTATACCTTTAGTCTCAACCAGACAAACCCCAAACTTGACAGAAGGGCATCTGTTGGCTGGTCAGCTGCAGCTTGCTGTCCACAAGTCATAACTGTCTCTCACCCCCCAGTTGTCCATCCTGCAGCTGTGCCTTTCCAACAGGGCCTTCTGGTAAACATAAGCCTCAACAACTTTAACAAATAAAGCCCCATATCCCACATTTCATGTTAGCAGTTGGCATCTCAGGCTTTAGGAGGTATTTCAGTGAAAACAGGTGTAGAAGAAACTCCAACTAAATTAATTTTGTCTCTGAGAGGCGCATAAACATCAGAAGGTCCAGTAATGTTCTGCACAGGCTAAGCTTTACTGTTACACAGAAAGGTATAAACTAGTTGAGTTTTGGTCACAAAACCTGAGTCATGAGTCCACCTGAAGTATGGCTCTGCCATCAAGCCAAGGATGGAGAGCAGTGGTGTCCTAATTGATACCAGTAGCCCTGTGTTGGGAGTTAGATTTTTTTTTTCTGTTTCTTCTCACTTAGAGAATTTTTCCCCATACATTGCTAGGGAACTAATTACTGGGTACTTATGGGTACTCAGGCAGAACAAAGGGAGTCAGAGGAGGACCTGGCTACACCTCTTTTGTCTCTCTTGGAGTGTCTCTCAGAGGGGGAGACAACACAAGTTCTTTGGGGCAGATAAAAGACAGAGCTGGAGGCAGCTTCGGCCTTCTTGCTCTCTCGGAGCACTCATCGGAGAGGACACAGCCAGGCTGTGGGAGGACTTCCGCTGTCACCAGACAACGTCCAGTCCTGAGGAAATCTACCATCTCTGCTTGAGTGTGCAGGAATTCTAAGCTCCTCAGCCTGCCCTGCTGGAGTGGAGCCAGCCCTGTCTGCCACTGCGGCTTTTCTTCGGCACTGCTCTTTTTGCTGCAGTGTGACTCTGCATTTTCCCCCCTGCCCTGCCTGGACACCCAGCTATCCCCAGCTACCAGCCCGTGACATTGCACTGTTTCCAGCTCCGTGCAGGAGCCTCCAAGACCACCGAGCCACTGAAACCAAAGTGTCCTGGGTTTTGGGAAGCAAGGCCCTCAAGGTTCTTGGTACTGTTTTGTTATTAATGCTGTAGTTGTTGGGTTGTTTTGTTTTGTTTTGTTTGCTTTGATATACATGCTAATAAAGAACAGTTATTTCTTATTCCCATAACGCTGCCTGAAAAAAAGGTCTCCGTAAATTTTTTTTTCCTAAATTATAATAATTTGGAGAAAAGGAATTTGAATTATCCAGATACCTGTCTTTCAAACCAAAACACCCTGTCACCAGTCAAGACGATGTGTGCCACAGTTACTCAAATTCAAAATTTCTAAATATTTCTTGTCAGTTAAAAAAATTGGAATAACTGTACCCAGTTAATAGCAAACACACACCTGTCACCAAATAAACCAGCACTACTCCAAAAGATTTTTGCATCTCTGCCCCTGCCTTGCAGTTAACAACAACAACCTCTAAGTGCTCTCAGGGAAAACCTCTGCAACCACCTGTGGATTCATAGCCATTCACCTGGTTTCAGACATACTCTGCTTGAGAAACAAGAATCTAAATATTTGTTTCTGTGTTGGAAATCTTACATGTTTTTGCTTGATGGCAATTAGATGTACAGACGGTTCTCAGCTGATGAAAGGCCCATGTTCCCTATTACAACCTATTTCTGACAAGTTAAATTTTGACAGAGTATTCTGTATTCTTTTGGAGAATTATATTATTCAGAATTATCATTCAGAACACCAACAAGCACATTTTAGCTACTGATTTTGTCAGTCTTATCTACTTGCACAGTTGTAACAAACTACCTGAAAACAAATTTATAGACTGATTGCATTAAGATTTGGGCTAAATCTGATATTTTCCTGTTACTTATCTTAACTAAACTTTTACTTCTAAATATTTTCTGGGACTTAAATACCTCAGAACCTTTGAACAATCTATTTCAATGGCATTTTTTTCCTTTTAATGCTTCTTAAACTACTTCTTCAAATATCTTACGTGTTGCATGTCTAAATACACAGTCAAAACCACCACAAAATAAAATGAGATGACAAAAAATCATCTTTATTTTTTTGATTTATATTTATTTTATTTAATGTCTGGTGACAAACTGGACTGTGAATCACGGAGTTGGACCAAATGTCTGCATAAGAATCATCACTGTTTACAAATCTGTTAAATCACTGTGATCACATGGTTCTGAGGCCATGAAACATAAACCGCAGACTTACACAAGTATTTATGTGAAAAGGGAAGAAGTGATGAAAATGTTCGTGTTCTCATTGGAGAATGGGAAGAAGATAAATGAGGGGCAGATTAACAAGAACCTTGGATATGGCAAGCATTAAATGTCCATGTTTTCCAGTGGAGTGGCTCAGGATGTTGTTTAATTCTTACCTAGAACAGACACATGTACATGTTTGAATGAGTTTCTCTAGAAATGCTTAGCCATGCACCTCAGTTTCAATTTTGTCTCCCAAACACTTCTCTTTTAATCACACTTGTTATATTTTTGCTATTAAGTATGGATAAGAATCTGTGATATATCGTAAAGATAACAAAAAACACCGAGTACTTTAGGAAGTTTTTTTTCCCCAAATGTCCTTTGCTAATCTCATTTTTTAAGTTTTGTTTTTCATCTTTTTTTGCATCTTATCAGACTAATGTTGGTCTGTTTGTACTCTTATCAATAGTAACTCATTAAAGAAAATATACCAGGCTGTCAATGAAGGAAAGTCTTTAAAAGCAAGACGCAGTGGTGAAAATACTGGTACTTGTCTTCAGTTTGAGAGAGGGATCAAACTGTATTTGTTTTCATCAATACAAATAGCTGCTCAATGAAATGTGAAAAAATTATTCATGAACAGAACTGAATTTTAACATGATCAGCTTGGCTAAAGAGAAATTATGAGGTGTTGCGCTGCCATCATACCAATTTCTTTTGCTGTAGAAGAAGAAAAATCACAATAAAAGAAGCTCACTGGAACAACATTAATAATTTCTTTGATAACTCATTTTTTATATTTCAATTAAAAGTTAATAGGAACAGATAGCAAACAAAATTGCCATCAATGTCCAAAAAAGAGTAAGGGACTGAGGTTAAGGCACGTGGATAGGTGGATCTTATCAGATTCAATTTTACAGTATCCTTAATAAACCTTGTATTTCTACCTGGTTTAAGTCTAGTTATACTAATAATTGCTTTACTTTATGACACTGAATATACTTCATGTTGGAAGCATCTCACATGTTTCCCCTCATGGAATGGCACACAAGAACAGTGCTGTGCAAATGGACCTGGGGGTCCTGGTTCATGGCCAGTTGGATCTGGGTCAGGAGTGCCCTGACAGCCAGAAGGGCCAACCATGTCCTGAGAGGGCATCAGGCACAGCATCAGCAGCCTGGCAAGTGAGGGGATTGTCCTGTTCTGCTCTGCTCTTCTCTGCTCTGCTCTGCTCTCCACTGGGGCAGCCTCAAGTCAAGTCCTGGGGGCAGTTTTGGGTGCCACAATGTAAAAAAATATAAGGCTGTTAGGGAGTGTCCAAGGGAAGGCAACAAGGATGGTGAAGAGCCTTGAGAGGAAGGTGTATGAGGAGCAACTGAGGGCTCTTGGTCTGTTCAGACTGAAGAAGAGGAGACTGAGGACAGAGCTCATTGCTGTTTGCATCTTTCTCACGAGGGGCAGAGAAGGGGCATGCAACGATCTCTCTTGAGAACTCTTTGACCAGTGCCAAAAACTGAAGGAATGGCCTCAAGTTGTTTCTGGTGAGGTTTAGATTGGACATCTGTTAAAAATTCTTACTGCAGACGATGATAGAGCACTGGGGCAGGGTCCCCAGGGAAGTGACCACAGCACCAAGGCTGACAAGAGCTCAAGAAATGTTTGGACAAAACTCTCAGGCACAGGGTGGGATTCTTGGGGTGTTCTCTGTAGGGCCAAGAGTTGGATTTCAGTCATCCTTGTGAGTCCCTTGCAATTCAGGACATCTTATGATTTTATGATTGTTTTCTGTTACAATTAAGGATAGAAAAAGCAAGTGAGGCTGCAAGATAGGAATTAAAGACGTGCCTGTCAGGTTCTAATTCCTATCATTGATTTTAAATTTGAGCATCTGATGAAAAACCCACCTGTGTAATCTAAAAACTTTGCATCAGCCTCTTGAAAAGGATTCCTGTGCAGCTGCCTTAGCTATAGAAATTGCTTTATGCATACAGATTCCCAAAATGAGGAATAGTATAGCAATTCTGTAAAAATTCAAGACAGGAAAAGGGGAAGGAAAAATTATGACAACTAGAAAATAAAATTATGGTAAATTATGTGCTTGAAAGCCAGCCTGTAATGAGAACAAATGAATGAAACAAAAATGAAAAAATATATGAGAGATACACATTCTGCAATGAAACTAGTAAAGCAACACTTGAATTTTTTAATCTCTTTTTCCAATGTCAATTCACTCATTTCCTATTTCTAATTTCTTAACTGCTGTTAAACATTTTCATTGTTTTATTCTTCATTTTATTTAGTCCTAGGGTTTTTTGTACTTTGTGGTTAGAGAGAGATGAGAGGCATTTTTGCTCTGTCTCCTTTATATTTTACCATGTTCTTTCCTTTTATCTCCTCTCTCAAATATTTATCAAGATTTAGTTATATTCATTTATCTGCTTATGAGGTAGGCGGTTAGGAATTACAAGTGAAATGTCAGGTTTCAAAACTATAATACCACAAAAATTATTTCTCCAAGTATCAGGTCTCTATCTTTTATTTATTCCTTTTTTTTTTTTTTTTTTCCCACACTCTTCTTCTATTAAGTGTTTTTGTTTGGGGGATTTTTTGTCCCTGACAGGAAAAGAACAGAAGTATAATTCTGACCAACAAAAATCTCTTCTACATAAATCACATTAATGACCTGGTTGTTCAAAATCTAACAGTAGTTATGAACTTGACTGAAAAGAATAACTAAATAATAGACAAAATTTATGCATAAAATAATGTTATCATAAGGTTTGCACAATATCACAGCAGTTCCTTTGAAACATATTCTCACATGAAAGTCGCTATTAATCTCTTAAAAAGTAACATTTGCTACTTGTTTAACTCTGAAATTAAAGGAAACTTGAAAAGGCAGTCCTAATACCTTCCTCCCTTTGGTTGTCAAACTTACAGTTTAACATTCTGGTAATAAGGAAGCTATTGAGAGTTCAGCCATTGAATTCAACATGTTACAATTTTTTACACAAGTTTTCTGGAGACTTATTTCCCACAGTTATGGAAACATAAGACGTAAGGTTTTTTTTCTCTTAAAAAATTTGAGAGAGCATCTTGGAAATAAAACTTGCCCACACAGTTTAGGTTTCCAGATCCTTGTATACTCTAAAAAAATCTTCCCTTTCAAGCACAACATAATCTACTAAAGTCTTACCAATCACATTTCTGTGTTTCCCCATGTAATTCAGCATTACTTACTCTGTGGAGTTCCCTCATGTCTGGTTTGGCAATATGGCACTGTTGTCAGAACCCTGTGTTCACTCCAAGACAATCAGACCACAGTAATGTCTAAAACATGACCTTTATACTCTGACTTGATGGCAGATCTAGTCAACAACATAATGTAATAGTTCAGTACTTGAGGTGAAATTCAGAATTCAAGTGTGAATATTTGTAGTACATCAACTGTTAAAACAGATGCTACAGTAAATCTGCATAGAACATTTAAAACACAACAGAAATAAAAACTAATCTTATATATATATACATATATATATAATTTTTTCTTAAACAAAACTCAGTGAAACTATTTGCACCTATGCCCTTGCGTACCTGCTGTACAAAATGAGTGTCAAGAGTCCTTATCATATAGGAGTAGGATAACAGCAACAAAACACACCAAAGTGCAAGGGAAACAGCAAAATCAATATCTTTGCTGTACATTTAGTTTTGTTTCAATTTACATATCTACACAGAACCCTGAGTTCTTAGACCAAATGTGCATAAACCACAGCAGAATATTGGTATGGAAAGCCAACGTTAATATGAGCTGTGACTCAAAAAAAAAGTTCTCTCTATATAAATAATAAAAAATATTTCTATATTACTGTTTTTGTGAACAGTTTGATATAGTTGATTTATTGGTCAATTAGTCAAGGAAGACTGGAAAATCCCAATCATCCTGACTATCCTTATAAACAACTAATAAAGCCAAACACCTTTTCCAGCTAATATTCTCTCAGGTCTTTCAAACCAATGAATGGAAGTGAAAAGTTGTCATGGTTGAAGTAACTGCTCACTGCCCTGACCCCTACAGTTAGGATCGAGTGGAGAACTGTAGAAACAAAGGTAAGACCCACAGGTTGAGATTAAAAGAAAAATCAATAATACAGTAATCCAAATTAATCAAAATATAATCTAAAAGGATTTAAAGAGCCCAACTCCCTGTCTCTGTGGCCTGTTAAGGCCGCAGAAGGAATTTTCCATAAGATAAACCACCACAGCAGAATCTTGAGATAAACACAGAAGGGAATGTCAGGAAGGCCATAATTCCAGGCCTTGTAGAGGTTAGATCTAGTTAACTTCCTGATTAAAGTATACAGAAAAAACTCCCCCTCTGGCAAACTGAGTGAAAGAAGGCAACTGTTCATACACGTCACCAGTCAAAGCTATGGGACTGAAGGCATCCGCAACCCCCAACAAGCACCAAAGCACAGCCCAACTCAATTCTAGGGTCTTCCACCAGAGGACTGCACATGATCCAGTGTTACAGCAGACAGTGCAAATCCTCTCCCTGCCAGAGGAGGTACGTGAACATTCCCAAAAGAACCTGAATGTACATTAACCCACTGAACTTTATGGTATGGACTGTGACCATCATTTCGACCAATACACATAGAAATTGGAAAAATCATGTATCACCACTGGATACACAGTGGTGATAGCTTTCCTCTCCACTACCTGTTTTATCATTTCTTTCTCTTTTTTTTCTTTTCCTTATATATTTTCTTAAGTGATATTGTTATCATTTTATATTGTTAACATTTCTATAGATAATAACAAAAGTGGCTAAATACCTCCTTTCCACTGCAAGCAAATTGTTCTAAAATAAACCTGCCACAGTCGTTCAGTGTTATTTTATTCTCAGTCACCCCAAGGGATTTATTAACAAGAACCTCAGTCACCTCACCTCGGGGGTAGATTGTAACATCATCATCACTGAGAGAGAGAGAGAGACAAAGTGGAAGAAAACCTAAATGATGCCCAATGCAATTGCTTACCACCCACTGACCAATGCCCAGCCCATGCCCCAGTGGGAATCAGCAGCTGCCGACTGATTCTCCTGCGTTTATATCCTGAGCATTACGTTCTGTGGTATGGAATATCCATTTGGGCCATTCAGGTCACCAGTTCAGGTTGGGGTGTGCTAGGTTTCAGCTTCTTGTGCATCTGCTCACTGGCAGAGGATGAGACAGTGAAAAATCGATGACTTGGGTAAGCATGACTTAGCAACACTCAAAATATTATAAACATCATTCTCATACTGCATCCAAAACACAGCCCTGTGCCACCTATCAAAAGGAAAACAAACTCTACCCCAGCCCAAACCAGGACACCTGTTTAAAACCTCGATGCCTGCTAGTGAAATTCTTTGTGTACTTCTTGTAGGGAAGCTAAGAAAGCAGCTCTTTATATCACTCGTTTACTTTTATGTGGACTATTTAAAAACTATATGTACACTTCCATCAGATAAAGAATTACAGACAAACCCATCCTTTAATAAGCTAACATTATAAAACAATTAACCTGTTTAGTCTCTCTCTGCGATGTAAAATTCTTCAATATGGCTTAGCAATTCATCTCCATGTACAGAGAATGCAAGCTGTTTCTGAAGAGTTATCCCTTTCTTATACAGCTTAATTTACACATTATTACAGTGTTTTAAGAGAAAACAGCAGGCTTTTAACTTGCAATCACTTTTCATAGCTATTTAAAATTTCAGATACCTTTAACTTTTGCTGCCTTCCTCAGCAGGGACTGCAATGCTCATTTAGTTCTCTTTCCCTTGAGAATTGGGAGCTACATTAGCCCTAAAGCCTAAACAAGATGATGGCACATAAACATAAAAGTTTAAAAATCCTCTGTCCTTGGGATATTAGAACCACAAAATGACAAAATCCTCCTTGGAAAAAAAGACTCAAAAGAAGTAACACCTCTAATGCAGAAACTGAAACGAACACCCATATTTAAGAAACAAATTTAGGTATGAATAATCTTACACCTTTTTGGTTTTCAGTTTATTCCCAGTTCATTAAATCCATTAGTCTGATTTTCTCGAGATTTTTTTTTTATTATGAATGATTGCCTAAATCCTCACAAAATGACTTTTAAAACCATTAGACTCAATACAATTTCCTTTATGATTGTTTTAATAGTGTAGTGCACTTGGCACTTAGTTTTGAAGCATTTGCAAGTAAGAATAATAAATTAAGTACTCCAAAGTTTAATAAGTTGGTCATTTTTCTGGGTACCTACCTGTCAGTGCAAAGAATTCAGCATTTCAGGGAAGGCACTTAGTAACTGAAGGCTTTCATAAATGCTTATTTATTAATTTACATATTTGCAACACTTGGAATCAAGCATGCAGAGAGATGTGTTTTGCTGCTGTGGAAAGGCAGTGACAATATTCAGTGGGTTCCTAAAGGACATTAGCAGAAGTAAAAGCATGTTCTTTTCAATTTATAAAGCACTTTATCCTAAATTCTGAGTGAATAAGTCAATAATTGCTTAGAAAAAGCATCATGATGGTTTGTTTCATAAATATTCATAGTAGATATTGGTCTGTCTATCACAAGGTCTCCATGGATTTGACATGCTTTCCATGGCAGATCTTTTTCCAAAGAAGCTCAGCCTGCATTTCATCTGAACTAAGTAGATTGCCACTGATGTGTTCAAAACTTTGATGAACTCTGTAATAATTAGCCTTGAATCACATTTGTAAATGGGACAGGATTTGTACTTGTTCAGAAACATGCAATCCTCTTCTGCCTGGAACAGCTTTTTAATTGCAGCTTAATGAGTCTTATATGGACTAGACTTTCATGAAAAATAAGACTCTTAGGCATGCCATCAATTTGTCTTGCCATCATGACGTGTAGTTTCTTCTTCAGAAATACTGCATAACCGTGATTCAAAAAAATTTCCAATTCTTTCCCCCATACCACTCAAAGCAAGTCTGTTAATTTTCCTAGTTAAATGCAGCTAGTATGACTATCTCCAGTTTAAAAAGTTATTTAAGTGCCTCTTTTTCACTCTTCAGGCAATTTGTTCTTCTGATCAATTTAGTGCCCAAACAATAAACACTGTGTTTTAGATAGGAAAAAACCTGAATAAGTTTTTGGAATCATTTATTCTAGATAACAAATAATTTTATCATCTTTAATAAATGATTTCAAACACTTAATAGAATTTTGTTTGGAAAGAAGATACAATTATTTAAGAGTTATATAAATTGTTACACTAAATTACTTTGCTAATGATAGAGCAAATTTTTCCATCTTTTGTATTACTTTTGGAAACACCCCTTTCAAAATGTTAAAGCTCACATAGTTTATAAATTTGGTGAGGGATAGTCACTTTTCTCAAGCAACAAGTGATAGATTGAAAGGAAATGGCCTTAAGTTCCAATAGGAACACAATTTTTTCTATTAAGAAAAATTTCTTTACTGAAAGGGTTATCAAGCACTTTAGCAGAGTGACCAGAGAGGCTGTTGAGTCACCATCCCTGGAATTATTTAAAAGATGTATAGATGTGGCACTTGGGGACATGGTCTAATGGTAGGCTTGTAGTGTTTATAGTTGCATCTCATGATTTAAAGATTCTTTCTAACCTAAAAGAGTCTATAAATCTATGTTTCTGTATTTTGAGTGTATAAGTATCTTCATTCTAAAAATACTGACACTCTCTCTCATACATTACTCTGTGTCTATCTCTGTCAGAGAAGATGAGCTTGAGATGATGGTTGTACTTTTTGGGGCACACCCAATGAAAAAATGCTTGTAGAAAATGTTAACAGGCATGATTGACTGTTTATCCTGTGTGGACAGAGGCAAAAACTGCACCTAAAAAGGTGTCTACTGATACATGCATATTTTTAAATTTCACAAAAGATAGGTACTTGGTGATATCTCTTTGCCATAACTGACAGCTCCTGTAGAGACAGGAAGTTGCACAAGCTGACAGAGCAGATATTAATGATAGTTTTTGCTTGACTTTTGGAAATGTGAAACATTCACACAAGTGCTTGTGCATTTTGGTGAAAAAAGTCACGACTCAGTTTTGCTTGTTCAAAAATGTTAGGCAAAGTGTTTAAAACAACCATTGTCAGTTAATCTGCTCTTATATTTCCTTCTGCCATAAATCCTGGAAAATAGGAATGAGCCCTAATGTGAGAAACAAAATATTGGTTAGTTCTGTATTGCAAAATTGTATAAAGACATGATAGCCAATGATGTAGAGTATCATTGTTAACATCTTTTAAAACTGATCCTCTGTTCTTTTAACTACATTAGCAACATAAGCAGAATCTGTAGTTAAATTTAAAAGTTCTGAAAAAAGCTGAAAAGCACTAACCACAGTGGCCAGTTCAAGAATCTGAAGGGAGCCCTTTATTGTTTGAATATCTGATTCCCATGCTTTGGTTGTTTGATTTTGCTACTTTAATTCCATACTATTACTGGTTTTTGTGTTTTCCCTGATCCATCAGTGAAGAGCTATAGCACTCAAAGGTTCTTCACTTAGCATGGGTTTTTCTGTAAAACTCAATTTTGCTTGCAACAAATTGTTGCCTTATAATGAATGGAACAAACATCTGAATCACTTAACAATGCGTTTTGCAAATCATCTGAATTTTGCAATGTCCAGTCAAGGTAATTTTTTTTCACAGGTAAACAAATAATTGCAAAGTCTTGGCCTGTTAAGGTTAATAATCTTATCCTGACTCTGATTATGATTGGTGCTGACATTTCCATGATTGTGAAAATTGTCTTTGGGGACCTATAAGGAAGAAAAACCCACTCCATTATTAACAAAGGATCTTTTTCAGAAGAGTCCCATTGAAAAATGGGACCATAAAGTTGCATTTTTTCTCCTAATACTGCAAGAAAAAAGGGCTTCTCTGGAGTAAAACAGTGTGCTTGTCTTTTTTGAAAATCTTCTGTGACTTTTTCAAGGGCTTTTTGAGTCCTTCTATGAGATTTGATGTCACAGTCTTCCCTCAATAAGTCAGAGTGGGGCAAGTTCATCATTGGTAATTCCTAAAAGTGGTCTGATATAATTAATCCCTGCTGAAAGCTGTTTTAAATCTTGCAAAGTGTTGACACTGGTCCAAAGTTGTATTTTCTGTGGCTTAATTGTTTGTTCAGTCATCTTCCATCCCAGATGTTTCCAGGGTGAAATTTCTTGTATCCTTGATGTAGAAATTTCCAACGTGGCGTTTTGGACTTCGTCGATAACACTGTCATGAGTTTGTTCCTCCTCTGCCTGTGTTGGTGCTGCAATGAACAAATTGTCCATGTAGTGTAGTATCATTGACCGTGGGTGTTTCTGTCGAGCTGGAGACAGAGCTTGTGCAACAAAATATTGTCAAGTTCTGGGAGAATTCTTCATCTCCTGAGGCAGTTCTCTCCAGTGATATATTTGCAGCGGTTCTCCTCTGTTGATAGCTGGAACCAAAAGAGCAAATCCAGGGGCATCCTCCAGATGAAGTGGAATGTTGAAAAAACAGTCTTTTAAATCTAAAATGACAAGAGGCCAGTCTCTGGGAATCATTGAAAGAGAAGAAGTCCATGTTGGAGTGATCCCATGTCCTCTATCACTTCATTGTTTTTCTTCAAGTTGTGAAGCAATATTCAGGAATCAGAAGTCTTCTTGTGGATGACAAACACTGGTGAATTCCAGGGACTATTTGTGGGCATGATGTGATCTTTCTGTAATTACTGGTTTAGTAGTTTTTTAAGGGCACTTAGTTTTTTCTCTGATAAAGGCCATTGATTGACCCAAACTGGGTCATCAGTTTTCCATGACAATTTGGGTGGTGGGTAAATGATGTGGTTCTCATGAAAGGCCCACTTCTATTTTTGTTCACCACTGGGACAGTACGTCTCTTCCCCATACTGTGATAGGTTTCTGCACACCAAAGAGATGAAGGGTCGCTGTCTTCCTTTCAGGACCTGTAATAGTAATCATGAATTCACTTTGCAAACACACAGTGACTCCTCCAATTCCTGTGAGGGCACCTGTAGGTGTTACAAAATTCCAACCACTTGGCCAAAACTTATGAAAAATCACAGTGATATCTGCACCAGTGTCCCACATGTCTGTGATGTAAACTGTTTCACCAGGGTGAGTTAGGCTTCAAGTCAGTTCTCATCATTCAGAGCCAACATGTTCTACTCAAAGGACATCAGGCACTGGGCTAGGATTCTCAAATGTCATCTCTTGGGTACAGAGCTAGATTACTTAAAAGCAGAGTCTCCTGGTTTATATTTTGCTTAGCTATATTCATTGACAAAGCGATTGCAATAGCTATAGGTGGTTTTGGTTGAATTACTATAGGGACACTGGATGCGAGAGTTAAAACCATTAGCTCTTCATTACGGTTTGCTGAAACAACAGCTATGTTCTGGTTTGAGCAAAGGAAAACCA
>VZSR01003209.1:4640431-4676336 GCA_013398615.1 Brachypodius melanocephalos
CACACACACACACACACCTAATAAGTAAAAGGTTGATTGCATGTCGAATAAAGCTACATCCACTGTGATTTTAACTGAAATCTCTTGTTGAGTGAGTCCTTTTGTACCCTGAGATCACCTAAAAGAACCAAACACGACCACTATTTAAGGGTGGATCGTGACACCTGGCACCCTGTCAGTTAGGGTGATGGTAGCAGTCCGGATGAAGTGGTCTTGTTGAAGCAGTGATCCCGTAGAAAGGTCTGGTAGTTCCTGTCCTCTGGGAGTCCAGTGGGTAACGGCTCTCATGCTGTCCCAGATCCTGGATTATATCCAGGTGAGAATGCTTGGCTCCTCCTCTTGGGGGGAGCATCTCACAATGGGATGACATCATTCTATGAGTCATGCAGTGTGTCCTTAATGACCCATTGGTCAGAGATAGCTTCCGGAGGGAGTTACCTATAAGTCATGCAGCACAGTATTGGTGGGCCCATTAACAGAAGACAAGGGAAACTCTGCCCTACCTGGTTTCAACAGCTCATGAAGATGGTGATAGAATACATACTTTGGGCACATCTTACATTTTAACCTAGGACAAGCTGGAAAAACTGAAAGCCCAAGAATTCTGTTTCTGTCTCTGCCTGTAATTAAAAAGTCTTGTCTTTGATGTGAAGTACCAATAACTCCTGTGGATATACATTCATGACAAAAGTTCTTTTGAAAGCGTATTAATTTGGAATTTGCGAGTTTACACTGTGCCCCGGGAGTAGCAAGGTGGGGTTACCTGAGAAATGGCTGGCGAAGTTATAAATGACATCTGATTCAGGTTCCCTCCTGATAGTCTTTGGTTGTTTACATTTTCTGGAAATTGAGTTGCCACTGTTTTGCCATGCGGTGGTTCTGCATGCTCTTTTTTGAGTTTACCAAGTTTGCCTTCGATATCATATTTAGACTGGCACTGATTTCCAAAATGTTTCTTTTTTTTACACCAAGAGCAAATACGAGGTGGTTTAGCTTTTCTTGTTGTCTCAACAGTTTGTTTTAGGGTTGCCAGACTTCCCACAGTTAAAACAAAGCCCTTTGGGAGAATGAAACTGCAAAGCAGCAAGGGTTTCATCAAGGGTTTGTGTTTGCATTGCAAGGGCTTTTTTCAATTTGTCTTCCAGCAAATCTTGGGATTTTGCAAGTTGCTCTCCCAGAGTATTTACTTTAATCTTAGCAATATGTTGGGGAGTATTTAGCTTACCACAAGCTGATAACATTTGGGGGACAACAGGTAGTTGGTTAGGCAAAGCTAGGATAACTTTGTTGCATTCATCATTTGCATTGGAAAAGACAAGACTTTTAACAAGATATGGGTGAGCTTGCTCGTCTCCACATTTCCATTCAATAGCCTATGTCAAGCGATCTAAGAAAGCACCAAAAGACTTGGTCTCTCCCTCTGTTATTGTGAAATAAGGATTTCCATGGCTCCCTGCTGGTTTTACAGTCAAAAGAGCTTTGCTCTCTGCATTCTTAATATCTCCAAGCACAGCTCAAGGCAGAGTAGCTGCCTGGTCCTCAAGTTTGGCAAATGGGGAATCGCCAGCTAGTTGAACAATAGTAAATTGAGAACTGGGGCTACCAATACAGTTTTCTATTGATCTATTAAGAAGCTTTTGCCATTCCAAATCCCACAAAATGTACTGTGAGTTACTTAAAATCACAGAAGCAATATCATGACAGTCTGAGGGTGTTAAATCATAGGAATTAAAAATGCTTTTCACTACATTGTTCAAATAAGAGGAAGTCAGGCCACTATCTTTGATGGCTTGTCTCAGTTCTTTGATGTTGTGATGTGACAGAGACTCATGCTGGGGTTTACGGTTCTTTCTGCCATATCTTATAGCTAAGAGTTGTCAGTTTAATGAATCAAAATCTTTATCTTGCCTGAGATTATGTCTGATCTCAGCCCAGTCAGGCACACTCGGTGGATAATTTTTTGTGTTGTTTTCTGGAGGGTCACCGGATTTAGCAGAAATTGAGGGAGCCCTTGGATCAGACAGCAATAAATCACGGTCCCTTTTTGTGTATATGGGGAGAGATTTTAACAAGGCAACCTCCTCATCTGAGCTGGAGTCAGTGTCTGGCATTTGTGAAACAATTACAGGCTTTCCTCTAGCTTCCCCCTCCATCTTTACTTTCCCATTACTATAACACGGATCGAATTGCTTATCAGTAAAACAACTGCCCTTTTTGCTTTCAGAAAAGGCTGTGAAGCTGTCCTTGGTGTTAAGGAGAGGGTCACTTTTTGTTATGGTAATAGAGCATTTACCCTCCCTCAGGCTCAGCAGCAGGGAATGGGGTGGGGGGGAGTGAAAGGAGGCACTGACTGAGACAGACACATCTGGTTGTTGCTCTTGGACAACACAAACAACACAAACTTCAGATTAGAAGGCTGAATATCTGACTCCACCTTTATTTCCAGAGTGTTCCTTTATATATTCTTTTACACAGACTAACTGATTGGTGAAACAAAGGCAAACCCTTTCAATCACATTGGTCAAACCAGAGGGACATCAAACAAGTTCCTCCTTTGGGAAAGAATGTACCATAGATGTAAACATCTGTCCTGTTTACAGACATTCCCTGGAAAAGGAATTTCAAAGTCCCAAAACATATAGACCAGGGCTACATCTGGTGAAACAGAGGAGGGTGAGGGAGTTGCGAAGGCAGCGGTGGCAGAGATAATGTGAAGTTGTTTTGAGTCTTAGGTTCCACAGAGGTGGAGCGGACAAATGAGGGCATGGAGGGGTCCAAGGTCAGGGGCGTGGAGGGGTCCAAGGAGATGATCGGGGCTGTGGAGGGATCCAAGGAGCCAGGTGGAGGCGCAGAAAGATCCAAGGAGCCGAGCAGAGGCAAGGAGGAATCCGGCAGCCCAAGCGGAGGCAAGGAGGCAACTGCAGGTAGGGCAGACTGCTTGAAAACGTCCATAACTGCACAACATGCAGGAAGGAGTTTTGCAGTGGTTTGGTCATGTTTAATAGTGAAGGCATTATAAAGTTTCTGGTTCACTGAGTTGTCGTGACAGTCAGTGGTCAGAGTGCTTCCTGGAGAACTGTCCTTAGAAGGACAACCCAGAGGCACAGGCACTTCTGCTGCCTGCTAAGCGATTTCAGGCTCTTCAGTGAAATCAGCTCTTCAGGATGACGCTGAAGGAAGAGACAGAGCCTTTGTATGGAGTTCTGCAAGAGACTTTATTCAGCTTCTTCCTCAGAAGAGTTCAGTGGCAAAGTGCCAAAGGGCCAGGGGAAACAGGGGGTTATATAGGGAAGGCAGGGGGCAGAGTAGAACATCTGAGCCAGTTGGGTGGAGGATTGAGGAATGAACCAATTGGGGGAAGCATCAAAAACGGCTGGGTAAAAAGGAGAAAGTAGGGAAAGAACCAATGAAGTGTTACTGACTAACACATTTCCTCACCATGACAGAGAGAGCTGTCTGTCAGGGTTTTTCCTTTAATGGGTTGTGTTTATATACTGTCTGGCTTAACTGCTCTCTTTCTAAGGGAGCATGTTTATATTATTGTCTAGCTTCTCTCCAGGGGAGTGTGTTTATATTAACACTCTCTGGCTTAAAAGCCTCCACACTAAGTCCCACAGCTCAAAGGTGAGAGCAGACATAGGGTCTGGCATTGGAAAGTTGTTATTTATTGCTCTCACAATTCATGTTTATGGATAGTAGTAGGAGATTTAGTTTTAATAATTGTCTTAAGCCGGTGATAGATGTCCCATTTTTACCTGGACAAATCCTGTCCCATTAGGTTCCCCAGAGCTCACCTGTCAGCAGAAGCAGGTGTCTTTCTCAGACTCTGTCCGGCTTGTCCAGCAGGCACGAATAGAGGCGAGAGTCTCTTTTGTTTCAAGAACAAACTAAATTATCTGCTTTATTTCAATGGATTTCTGTAGACTTCATCTGGGGCTTTCCAACAGTTTGACAGATAGTCAATTAGGACTTCTTAAAATGAAACGGAACACCATTCTGTTGGATCTAATCTCCAATAATGGGATGGGGCGACTGAGAGGCATTCCACGAGTTTTTAATTTCATTATCAGTCTCAGTGAAGGTAGAGACACAAAGATGGTAAAACTGATGCCATAACAACAGAAGGCAAAGTTCTCTTTGTTACAAGGCCTTTTAAAAGTTTTTTAGCCAATAGGCTAATGCTAAAAGCTTACAAGTATCTACTTAAACCAATCAATAAACACTACACATACACCTTACAGCATAGAATATTTGCTTGTTTCATATTTTCTGCAGGTCAGAAACTTTCTATGCTGTAAATATTTCAAGGCCTAAAATTCAACTCTGTTTCAAACTTCTGTCTATGTAAGCTTATTGCAATGCTGTGAAAATCCTCTGCTTTTTCAGTTCCCACATCTGTGCTGAATTATCAAGAATTATCTTGGTAGTCAGTATAGTCCTGCTACAAGATCACAAAAAAGGATTTCATTTAAAGAGATAAACTGATGAGTGATTCTGGCTCATCAGTTATTATCAATATTTTTGGAACAATTTTCTTGTGTAAGCTGCTTGGTTTGCAAAGAGTAGCTATTTTCAAATGGTGAAAATTTCTGTTATGATGCAACATAGAATTTGAAGCACATAAAAGCAAATATTTAATATAGTAGGCATAAGTTACCAAACAACTCTTTTATGTTCCTCAGGAAGACAAACAGTGAAAATAGTACTTGGGATCTATCCATTTGGTTTCTCCAGAAAAATGTACCAAGCAACCCACCCCAGCTCACAGGTCAGATGTTCCTGAAGTTTTAAGTTAAACAGAGTTTTTGAGCTGCCCTCCACCCCCACCGCCCCCCACCCCCAGTCTGGCAAGCTGAGGTCTGCCAGACTGATATGGACTGTGTGGCATCACTCTCCTACAGATCTGGAGTGCCACGACTTTTACTAGATCTAAGGCCAATTAGCACTCCTTACCCTGGCCCTGTGTGGTCTCCCTGCTCCAAATATGATGCAGAAGGGTGAAGTTACCAATGGTTACACAGAGCCTGTTGTTTCTTTTTCCAGTCAATAACAAATATATCTACTCAGAGCTGGGTCGATCTAGTTAGCTATGTACTCATGTATCTGGGCAGTGCTGTGGGGTAGCTCTCATCCTGTCTCACTCGGTGTTTACAATGGACTGTGTAGAGCAGCAACACAGTCCATTGTAAATACTGGTCAGGTTGCAGTGTTACAGAAACCACTCTATGTCTTCAACAGTATACCAAAGCAAAGTTTCTGTAATGAATTATTTCAGTTTCCATGCCGTTGACATGTTTTTTTCAAAGGAGAACTCCAAAGCACTGAATGGCACACCAGGAACATAACAGAATAGTAAGCCCAGTATAATCAGAAAAAAAAATTAAAAGGAAAAAAAAAAAGGCAAAAGAATTCATTGCTGGATTTGGCAAATTTACAACACTCAGGATTCATGAGCAGAACAGCAGCATTGCAAAACTTGATTGTATAATCTGTTAGTATATCTGTTACTGTTTTTGTAAATTAAATGCAAAATTAGTTTGTAGTAAGTTGACAAGCCTTGAATGTTACAAAAGAGCTTGAAGGCATACAAACTACTTTGTGTTGAGTAGCTACAGCACAGTGATATATTCCGCTGCATTCTATTTTAATCACCTTCATTTTTGTATTGAGTTCTTACAGCCAGGTTTTGGTAGCTGGGATGCTACAGGGGTGGCTTCAGTGAGAAGCTGCCAGAAGCTTCCCCTCATGTCTGACAAAGCCAGTTCCAGCTGGCTTCAAGACAGAGGTGCCCCTGCCCAAGGCTGAACCAATAAGTGAAGGTGGTAACATCCCTGAAAAAACATACTTAAAGAGAAAAAAAATGCTATTGCACAGAAGTAATTGTCAGAAGAGAGAGAAGTGAGAACATGTGAGAGGAACAGCCCTGCAGACACCAAGATTAGTGGAGAAGAAGGGGCAGGAGTTGCTTCAGAGCTGAGATTCCCCAGCAGCCCATGGTGTAGCCCATGGAGATGCAGCAGTGCCCCTGCAGATATGAGAGAATATGGGGATGCAGAGATCCATCTGCAGCCCATGGAAGAGGCACACCAGAGCACATGGGTGCTGAGAGAGGGCTTTGACCCCATGGGAAGCCCATGCTGGAACAGGCTCCTGGCAGATTTGTGGACCCATGGAGAGAGAGCCCACCTTGGATCAGGTCTCATGGTAGGACTTGTGACATTGTAGGGGATCCATGCTGGAGCAGCCAATTCCTGAAGGATTGACCCTGTGGGGGTGACCTATGCTGGAGCAGTTTGTGATGAACTGTAGCCCATGGGATGCAGTCACATTGGAGAAGTTCCCAGAGGACTTTCCCATGGGAGGGACCCCCATACTGGAGCCAGGAAAGGACTCTGCTCCCTTAGGGGGAAGCAAGAGACAAAAACATCCTGTGATGAACTGACCATACCCATTCTTCCTCATCTCTCTGCTACTGGTGGGCAGGAGGTAGCACTTGGGAAGAAGGGGAGAGGTAGAGGAGGAAGGAGGTTTTAAGATTTTTTTTGTTTTAATTCTCATTATCCTGCTCTGATTTTTTTTCTCCTGCTTTGATTGGTAATAAAGTCTATTAATATCCCAAGTGAAGTCTGTTTTGCCCATGATGGTAATTGATGGGTGACCTCTCCCTATCCTCATCTCCACTCATGACCCTTTCATTACATTTTCTTTCCACTGTGCAGCTGAGGAGAGGAGGGATAGAGTGACATCGGTAGGAACCTGATAACCAGCCAGGGCCAACCCACATTTGTCTACTCTCTTCATTTTTTAAAAATTCCTATTCATTTTAACAGCAACTTTAAATTTAAAAAAAAGAAAACATAATAGTTCCTTCTCTTTGTAGATGTCATATCTTTGTTTTTCAGTGCAGAAAAAAATTATGATATACTTAGTTTCCTGAAGTTATCAAAAAACTTGCAAGGCTTACTTTTCATTCTACTTGAGAGAATTACAAGAGAATTCATACTTGTAATAAAAATGTTACTGCCTAAGTTTTGAATTTATGTGTATATATAGATATGTCTACGTAGATACATATGATACAACACTGCAAAAAGACATATAAAGCTGGAATAGATGTCACTTGGCATTCAACAAATTACTTTCCAAGTATTTGTGAATAGTGCATTAAGTGCTGTACTTCAGCACTTAAAAGTAAATCAGTTGTTAATATACAGAATCCATTAGCATTGAATTTGTCAGCAAAAAGTAATAGCTGTGCATATTCAAGGTTATAAAAAATATGTTTAGCTATGGAAAAAAGGAATTATCAGTATTCATTTGAAATAATTACTACTAACCAATATGATGCCTCATTAATTAAATATGTAATTGACCTGGTTAGAAAGCACTATCATTAGGAAATTTCATGCAACTTTCTGTGACTCAACAAAATTACGTTTTGGCCATATTCTAAGGAATTAAATGATGAATTAAAAAAAGATAGGTTTCAAAGTTTTTAAGTCCTCTCTAATAAATGGGATGTGCATTGCAAATCATTCCATATCAGTGAGAATTTTTATATTAAAGTAATTCTTTACATGTGTCAAACATATGTAAAGAAGCTCTTTTGCAGGTGCAAATGTCACTTTTCATTAGGTAAAAAGTATCTTTTTTCCAAACATTTTATACAGAAGCACCATCTAATAAATTGTGCTTCCCCACTGTAATCACAAGTGTTAAAAGCCTGTGCCATTAATGTATTTTTTGATAATTATTTTAGGTCCTTTTAGCTAGGATCATATCTCTGAATCTCAGAAACCCTTTGTATCCCTTTAAATAAAACTTTTCAGTGTCCTAATATTAGGGTTTTTTTCCTATAATGTTTCAAATGTTCGTAAGAATTCAATCATGAATCTTCTTTTGAAGTGTATGTTTTCTACAGTTCATGTAAAACAGATGCCTGTACTAGTTTGTCACTGTAGAACAGAATATGGTTTTCTCTTCTTTTTTTTTTTTTAATAGAATACAGTACAAAGATCATTTATCTGAGGAAACAAAACATTTTGTAAGTACTCCTTGAGGGAAAGTATTGTACTTAAATGACCATTTTATTTTCACAATACAATAATATTAATAATACTCAATAAATCATTCAATGCTTCCTCTCTGAATCAAAAACTATTCTTCTAAAGACATTAAATACCACTATTATGATACCTAGTTTTCAGATTGAATTTCTGCAGTAATCAGTATTTTCTGCCTTGCTTGTCACATTTTTTTCTTTATTGGTGTATTAACTTCCAAAGTACAAAATTGTCATTTTGCTGACTGTCTTCAAACAGCAGAATGTCATCTGTAGTCCAAAAATCATTTTAGTATTCTGAGAAGATACATAGTATTTTTTGTGCAATCTAATTTAAAAGGGAATGTATTTTTGTAGGAAACAGTCCTAAAGATTGACTGAAACAAAACTGTGATAAAAATTAATGAGCTGTGGTGGGATGACCCTGGCTGACTGCCAGATGCCCACCAAAACCACTCTATCACTCTTCTCTGCTGGGCAGGGAAAAGTAAATATAATACTCATGGATCAAGACGGGAGCAGGAAGAGATCACTCACCAGTTACCATCATGGCAGAACAGATTCAACTGAGAAATTAGTTTATTACCAATCAAATCAAAGTAGAATAATGAGAGATAAAACCAAATCTTAAAAATAATTTCTCCCCATTCCTCCCTTCTTCCTGGGCTCAGTTTCGCTTCTGATTTTCTCTACATCCTTTCTGCCAGTGACACAGTGGGAAAGGGAATGGTGGTTGCAGTCAGTTCATCGCACATCTCTCCTGCTTCCTCATCAAGGGGAGAATTCATCATACTTTTCCCTTGCTCCAGTGTGGTGTCCCTGCCATGAGAGGCAGTTCTCCATGAACTTCTCCAATGTGAATCCTTCCCACAGGCTGCAGTTCTTCACAAACTGCTCCACAATAGGTACCTCCCATAAAGATGGTAAAACTGATGCCATAACAACAGAAGGCAAAGTTCTCTTTGTTACAAGGCCTTTTAAAAGTTCTTTAGCCAATAGGCTAATGCTAAAAGCTTACAAGTATCTACTTAAACCAATCAATAAACACTACACATACACCTTACAGCATAGAATATTTGGGGTCATTCTTTTAGGAACAGCCTTCTCCAGCATGGGTCTCTCACAGGGTTGCAAGTCCTACCAGCAAATTTCCGATATGAGGTACTGTCTTCATGGATCCTGCCAGGAGCCTGCTCCAGCATGGGCTTTCCGTGCGGTCACAGGCTCCTTTGGGCATCCACCTTTTCCACTGTGGGTCACCTCCAGGGGCTGCAGGTGGGTCTCTGCTTCCCCATGGACCTTCATGAGCTGCAGGGGCACAGCTGCCTCACCACAGGCTGCACCATGGGCTGCAGGGGAATCTCAGCTCCAGCTTCTGGAGAACCTCCTGCCACTCCTTCTGCACAGCCCTGGGTGTTTGCAGGGCTGTTCCTCCCACACGTTCTCACTCCTTTGCTGTCTGGCTGCAGTTGTTTAAGTTCTTTTCCCCCATTCTTCAACTACCACCATTACTGACGGCCTTGGCCTTGGCCAGCAGTGGGTCCATCCTGGAGTTGATTGGCACTGGCTCTGTCAGACATGGGAAAAGTTCCTGGTATTTCTTGCAGGAGCCACCCCTGTAGCCACTCCACTACCAAAACCTGGCCATGCAAACCCATAACACTACCATACTCACATTCAGTGTAGTAATTAGGCCACTATGAGTAATCATTAAAAAACCCTTTACACATAATATCTGAATATTTTATTTGCCATATATTACTTATAGTCAGCATATGATTTTTATTGATAGTAGTAGAAAATGTAGCTATTATTCTAAGAATCTAAGCAAATACAAGCATCTATCTGGAATTTAGACAGCATAGAATTAAAAAACATATTTGGATTTGGTGAGATAGAGTGTACTAGAGTAAACTTACAGAATTCTGTCATAGGTAGCACATTGCGCCTGAAAATTTCAAATATAGTCAGATTTTTTTCCCTTCACTTTTCTTGTTTTGCTTCCAAAATACAAATAAAAAATTTTTGCTTTTACAGAGCTATTCAGTGGAAAAACAATTATTTGTAATAGGGTAAGTTTAAATATTTGTTGTTTCTTATGGAAGTTTCTATTTTGACACACTGCTTTTTTCTTTTGGTTTCTACTTTTCGTGTAATTGGTCTTTCATTACGTTAGAACTTAGTATTCTCTGAATTTTGGTACAAGTTCCATTAAATTTCTTTGTAAGAAAAAGGTATCAGTATCTCTATAATTAAATACTCTAAGTGATTTTAATGGGTTTCAGACCATTTCCTGCATTTAAAAGAAAAAAAAAAAAAAATTCAAAGGAACCAGTGCCAACCATATGCAAAGTATTACCCTGAGGAATCAGTGCCAACCATATACAAGGTATTACCCTAAAGAAAGAGTAACTGCACAGTCGCTTCCAGACATTGTTGGACAATTACACACAGCTACCAACAAAACACATATATGAAATGTAATGACTTAACAAAATAAAAGAAAAAAGGAGAAGAAACTCTACTGCAAGGTTGAGTTTAGATGTGTTTTCTGCTGAAAAGAAAGGAAGACATTTTGGTTGTAATTGCTGCCTTCTGGAGATATTGTATTATTATAACTCAAAACTCTTAATTCAAGCAAAATTGTTTATTCAATTATCCATTCTCTTCATGAACAGACTGACCTTCTGTTCCACATAAAAGCTTTAGTTCTTACAGTGTTTTCAAATGATCTGTTTCCTCTAGCTATAAAAGTACCACTACACTGAGATGTCACTAAGCTCCTTTATTAACATTAAAAAGTCCATTCAGCACATCTCATTAATAGTGAACATTTACTGAATAATGTCCGTTCATTTTTCATCCACATAATATAATTAGTTTTTCTCATGATGAAGCCAGTGTTGACATTAAAACTATCTAATGTCCAAGAAGGAAGACAAACATGTATTAAAAACTATAAATAAACTCACTGATACCAAAACTTAAGGAAAAAAAAAATCCCTAGTGAATGGATCTGGTTGTGATGACTGCATCCAGCTCAAATTGGCTTCACAATACCACAATAGCCAAGGGCTAATTTGAGCCACGTGCACACCAATCCCAGTGCTGATGAAGGTCTGACTCAAGTCATGTTTGGGAGACACTGACAGCTGTAGTCAGGATGCAGGTATGACATGAGCCCATTTCCTCCCTCCATAAACAGTGGAGAGCCCAGGGCACACTCAGCTGTCCTGCATGGGATATGCAGCAGGATCTGCTCTGGAACAGCAACACCTCAAAAGGTTGCTGCTCAAAGGTTGTTGAAGGTTTAGAGATTCCTTTTCTAGTCGGACAGCCAGTAAGCACTTAATGGCATGATAAGCTTTGAATCTTAGACAAGTGATGCAAAATACAGTCCTTCAGACATGAACTATTTACCAAGTCCAGGATTAAGTCTGGATCCTGCTACACCAAAATTCCCCTCTGAGGAGTTTAGAAGCTTGTCACTCATCTGGAGTGTCCCCCTGACAGTTTTCTGACTCTATCCTGTTCGCAGTAAGTAATCAAGTACCTTGCTATCTGATCTTGTTAAACCACTACCAGATTTAGCACCAAAAGTCATTGAATCACTGGTTTTTTTTAGTAAACATGCTGCTATCTGTCTGTTACAGGTGAAGTGCTGCACTCCATGCACCACGCTATTACACCTTAGAAAAAGCAGTTGTAAAGCTCTGTTTTGCAGATGACATTGATTCAATCGCAAAAATAAGCCAACCAAAACACCAAAAATAAAAGAGAAATTCAGCTGTTGAAAGGAAGTATTCTGTAATTGAAAGGGGAAAGATAAACATACTTCCCTAAAACCAAAATGAATATTTCTATGTTGTCTGCTAAATGAGGTCTTGTTCTTCACTTATGTGTTATTATGCCTTATCAGGGTCGAGTCATGGAAAACTTTTAACCAAAGTAGTTTAGCAGTGTGTCGTTGACTGAATAAAAGTAAAAACTTAATGGAAAATACTGATTTCCACTGGAAATTCAAATCCTTCCTTAAAAATTTTGAATTGATGCTTTAAAATATGTTAACTTTTTTCATGGAATGCAAAAATATTTTCTAACAATGGAAAATCTGCTTCAGTTGTGGCAATGAGAGCAAATAGTTTAGGACAAAGACAGAGCCCCCTGTTCAATAGGAACTGGATAAATAAGGTGTAAATACAACATTATATGTATATATGTGTATATATGTATATATAAAAAATCTGATAAAAAGATCACAATTTTTCAAAATTGATTAATTAGATTTTCTTTCAAGTTTCCCAAATCACCCTCTGTGCTTAGATCAAATCTAGCAAATTTACAGTTCAAAACAAAGTGTTTAGAAAGTTTTGCTGACCTGAACAAATACTCCATTATGCGTCCTATGTAAATACCATACACAAAGTATGGGCTATACCTTTCTCCTCTTTAAGAAGCAGACAATGAGAATCAAAGAATGAGAATCAAAGGTTTGGTTTTTTTAAACAAGATCATGGCTATTCATTATGTTGCAGTGCTTTAAGTGGGGAGTGCTTTTATATTGGTGAAAATAAGTGTACACAGTGTTACATGTGGATGTGATTAGAATGAACTTTTAGTGCACCCAGAGCTGTTTGGTTCCCTTGTGAAGTAGATAGTGCGCTTAGCCTGATGTCAGAACTCTCAAAAATTATGCTACAATAATTTAAGCAGCCTGATGTCTGTAGTACTTCTTTGCGTAGAAAAAGATAGATAAAATTTAGAGATAGACATGATAGGGAGTAGCTTAAAAGGTAGGGAGATAGTACTTTAATTGTACAATAATGAGCCATAACTGTGGCAAAAAAAGGACAAAGAAGGGTATATACCCTGCAGAGGGGAAAAAAATGGAAATCTGATTGGTTAAAATAGAGTTGAAATAATTTTCAGAGACTTGAATGCTGGGAGACCTCCCAGATTATGCCTAGGACTAGTCCATTATTAGAATGAACTGTCAGCATAAAAACAGTTTCTTGGCGCCACACCTGGTCTACTCAACTCTCCATCAAGCAGGCTACAAATAAGCCTTGCCGTTGGATGGTCTCATCAAGTGGACAGACCTGGGATGATGCTATGGGCTGACACATGGAATGTGGAAGTTAAAACTGGTTATGGGTTTTGAGTCTCCAGAAGATCAGAAGCTAATCGAATCAATTTAAATTTTCTCCAAAGCAATATATCATAACACTGGTATGAAAGGCACTCATAGCAATTTATTGTTTACTCACAATCCCTGGAAAACAAAATTTCCTCGTTTTCTAAATAGTTTATCCACAAGTCACTGTAGATACCATGCACAGATATCCTTAATATTGTTTAGTTGAGAAATCCTGCAAATCAAGGCCAAATAAAAAATAGGATAGGATGCTCTGATGATGTAATTGGACATTACTCATTTGATTTCAGAGTAGTAATCACAATTTATAACAAATGATGATCTGTCTATGAGTATTACATATGAAGACACTGAGATAAGTAAAACACAAACTTCTCTTTTTTTTCCCTTTTGCCTTTGGTCCACATAGCTAAGCATCCATCAGAAGTTAATCACTGCACTGAACAACACCATATGATTAGTAAACAAATGCCTGAGGCCAGAAAATACTTTTCCAATTCTGTCAACTTCCAAATATCTTTGTCTTTGATGCCGAGGAAAAACTGACTTGAATGCTAATCAAATGGAAAGTGCCACAGTGATACCATGTCTAAATTCTCTTGACCTTTTTCTCATATCTGACCAATGATGTAGAAGAGAGCTTCAAACTCAAACAAACAAACAAACAAATAAATAAATAAATATTTTTAAAAATTAAATGTTTAGATTTTGGGGATGTTTTTGGCTTATCCTAACCTCTTTAGAAATTTTGAGCTGCAGATAAGAAATGCTTTACTTTTATTCAATAAGTTCATCTCTGGCAGCTTTCATAATTCATATTCAAAATTGCTTCTTATGATAATGGGGGTTTTTTAGAGATTTAGAATCATAGAATCCTAAAAGTTGGGAAAGATCTCCAAATTACTATCAATTCCAAATATTAATCAACACAACCGTGTTCACCATGCACATGGAAGTTCATTGTCTAGTTTTGCAGCAAAGCAGCTCTAACAAATAAACATACGTATTTGGAACATCCCATAATAGAAATGCTCTAATCAGCTTTCATAGTCTTCTGTGAGAATGAAAATCAGTAACAACTGAATGTCAATACTGGGGGTTTTGTTATGTGTGGGCTTTTTGTGGGTTCCTTTTTTAAAAACTTTTTCTGTAGCCAGACTATCAGAGGTAGCTTTTAAGCTGTGTACATCACAGCTCTATATGACATGTTGTAGAGGAAGTATGATGCTCATGTTGGTTACAGAGAATGGAGCATTATAATGGATTCAGCCACCTAAATCCAGAGACTTTTGTTTCCAAGTTTTCCCTGGGCAGGGATTTCTGTTCTTGGGCAAGACTGATTTACAGCACTTCCATTCTTCTAAAAGGTTATTGTTGTCTAGGCACTGCACATCCCACAGCACCACCGCAACAGAGCTATTTGTATAGCTGGGCTATGAATCTGATTAGAGATAAATGGTAGCTTTACAAGAAAGAAAGGGACAACAACAGAAAAGTCTTTTAATTTTCTCCAGACCATTTCTAAGATGCCATTGGCAGTGTGTGACAGATTGTGTAAAGAAAGAGCAAGACGAAGGGATGGGAATGAGCAGTGAAGCTGCTATGAAGGTAATGTTCTAAAACTAGTGATTTTGCACAGCATTTCATATTATTAATTGTGCCTTCAGTTTCCAGCCTTAAGGTTTCCAAGTAGTCTTAGTTAAATGCATAATCACACATACCTGACTTGAAAAGGCTAAGGTGTCCAACATGTATCTTTCAGCTAAATTATCCAATAATCACACAATGACACAATCATTTAGGTAGAAAATTACCTCCAAGATCATCAAGTCCAACGCTTGACCAATCATCACCTTGTCAAACAGACCAGAGTACTGCGTGCCATGTGAAGTACTTCCTTGAAGACTTCTGGGGGTGATGATTCCCCTACTTCCTTAGGCAGTCCATTCTAATGTCTGACGCTTCTTTCCATGAAAAAATTCTTCCTGAAATAATATTGAAGTTTTCATACCTTTTCATGCCTTCTCTTTAGTAAGCAGTGCTTACTAAATTAGTCATTAATAGAATGACTATTAAAAAAAGGATGATCTCAAAACACAGTGTAAATAGCTGTTTTTACTTAGAAGCACTTTAGAAGAAAAAACCCAACCACCTGAATAGACTTGTGGCAAGAATAATGCAATATTATCTTCTGAAGTACACTTCAGTATATGTTCTTCTAGTTATAAAGAATGCATAAGATCAAAGAGTAAAGAGTTTTTTAATCTCTTGTGCACATTTGGCTGTCACCCATAGACAAACTAACCTAATAGTGGAGTTGGCTGTAACTCTTAAGCATGTCTTGGTGGCATAATTATAAGGGAGGATAAATAATTAACCATCAAGGAAAAGAAAAATTAACTTTGCTTTATTCTGTAACCTGAAATACACACTTGTATCAGCTGTGGACAATATTTTCATTTGACCCGATTACTTATTAGTGTCGCACTTTAGCACTAGAAAAACTTTTTCTTTGCCATTTTTTTTTGTTGTTGATGTTTACAAAATATTCAGTGAAGTCCAAAATTAAAACCAGTAAGCACAGAAAAAAAGTATCTTTCAAATATTTAGATTTTTTTTATGACTGAAGACACTATCCCTTTTAAGAATTAAAACATAAACTCTAAGTATAAAGCAGGATGAGAAATGTGACAGAATTAAAACTCATAAGGAACTTAGTTCTGTGCAGAAGGCACAGAGGTGTACTTGCTAAGAAAGGCTTGTATATGCAAGTATATGCATGAGCAGATTTCCATTTATTGCTGAGTGCCATTGAGAAGCTTAGTTTAATATCTTTAAATGTGTATCTCTGTGTCAGAGACTTGGGAATTGAAAAGACCTGTCAATTCAAGGCAGCAGGAGAGACTGGAATGAATTTATTTCATGAGAAGGTAAAGATTTAAATAGGATAGCACAGAAGTTCTTGGTTTGAATAGAGATCAGAATTCAGGAAAAGAAAAAGTCAGGGTAAAAGATAAAGCTCTATGAATACTTGAAATAGCCTTCAGGAACATGTATAGAATTAATCTAATGAGTTTTCTGGAGTGTATTAACTGGGAAGCCCACATAACAAACCAGCTAAACTTTAAATCGATTTGTTTAGAAAGATAATGATTGAGTAGAAATTTAATTTATTCAAAGCACTGAAAACTTGTTATAGTGTGGGTAGGAGTTTGGTACAGGGCAAAGCTGATTATTGATGAAAGAATGAAGATGTGGCAAGAACATCTTTTTTGGGAAACGTTGCAGTTAAGCCAATTGTAAAGGAATAAATTTCAGACCTTGTTTCTAAGAAGGCTGGGGACAAATTGGCTAACTCAAAGGTTGTAATATGATTTTCTCCCTCTTTACTACCTCTTACTACAAATACAGTGAGAAAACTCAAGTCCTTCACAAAGATCATCATACATAAATTAGTAAAAAACAGTATACCTAAGGCACTGTTATCTCAAGAGAGAGAAATAGATTTAGCCAATGAATTCTTAAGATCCATCACAAGTCCATTTCAAATAATTTTATAAAAGCTATAATCCATTTAGTTAAAAATTTACTCCTTTTAGCTACACACTGACAGAGTCTGGTAATCATCTCCGAACAAACTGACATCAAGACTAAAATGACTCTTATTGTTCATTAGAACAGTCTCTTTTTCTCAAAATTTCTCCTGTTTCACAGAATAGCTGTAGCGGGATTGTTGCTTTGTTAAAGGATGTTTTATTCTAGAATTCAATCCTTAAGGCTGACACAGATTTAATGGGTCAGTTTGTTAAATGTTACAAAGTTTGGAATATTAAGTCTCTGTCAGGAGACAAAAGTTTTTTTTTCTAGTCTTTCATGATTCTAGTTACTTTAGAAGACAGTTTATATTTCCCAATTCCTCCATCTGAAAGAAGAAACACTCTGGATTCTTTTTCCCCCAAAACTTTTCTTCTAATAAGTAATGTTACAGAGAAGACACTTTCAGTTTTTGTAGACTGACCATTAGGATGAGTCCTGAAAATCAAATTGGAATCCTTAGTATTATCACATATTAGCTGGTTTTACTAGCAAGTATTAGCAGTTTTGCATTTTCTTACACAGATTTTCTCCTTCCATAGATTTTCTATTTCCATTTGTGTCATATCTTATTGCTAACAAAGCACTTATATTTCTGCTGGTGACCAAATATGTACAACTGAAGTATATGCTTGTGGTTCAGTTTCAGCTTTTAAAATTGTTTTAATTTGGATTAATATCACATTTATTTTCTTATTACTGGAATGTAAAATTAGGTTTCATTAGGTTCAAAGAAACATCAAGACAAGTGGCTAAACAAAAAATTTTCTAATGTATATTTCAAATGTAATTAATAATTTATTTCTTAAAATTATAAACTCTTGTGTTCATGAGAAGTCATGAGTTATCCTAAGTGCTTTTTAGAAAAAAAATATTTATATCACTAGAGAGCTGCTGTTTAGACCACTTTGGGATCAGACCTTAAGAATATTTGCTAAAATGCAGAATTCTTAGACAACCATCAAGAACTTGGTGCTCACCAGAATGATTAGCCCATAGAAGTAAAAATAGCATCTGGAAATCGATGAAGTGTCCAAATCTTTTCTTGCTTTAAAAACACTTTTAAAAGTGTTTCCTGCAAAGATGCTATATGCATTGGTGTTCCAGGACTGATATATTCACTGTGTCTTGTGAGCGCCAACAATGCACAGCGTGTGCTTGTGTTCTGCTGTGTCGAACATTTCAGTTTAAAAGGATGAATTCAACCTGAATGTTTATTACACAAGTGATAATGAGCAGGAGGTGTTCACATTATAGAATGGTATTCATGATATAAATCTAGGGTGGGGTTTTCTGCATTGCCTTATGCACTACACTGTTTCATACTTGCAAGAGAAACCATCTTCTGTCTTTCAGTTGTCCTGTGAGTGAAGTTTTTTACATTTAACCAGAAAACACTACATTTTACTTCCCACTAGAATCCACTAATTTGCCTAGGGCATAAAGGAACAGCACTATTCTCTCACTAGCCCTTTTCACTTCTTGTGTTCTCAGTGACAATTTGAAAGCCAAAACCAGCACCTCTCCTTTCCTCACAGAAAATCTGCTCAGAAGATCAGGGTACCCTAATATACCTCTCCAAGCAGGGAGTTGAATTCTAGATATCTATATGGACCTACATGGGGAATTCTACATTTAATTTCCCTCTTACCTTGAGAATTAAAAGACCAGACAGGCTCTGGATAATTACAGATAGCAATACATGTAAACCTATAAGGCAAAGAAAGTAACAGCACGATATATTTAAATCAATATAATTGGTGAGATTGTAGAGGTTAGTGTTCTCCTGGAATATATATTTCTGAAATGCTGTAATTTGCACAGAAAGAATGCTAATTTGTGCAGAAAGAGACTGAATCGAAGAAACAAATAAAAAATACACTGGACAAGAAAGCAAATACCTTACTTTACACTGAAGATCTATATATCAAAGAAGATTTATATTTGTGTGTTTGGCTACTATGCTGGAGGTATATAGTTTTATTTTTAGCAACTATAATTGTGTTTGTGCTATATGTAAGACAATAAAGTCTTTTGTTGCCCATAAGGTCCCCCTTTTATTATGGTCCTTTGTAATACATTTGAAAAATATCCAGCATCTGATAATATACGTGGTAATTGCAGCATTATCTTGAAGGCTTCTCCCAACCCTTTTCACATCTCACACTTCCACTGAAGGTAAATTCAGCTCTGTGAAACTAATCAATACTATGAAGATTTATAGTATGACTCTGGATCATAACTGAGAACAACTTAATGCCATGTATTATAATTCAGAATATACATATCACTTAGGATAACAAAAGCTAAAGCTCTTCACACTTCAGTAAAGTATAAACATATTTTTTAAAATGTAGTACGAAATGTAACACCAATATCCATTTCAGTATCGTAAGGATTGGTAAATTCATTTGCTAGTGTACATTGATCTGACAAGTTAGTTTTTGAAAATTCTAGGAAGCACATGAGAGTAAAATGCTTCTAATCTATTTTCTTAGACCATGCAAAGAACCCATTATGAGTTTCTTGGTGTTTTTTCCTTGTATTAAATTACCTTAATGCTTATTTTGTATGTTGCATGGGCAATTCTCATTTTATGCTCAACATAGGCACAAGTCAGAGAACACAAAACCCAATAAACCTGACAGATCTTCCTGTACTTTAAGGTTCAAGTTTATGTTAGATGCAGAGAGCGAACTGAAGCTATTAGCTTTAATGTGTTCTCCAAATAGGAAGACAGCAACAATGAAGGGGTAGCTTTGAAATTTATATTACAGTTAAATATATTCATCATAACTCCATATAAACCTGAAAAAATTTTAGAAAGGAGAAAAACACTCACAATGATTTGTTTGTAAGAAAGTGTGTGCATCTGGTTTTGTTTTGAGGATGTTTCGCTTGTTTACTTGGTTGGGGTTTTTCCCCTATGGAATGAGAACTCAGCAAAGAGCAGATTGTGTAGCCCTGCCTCCTGTGGTATCCCCGATCATCACTTCATGTAGTAACTGAAATCTGCGGTTTAAAGTAGCTAAGAATTTGCTCCAATCCCGTGTCACTTTTCACCTGCACTCCTTTGAAGCACCTAGTGAAGTTACAATGCCCCAGTCCCCAAAAGCAAAAATGTATGGCAGAGATATCAACACTCTGCATTTGCTGACAGCATCAGTCGTGAAGTGACAACATGAAAAGTCGAGCCTAAGCTCTCCTCAGAACTGGCAAATGAATCAAGCTGTTTGTCAGGACTAGACAAGGGAAAAATGCAATGATTTTCTCTGGGAGGGAAAAAACCAGATTGCAAAAATGCCAAGGTAGATGGCACCAGGATGAGCAAAATGGATAGCTTCATTTACTGGGAGATAAGGACGATGACAAATCTAAGGAGGTCGAAGGGTGGGCATAAGTGAGGACTGATGTCCTGAGCTATCTGAAGCAGATCTAGAGGGCTAAAATGACACTTTTTTTTTGTGCAGACCTCAGACTTCTGAACACAAGTTTTTCTTCCCTGATGCCTAGAGAACACGTATTTTGAAATGGCTGATAAAAAATTACGGGCCTTTGAAACTCAATGTTCTAAATACTTTACCACATTAACTACCAAAACTGTGTCAAAATATGTCAATCAAAATATAGGCAAGCAGGTTTTCCCAAATCAGGAAGGAGACAGCTTAAATTGTTGTTCATTTATCAGATTTGTAAAAGTAACTTTTCCAGACCAATTAACCTGAAGAACATAAGCTACCTGGCAGCCCATGAGTAGTAAGTGCCTTTGAGTGAACACAGCATGACTGTACCTGCTGAGGCATCAGATGCAGTAGAAAGGAGAGTGTAGCTTATTGTATATGACTGTCTCTCTACACCATCTGTGAGAGAGAGAGAAAAGAAGACTCCAACTGTGGAGCTGCTGTATAGCTTCTCCCATGGATTTCAACTCCGAATGTGTCAAAAGCAAATGTATACCCATTATTTGTTGTGGCTCTTATCTTTTATGAGATGTAACCCATTTCCTTTCAATGTTGAGTTAATCCTTCAGTCTGACACATGAACTATGTCTTCCATATCTTCATTTCACTAGCCTCAAAATGGAAAAGTGCTCATGAAAACAAAGATCCCTAATGTGTTTCCAAGCATTTTGAATCTACCATTGACTCCTAGAGGAACAATATTCTGAAGCGTTGTCAAGGCTAGGTAGGTGGCATTGGTGACTTGGGAAGCCTTTGTTACTGCTGGCCAGCTCTACTCTTACATTATAGAGACACCACAGCTACCTCTCAGAGAATAATTTTTCCTTCTTTTCTGCTATTCTTAGCAGGCCCTATTACTTAAAGAAATTATTAAAATCTATTTTAATAATAGGATTCATTGTTTATACTGCACAGTTTGAATAATTGGATTTTTAAGACAGATCCAAAATTTTAGATGTATATATTCATTGTCTTATGAATTCATAAGGCAATAAGTCTGCAAATGAAATTTAATGGTGTACTCTATATCTTTTGCATTTCATTTAAACTTTGCCATATTTACTCACAGAAAAATTATTTCCAGAATAACTACACTTTCTTGCATTATTATAAATCTGTGACAACTGAAGCATGAAGTTCCTCATTTGGCATGCTACTGTCTGAGGGTGGCAATTCAACCATTCCACAGAAGTCACTAAACATATTATTGAACTGGACACAAAAGCATTTCAATTATTGACAAATGGCACTTGTGACATAACTCCCACTATTCTCTGGATATATCTCTTTTTTCTGTTGAAAGTTCATATGTTTGTGTAGATACTTTTGGTGGACATGAACAATGGGATCGAGGAACCATCAGCAGGTTTTCTGATGACACCAAGTGGTGTGGTGGGGTCAGCATGCTGGAGGGAAGGGGTGGATCCAGGGGAACCTGAACAGGTTGGGGAAGTGAGTCTGTGTAAACCTCATGAAGTTAAAAAGACCAAGTGAAAGCTTCTGCACCTGGGTGAGGGCAATCCCAAGTACAAATACAGGCTGGGTACAGAATGAGCTGGGATTATCCCTGAGGAGAAATACTTGGGTGTGTTGGCAGACAAGGAGCTGGCAGTATGTGCTCACAGGCCAGAAAGCCAATCCTGTCCTGGGCTGCATCCAAAGGACTATGAACAGGAGGTCAAGGGATGGGGTTCTGCCCCTCTACTCAGCTCTCATGAGACCTCACCTGGAGTGCTGCGTTCAATTCTGGGACCCCCAACAAAACACCTGTTGGAGCAAGGCCGTAAAAATCCAGAGGAGGCCATAAAAATCATCAGAGCAGTGCTCCATGATGGCAAGCTGAGAGAGTTGGGGTTGTTCAGCCCGGAGAAGAAAAGGTTCTAGGGAGACCTTACAGCCCTTTCCATCACCTGAAGGGGGCCTAAAAAAGAGGTGAAGAGTGACTTTTTACAAGGGTGTGTGAGACAAGGGGAAATGGCTTCAAATTAAGAGTACTGGTTTATCTTGGATATTAGGAAGAAATTCGTCCCTGAGAGGGTGGAGGGGCACTGGAAAAGGTTTCCGAGAGAAGATTTGAATGGCCCATCCCCTGTAGGTGCTCAAGGTCAGCTCTGAGCTACCTGATCTAGTGGAATGTGTTCCTGTCCATGGAAGGGGGGTTGCGACTACACAAGGTTCCTTCCAATGCAAATCATTCTATGATAGCATTGAATTTTTTTAATGTGTCTCCAAGACCATATTTGCTGCAGAAAGTGGGGTTTTTTTTCCTGAATCTCAGAGCCTGAATTTTTACATTTTTACTTACAATAATTTTTAGGCATTAAAGTAATCCATTCATAATCTTATCCTACAAGGTCAAAAGTCAGACTTTTAAAGATTATATAGTGATGAAAGAAATCTTTCTCATTTACCACACACCTAGAGGTGAAGAAACATGTTTGAAAAGTATGAGGGGCAACTGCTGACCAAGATAGGTTTAAATAAAGAAACAATGATATGAAATACAGTGGTATACCTCTGAAATAAGAAATATCAAACCTATGGTACAGAACCAGATTTATGGTGTATCTAGAAAGAAAAAAATATTTTTCATCTTTGATATTTGTATGTCATGATCAGTTTTACAGTAGGTGATAAATAGAAGAACACAATGCATATTTTATAAAGCGTAGAAAACAAATCACCTTATTTCTCCCAAAGAATTTCAGAGACTTCTAATTTATTATTTCTATAAATTAAAGAAGTATTCTGACTAGCTCTACTTTTATAAACATTTCAGATAGCGTGATAGGACCAGCATTGGTCTTTCCTGAATGATCTTTTTGCTATGCTCATTTGAACAGAATATATTTTCTAGCATTTTGTATATCCCTGAAAACTAAAAATTACCATTTTTAAAATTAATAGTATGTAGTTATGGGAGGAACTGTGTTGCTCACAAGTTTGAATACTTGTTCCTCTTCTCCCTTTGCCCTATCTAAAAACACTAAATTAAATATGATAAGTATTTTATTTCTTCAAAGTGATATCTCTGAAAAGAGAAAGAAATCCAAGCAAATGCATATATTAAGGCTACCCTATGTGGTTTTGGTGTTAACCACATTCCATGCAGGTACCTCTGCAACATATCAGCATTTGGCCCAATGACTCTACAAACTTGTTTTACCTTCCTTTTTGAATTTACTATATGAAACTTAATTTCTCGCCTATCTCTGTGTGGGTTAATTTTATGTACATACAAAGTAGTATTTTTATTATTCTCAAACTCTTCTTTTTGATATTTATAACATTATAAATTAGAACATTATAGCTGGATGTCACTGTACTAGTTCATCTGTGCTTTTAAGCAGAAAAATTACATCACCAATAATTGCATGCCTGTAAATACCTGTTACAATATTTGTAGCATATTGGAACATTGTTTGCATGATTTTGTCATTTACAATTCAATGGATTTTTGGGATTCTTCTTGCTTCTTCTATAGTACAGACTGGATTTTTTCTGCTTTTTGCAGTGATTCCTAGCATATCATTGTCCTTCTATTGTTTTTTTCTACAATGAGGATTACATATTTTAGGTATGTTTTTCCTCCCCAGCATTCCAGATATGTCTGGAAAGCTTCCTTATTACTGTACAAATAGTGTAAGTGTATGAATGAGTCCACCCATTCTTATATAAAAATGAGATATTGGGGAGTCTTTTATCTTGATGCCAGAATGCTACTTTTTCAGAAATACCTTTGCTGATAACTACAGTTTACAGAAACTAAACAGAAAAGAAAAAAAACCTCACACTTTTTTCCAAAATAAAAATGTTTTCAGAGCAGCAGAACCATTTGTATATTTCCAAATACTTACTTAGCTCAAGCTGATGGACCCCAAACCAAAATATCAATGTGGTGTTGAAAATCCACTTGTCAGCTAAGCCATGGTGAGTGACTCTGCATGCATTCTTACTTCTGTAGGTATTTAGTTTACTCCATCTATGGTGCCTTACCCCCAGGTTTAAACTAATTCCTGTACAGTCCATCTGACTCACAGGAGTTTAATTGTTTCAATCAGTGTTCTGCCTCCCTCAAATCTAAAGAGGTAAGGCTGGATTCCAGTCAGTTCTCACCATAACACTTGGGCTTGACAAATGAGAGGAGAAATTATGCAGTGAAATAGAGGGCCCAGATTTCTGCAGTGCCAATGAGGCCTGGCTGGGGTGAAGGAGCATATTCCTTAAACATAACAGAAATTGAGCTTTCACAGGTATGAATTAATCTCACTAATGAGGAAAACATTCAGGCAGCTACTAAAGGTGAATAATGAATAGGCAAGAGAAAGCATCCTTCAGAGAGTTCAAGAAATGAGACACTGAGATCTGAATACCTCAGAAGTTCCTGAGCTAGAGCTTAAAAAATAGGTGGGCAAAAGGTCCCGAACAGCCTAGAAATTATCAGATTTGATGCTTTTCTTATATGATAAAAACGAAGTTCTAAAACTGACCTTCAATTTTGAAAAATTTGCTTTCAATTTTGAAAGGGTTAAAAGAAAAATAAGCTGCATCTAACTGGAGAACCAATTTGTGATTTCAGACTATGAAGGTCCTTAAATTTCAAATAAAGGTAATGGATGCATAATCTAAGTGCATCCAGAAGAAGTGTCCATTTAAAAACCAACTTATACAGCTTCTGTTTTTCTTTATTTTCTAAATTATTTTTACAGTCTCCAGCTGAAGGAAAGGACTGTTTGAATAAATACTGCTTTTGTCTTGTAGTTCCTTGAATGCTGTATTTTGAAAGGAAAACAGGGTTGATCACTAGTGTATATGCTAAACCCATATATCATAGTGTGCATATGTGTGTACAGGCACACATGTAAACTGTTGCTGTGTTCCTTTTTGCCAGCAGTGATATTATAGAGCTATTCTTTTTGTAATACAGTAGTTTAAAAAACAATTCTTTTGAAGGTCAACCTACTGCATGATTCCTAATCTTAGTAATTATGGAATAATCTTCTAAGATCCTAAACATCCACATTACTGTATGGAGGGTTTCTTATTTCTAGGCTGATTTACTAAGACTAAAGGTTGCTAGAAATAAAACATCTCATATGAACTTTACCTTGGCAGTTTGTAAAGCAAATTGAAAAGCTCTGAAAGTTATTCTTAGCCTGCTTTTATTCACACTGTATGTTTAAAGTAGTGTCTCCCATTTTAGCCTATTAGACATGAAACTGAATTTTAGGTGAGAGTGCAAGTGTCATTTCAGCTAATATTATTTTCCCATTAGTAATATTTTGTAGCTTTTGAAGAGCAAATAAATTGAAAATGTAGAATCACTGTAAAGAAATACTAATGTTTGTGAAGGAAGCTTATTATCATGTCCTTCATATTTCTTAATTATTTTGGCTCGTTTATAACTTATGGTTATAAAGCGTTCTTTTAACTCTACCTCTCCCTCCTACCTTATAAATAATTGTATAAGGACATGACCAACTCTGTAAATCAGAGTTCTTTGAAATAGAGTGTGGCAGGTTCATTGCAAAATCAGATTCCTTGTAATCTACTAAAAAAAGTAATTCCACAGACAGGAGGTATGGTTTTCTTTCCTCTTAGGAAGTACCTATGAATATTTGCACATATGACATTAAACTCCATATTTTACAAAAAAAAAAAAAAAAGGGTAATATTTTCTGGCAAGATACAGACTAGAATGAGGCAAGGATAATCATATGAGAATTTCTTGTCCCTCAGGAATCCTCCAGTTCACAAATGACCCAGCTATTCTGTCTCCAGTGAGGCATCATATCCATCACTATCCAAAGCATAGCAGGGAAAACATCTCCCAAGTGTGGACCAGCTGTAGCTCATTTTTTTACTCAGTCTTTAAGTATCCTGCTTGCAAGGTATAACCAAAATAACTGTTTCACATTTGTGAAAATTCAATTCCTGTACATGCTGGAAGCTGTTAATTCTGGTTCAGTTCTATTGAACTTAAAACAACAGTCAATTCACAGACTGCTTTTTATTCTTTCTTTTCTGAAGCACAGCCCTGCTTCCAAGGTTTCCACTTGCCACCGACAACTGGAGCTGTCACTCTATCCAAAAGCCCAGAGAAAGGAGATCCTACATGCCTAAGCAGGGAAAAGGAGGAACTGCAAAAAGGCTCAGAAACAGCCATTTCTCATCTGACCTCAGCCGGTGGTTTCTGGTCTTATTTCCATTGCTCCATCTCAAACATGGAAATTATAGCAAAAGGGAAACTGAGGGGAGAGGAAGTCTCATGCTCTCTTATCCTGTCTCTAAGCCAGTTGTTAATCACAGGGTAATGCAGTTTCCTGTACTTAAGGCATTTATATGCCTCATTGGTTGGCAGGTAGACACTAGACACTGATGCATGCAGTGATTTTTTTACCCAAGCACATGGAGAATAGCTCTATTCTGTACAAAGAACCACATTGATATGCAAATTCAGATATTTGCTATTCATAAATACTTATTCTCATTTCAAACATTTCAGGAAATTGACAAGCATAAACAGGACCACATTATTTTGGTTATATCAAATACAAAAAAATTGAAGTAATAAATGAATAAACAGACAAACTGAATTTGTGAGTAGGTTTGTTTCAAGCCATTATGTACAGTAGTTGCATTCATTGTTATAATTTTGATCAGGAAAATGAAAGTGAATGAAAAACTATTTCTTCAAAAGGGCTTAGCTCTAGTTTATAGAAAAAAATTGAGTTAATATTTGATAAAACTTTGATCCCATTTACTGAAAAGGATTTCATATAACTTATGTTTGAGTGCTTGAGCTGTAAGAATTTCAGCTACCTCTGAGTTCCCTTACAATTTCTCTCCTAATTTGATTATTTATGATTACCCTTAAAAGCAGTTAGGACTCTATCATACACCTCTGAAAACAATTTGCAATCTATACTTCTTTTGAAGTTTCTGTACAATTAGTTTCTTTTCTTTCTTTAGCACAGTATGAAAAAGAGTCTTCCCAACTATTTATTTAATTCAAATTGAAATATGTACATAGAAGATGTAATTATAGATGAACCTTTAAAATGTCAGTATTTTTTAACCTTTCATCATTTTACAAATTTAATATTTCTTCCATTCTATTTTGCAACAATAAATATTTTATATACCCACTTTAGTTAATATCAGTATCAAGTGAGCTCATCTAGCTGGTTAAAAACAAGTGTTCAAAAATAAATTTCTTTATAGTTTACCATGTAGTCCTATACACTTTATAGCTTTTCACAAATTGATCATTAAGAAGTGCTTTTTCCTAATGTTGGAATAATTTTCATGCCAGGGGTGAGAACATCTTCCTGGGATGTATTCTGAGTCTTTGTGCTCTGTGGCTTTTTATGGCACTCTGTGAACAAATACACTAACACAGATCAGACAGCTTTTTTCTGGGGATTGCCTATTATGTTTCTAGTAAAATCTGTCATTAAAAGGGTCACTGAAATTCTTAATGTTGTTTAAAAGAAATTAAAACTATGGTAGGAGGCCTAGAACATTTTCCTGGTGCCTGGAGGTTGAGCCTGTCGGGTTTGCAAAGAAAGATTCAAGACTGATTTAAGGGCAGCCTATTTTTCCTGAAGGGAGTCATAGAGTCAGTGGAATCAAATGTTTCTTCAAAGTGAGATCCCATAAAACAAGGAGAAGTGGCCACTAATTCAGCTGGGAGAGGTGGAGATGGGATTGGGCAAAGCTTCTTCAAGCAACATTCCTATGGTTATGACTTTCCACGACTACCAATGGGAGACGGCTGGACTGCAATAGAAACTTTGGTTAAACCTCCTAATGGACCATATTTCACTGGAGCTTTTGTATTTCAAGATGCGGGAGGACACAAACACGAGATCTAGCTACATTATATTGAGGAAGGATTCCTTGCATCAGGCAAATGTGTGTCTCTAGAACCATAAAGAGACTTTTCCTAACACACGGCATAACCAAAACTGTCTCCAGTGGCTCAGAGAATAAGCCACGGATACAAATTCAATATTTTAAATGCACCTGTTTATGCGGAATAATTGTAATTTATAAATTAAAATAATTAAATGGATAAAGTTATGTCACTTCAGTAATTTCAAAGCATAGGGTAAAAGTTGATCTTATACTAGTTGTCTCAAAATTTCACTATTCATTCTCCTCAGGCTAAATATAAGAGAGGTAAGAGATTTTCATTAAATTTTATCAAAAGAATATTCAGTTCTAGCCAATGAATTGAAAAATTATGTTACTGTAGTCTCTTAGTTCTATACTTCGTTCTGCACTCTAGTGAAACATTTTTTTCTCTATGCCTGACTTGGAGTTAAATTTTGATATACAGATTTACTCTAAGTGAAATCCACTATATGTATTTCTACTTATATATTCATTTTTTAAAGTGTGTTGAAATCTCACTGTAATTTGCCCAAAGGAAATGGATTTGATTTCTCTTTAAACTAGCATGAAGCATATAGTACTTGAATCATTTGTTCTGATGTATGGGGTTTTGTTGTGGTTTTTTTTCTTTAATGGAGTGAAGTCCCTCCATAATGTCCCAAATCAGCATTTAAATGCTTTGGCATATGATTTTACAAATGTACACACATGTCCCTACTGAGACATGTCCCCAACAGTGTCACATGTGTGATATCTGATAGCTATTGAATTGTTCTGACTAAAAGTTGGAATATATTTTTCAATCAGTGTCCATTATTTAAATTAAGCATGTGGATGGAACAATCTGAGTAAGTAAATGCACTCATTTAAAGGAATGTGTTGTGCTTAATGTGGTAGAGGTGCAAGAAATGATAAAGCAATATTCAGAGAATGACATTTTTTTTCTTCAAGATTAAAGAAATGTTCAGGAGAAATAAATGAATATCTCTATAAATAAATGCTCTGGAAGTTCCTAGAACTATAGAATATCTTGAGTTGGAAGAGACCCACAAGAATCACCAAAGGCCAACTCCTGGCCCTGCACAGGACACTCCAGGAATTCCAGAATGTCCTTGGGAGAGTTGTCCAAACACTTCTTGATCTCTGTCAGGCTGGTGCTATAACGACTCACCTGGTGAGCCTGATCCAGTGCTCAGCCACCAGCTGGGTGAAGAAGATTTTTTTAATATCCAACTTAAATCTCTCCTGACAGCTCCTGGTGTTTCCTCAGGAGAGATTAGTGCACCTCCAAAATGACCTACAGACAAATTCAAGGCATAGAAGGGAGACATGAAAAAATAAAATAATTTGAATAAATGTGTTGGGGCTATTTAAATAACACTAGAATAAAATAATATTTAGATTAACACAGAGGAAAAAAATATATTAATATATTTGATTACTCTTTTTATGAATTGTAGTAAATTGTTTCACAATTAACCCAAAAAGCAATGTGTTGTCACTATTCCAAGATGCTGCTGATTTTTTTCCTTAATCTTAAATTTAGATGAAAAGTCTGGACTTTTACCTACTCCATCCTAGATCTATAAAGTGGTAATTTTAACAGAATCCCTTTGTTACAGAAAATTTGTAATCTGATATTTTCACTCACACAAATTTGGGATTGGCAATCCTCTAGCCAGAGCATATTTTAATCCTCTCACTACACTCGTCCACTATCCCAAGATAACTGTACTTGGATAGTGCCTTGAGAAGATCCACAAGCATTCTTCAGTGATAGGACTAATGAGCTGAGAAAAGAAGAGGTTTATATAATTTTTAATTAATATTATTTTTCATGTACACAAAAGTAAACCACAAAAGATTACTGAAAATAATTGCAGCCATTGGCGGAGCCCAAGCTACAACAGATATCCATTGAGGACCTCACACTGGAGCCTGTGGTTATTCCTTGAAGGAAGCTTCCCTGGAGGATAGCCCACACTGGAGCAGCTATTGAAGAACTGTAGCCCTTGGGTAGAAAGCACAGTGGAGGAGGTTTATCCTGGATGATTGCAGCCTGTGGAAGGACCGCTGCAGGCACTGGGGAAAGGTGTGAAGAGAAAGGAGCAGCAGAGTGGAACCGACATAGATTGATCACAACCCCCAAACCCCCCATCCTGCACAACTAAGGGCTGAGCGAGGAGGTAAAGCAGTCAGGAATGAAGGAGTGAAGTTGAATCTGGGAAAAAAGAGAAGAGGGAGGAGGCACATGCTTTCAGTTTTGTATTTGTCACTATCATACTCTATTTTTAATTAGCAAAAACAAATCAATTTCCCCAAGTCAAGTGTATTTTGTCTGTGATGGTAATAACAGGGAAGGGACCTCCTTGTCTTCATGTTGACTCACAAGTTTTTCACTTCATTTTCTGCCACTGCCCTGTTGAGGAAAAAGAGAAAGAGAAGGAAAACAGCTGAGTGGACAGCTGGCAGCCATCAAATGTCAAAGTAAGCCCACTTTTTAGATTGAACTGGACAATTACTTCTGAGAAATCACTAGCTCTTAACATAGAGAAGAAGATGGACATAATAACAGAAGAATTTAGACTTTAAAGATGAGGTTCCAAAAAATTGCTCCTCACAAAGTGAAAGTTGAACAAAGCAAACTTGACAGATGTCTTTAGGGAGCAAAAATGTAGCAGGTAAATTCATACCATAGCATGCTTATGCTATTTAAGTATTACATGAAGACTGCTAAAATTTTAAACTTATTGCTATCTTATGTCCTTAACAGGGCTTGTTTAGATGTTCAAAAACTAAATTTAGAAACAAGTTGGTAATTAACTAAAACTATGCCAAAGAAATCAATCCATTGTCTCCATCTTTCCCTGGGTTACTACAGATTTCTGTGTAAAGATAAGCACTGATAAGAAAACTGAAGATGAAGCCTTGGATGATGTAAACTGTATTCTGTGTTCTCCATGGTGTAGTGCAGAAGGTGTTCTATTCTTCAGAAATACACCCAGCAAGCTGCATTGGGGTGAACTCTATTTAATGTTATTATTCAGCTGGCATTGCCTACCTGCAGTAGAGGAAGATAAAGGGCTCATATAATTTGTTTGGCTGGTTCTTTCTGTTCTGTTTCTGTAAATTAACACATCACTGGATAAGAGGGATAAACTCTGGCTTAAAAAATTTTGGCTAGCTCACACCAAGGTTATTTTCAACTCACTAGCTCTTTTATCTGAAGACTGTAATCTTGATTATCTTGAAATTGTGGTGATTCTTGATTGCACTTTTCCCTCTCTGGGTCATATTTCTGCCTACTACTAAGTATGCTCTGAAGAGCAGAACACGTTTCCCACATTAATGGAGATACCTTCAGTCTGCCTGAATCAGCAGTGTGGAATTAAGGGCCAGGAAGTAGGACAGCTTCTCCCTGTTAACAGTAAATTCAATTTAATATTTGATTCTCAATTGAAGGCTTTTTTTCTTCATTCAGCTACTTTTGGTTTTTGCATTATATTAACTTATGTAGCTGTACTTAAGAGTGCCAAAGTGTAAAAGAACACATTCTGTGTGAAATATGGTACATAAAGTTCTTCTAATTGGAGGTAATATGCAAAAAATATGTTATTGCAGTCTCACATGTAAGAGACTTATTTGATTTAGTTGATTATTGATTTAATATTTCATTGTCAGAAGACATTTTACATCTGTCTTTTGTCAAAAGACAAAATTACATATGATATAGAAGAACCTTACATGTATAACTTAAACATCTAACAATAAGAAATGGATCACTTGTTTTGAGCTTGGACCACACATCAGATATCCTAAGAGGATTAAAGGGTAACTAGAAGTGTCTCATTTACTCATTAACTGGCACTAGGAGTAAGAAATAAGTCTCATGCACTGAACAGAATTAATGTTCTATGCAGTCATCACCACAGAAAATGAAAAGCCAAATAAGCAGCAGCATCACGTAAGTACAGAAACAGTATTCACAATTAATTACCATGAAAACTGAGACACGTCTGAGAAATGAGAAAAAAAATAGGTAGCAACTTGCAAAATAGACAGAATTTCTGAATAGAACTCCTAGCCAACTACTTAATTTTTTTCTTTAGAAAAAACATGCAACACTTTAAAAATATTTGCTTCCTTCAAGGCTCTGAGAAAAAAAAAAAAAAATTAAAAACAAGGAAGGAAAACATAAAGATTTTGAAGCAGAGAGAACTGGTAGCAGATTCAAAAGTGACTTTTATATTAAAGGCATTTATTGCAATATTGTCTATAATCAGCTTTTGGAACACTTCCTCAAAAATTGAAAACCTCAGAAGTCAAACTTGTAGAATAGCAAGAGAAAAACAGGAAGACACAGGTGCCAATAGATTGATAAACTCACCAAAGAGTATCTTCTTAAAATCAGGAAAGTCCCATGATAAAGGATCATAAACATTAGTTCAAAGACAATAGTCTTCAGTTTTTGATAGTTAAATTATAGCCCTCTGATTAGATTGAAGAAGGAAAAATAAACCTGTCACAGACATAGTACAACGACAGTCCTTAAATCATCAAGAAAAACACTCAAATTTTCATTCATTCCCAGAAGCTGCTTCCTAGAAGGAGCCTAAAAGCAGAAAAATATTTGATTTACCCAGAGTCTGATCTAATAGAAGACACTTTACAATAAACTAGAACTGTATGTATAACCTTCAGTATGTGTTTTGGGGAACATTCCTCAAACTTCTACTTGTCTGCAGAGATAGATGATCCTGGAATATACCTTTCTCCCTTACTACTTGGTGAACTATAAGAAAGATAAGCTGTTTTTTATCCTCTTTTACAGAGAATTGGATAACCTGAGGGTTCCAATCTCCACTTACATGACAGATGGAAAAAATATTTCTTCTTTCAATGTATTGTGCTTGTAAACATAATCATAGAATGGTTTGTCTTGGAAGAGACCTTAAAGATCATCTAGTTCCAACACTGCAATGATCAGGAACATCTTCAACCAGATCAGGTTCCTCAGAGCTCGATCCAACCTGACTTTGAATGTTTTCAGGAATGGGACACTCACCACCACTCGGCAACCTTCTCCATCATGTCACCACCCCCTTTTTTAAGAATTTCTTCCTAATGTCCAATCTAAATCAACCCTCTTTTAGTTTAGAGCCCCTTGCCCTGTCGATCTGATCACCTGGCCTTGTGCAAGCCCTGGTGAAAAGTCACTCTCTGACTTTATTGTAGCTCCTTCAGGTAATGGAAGGAGCTCTAAGATTTCCCTGGAGAATTCTCTTCTCCATGCTGAACAGCCCCAGCTCTCTCACCATGTCTTCACAGGGGAGCTGCTCCATCCCTCTGATCACCTTGGTGCCTCCTCTGGCCTGGCTCCAGCAGCTCCCTGTCCTTGCTGTGCTGGGAGCCCAGAGCTGGATGCAGCCCTGCAGGTGGGGTCTCAGCAGAGGGGGCAGAGGGGCAGAATCCCCGCCCTGCCCTGCTGCCCACGGGGCTCTGGGTGCAGCCCAGCACACGGGGGGTTCTGGGCTGGAACTGCACTTTGCCAGCTTATGTCCAGCTTTTCATCCATCATGATCTTTTTCCCTAATATAAAATGAAGCAAAAACTTGCAGTTCATTTTTTCTTACCACTTCCACAGGAACACATACAGCATTATATCTTTTTTTCCCTCTTTTTTTGACCATTTGTCCACCTGCGTTGCCCCTCATTCCTCCTACTTATATACACATCTTACACTCTGTCTGATTGGAGGCTGCTGTGTAATGTAAGATGAGGAATAATCAAGATTTTCTCATGGTAACTGATCAAACCTGTTATTTTTCAAGAATAGAGCATCGAGACTAAAAAGAGAGAAAAAAAGATAAAATTCTTATAATGTTTCTGAAATACATTAATTGTCAATATCTATTTTCCCCTTTTATGTTGAACATATTTCATGTTTTTTAGTTTCGTAACTGCCATCAACATCTGTGTTCTCCTGAGGACAAACAGAGTTGTGACACTTTTCAAGTATCATAGTGGATTGATATACTTTTAAAATCACTTTCTTGGATAATTTTGTCTGAGTTTTTTTCTGCTTTTCTATATTGCATCATTCTGTCTGTTCATACTGTTCCAAAATGAGACTGGATTTTTTTGAAGGAAAAATGGAATTTAAAAAAAACCCTCTATGTGATGTAGGCCAAAGGCAGTGTGTAGACTGGAGGGTTGACTCTATTTGAACTTCCAGAAGCATAACTGGTTATTAGTTCTACAAACAAGGAGACAGGATGCATTCCTCTGGGAACAAAAGATTTTACTTCTACTTGAAATCTCCACAAAGAGGCATTGAAAAAATTACAAGCAGTAGGAACAATGAACCGTATTTCTTCTGCTGCTTTGCAAAGCAGTGCCATCAACTTACCTTTTATTTTCCTGATTTTTTTTTCCTTTTACTTCATGCTAAGCAAAAACATTGTACTGTGCATTACCAGTTAAGCTGGTGAAAAAATGAGACCACCTGACTTGGTTGGTAAATTGGTAATACACTAATGCTTTTTTTTGTGGATTCCTCCTCAGAGATTTGAGCTGTCCCAGCAGTAAGGTACAGCAAGTTTCCATATCCTCATGGCCTTTGACAATAGGAAAATCTTCAAAATGTAAGCGAAAATTTGCCATAGAAATTGATTTTGTAGAGAAAAATCTATGATCTTTCATCCAGGACTCTGTATGAGGATTAAGTGTTTTTGTTTAACACTATTCCATCTTCAGGCCTTCAAGTTCATGCAGAAAACCAGAGACCCAGCCTGACAGACCTCAGTAAAATAAAAAGATTTTTCCACTCAAGAAACACAGTTTTATGATGTGTTGTTATGGCTGTCATCTGACTTCCAAAGCTAAATGAATATTGCAAGAACTTCCAGTTTTTTTCCCCTTGAGAATCTATCCACACATAAAGATTTTCTTCTTTGGTAATACATACCACATGTGTTCATCACCCAAATTAAACTTATCATGGGCTTTTTTCCAGTTTGTTAGTAAGGCATCAAATTCTATTTTTCATGGCAATGCTACCTGTTTTTCTGGAATTCTGAAAGTACATCTGCACTACGTGTCAAGCATAGATGCAGTTGAACGCAGTGGTGGCAACTGCCCATATTTGAAGCCGCTTGGAAGCCAGCCACTTCCAAATCAGAAACAAAGTAGAAACACTAGATAACATCAAAGCTGAGCTAATGAGCCCCTATGAGAAACTATGTACATTAGCTAAGGTTCATTGTCTGACACACACAGCTTCCAGGCAGGTTAGCAAAACTGGCAGAGCAAATTCACATCTGCCTGCAAAACACTATGCAGACATATCTTTCACTAGAGCAGATAATAGAGGTCCTATTACAAGAGACTAGATTAGACAGCAGATCCTATTCCCAGCGTGGCTGTCCCTTTGCACGGAGCCTGATCCAGTGGGAATTCAGCCAACACCGAATCCTGTTGCCTTCGGCTGATATTTTCTAGTTCATTAAGCTTGTCTTGCTGTTCTTCTCTCCTACAGTATTATCTGTTCGACAAATTCATTGGGGTGGGCCATATAGTACTGGAATTTTTATTCTACAACAAAACCCAAAACATGAGGGAATCTTTAGACTTTTCATATTTGGAAATAAGCTTCTGTAAAGGACAATAATTTACTTGGCAAAGGTTATGAATATTAAATCAGCAAATGTGTCCCTCCACCAATAAATTGCAAAT
>VZSR01003209.1:4676346-4707003 GCA_013398615.1 Brachypodius melanocephalos
TTTTTTTTTTTTTTTTTTTTTTTTTTTTGTGTTGTTCTTCCATAAAGCCTATATCAAGTTTGAGGTTTTGTAATGCTTCCAGCTTATTTGAGCAGGTGTATTCTGGTCTCTCTTGGGTAGTTTGGCAAACTACCTCATGTCTGTAAATTTTCAACAGGTGTCTAAGCTTTGAAACATATGTATTATATAGTCTATAGACTGCATGAAATAAAATTAACAGGATGTAGCAAACCTATGGAATGACTTCCTAAGATTTTGACTATTGCAGAATCCATTACTGCTTCTCCACTACTGGACATTCTGCTGCATCTGGATTATAAGTGATGTATAAGACAATACCACTGATGTGTTGTTGCTCTGTCTGTAGGTACAGGTACGTATTTACTAACAACAGTAGTGTACAACCAGATATTAGAACCCAAATTTATCTTTGTGAGAGTTAATTGAATGATTCTGGTCAAACAAAGCTACATCCCTCCCTCTCCTTGAAATGACTTGTAAAATGTTTTGTTGTAGTAAATTGGAAAAGGCCGTATTTACTTTTTTCCATTTTGTTTATGTTGTAAAAGTTTTGCGTCTTGGTTCTGCCATGATCCAGCTATGACTGGATTCAAGACACTGAAATGCCACAGAAAATTCTTACAGTATTTTCTGTGCAGATTTTCAGACCCAGAAATTTAAATACTAGTCAAAAATTCTGAGATTTACTCACCACTAGTTCAATCTGTATTTTGTGTTGTCTCATTGTATGGTATGGACAGTGTCTATACAACAAATATGAGCCCAAGATGGAATAATTAATTTTAAAGGTCTCATAAAAGTATTTATCTCCAAAGGCTACTTATCAAGGTTATTTATCTTCAATTTTAAAGACTGGAGAACTATACAATTAACAGCTGCCTACACAATATTTTAACACAAATACAATATGCATATTTTAATGATATTTTATTATAGATAGTATATCATTTAAACCATAGATGTAATGTTTGGATTTTCTTTACATTCAAAATGTTAAATATACCTTTTACTATAATTTTAGACTGCAGCCTTATTAAGGGTTGTTCCCTCCAAAAATCTAGTCCCTCACCTCTTCCTGCTAATTAAATACATACTTGTTGACAAATATTAAATGAGAAGAAGCTATCTAACAGTTAATGCATTAAACACAGTTCTCCCATCTCATTCAGTGAGCATATCAGATCTGGCCAAAACTCAATTTCATAAAATGTCAATTTTTCACTGTCAAAATTCAATTTACCAGGAAAAGGACAAAACATTTAGAAACAAGCTGCTCTTATCATTTCTTACAATAGTGCTCCCAACTTAATAATTGGATTTTATCATTGCTTATCACTGTGTGAGGGAAGAAAAACTACTATGACAAAGAAAGAAAATAAACCCTAGTATACACTTCAGGCTAGAACACTATCACACATATTTTAACTTCCAACCAAGTTTTCTGAATCACTGATTATAGCAAGTGATGAGGTACTTTCAAATGCATTAAATCACTGGGAGCACCAACGTGCTCTATATACCTTCCCAGGCAGTTTGTGAAGAAAATATAGAATTTACTGTCAGAACTGCTCACATACAGAAAGTGAGGAGGACATTTAATAGGAACTCACCTTCCCATTGCAGATTTTGCTGGACTCCAGGGCTGACCATTGGCTGGCTGGCTGGCTGACCATTGCCCTGAGGAGTTCAAGCACAGCATTCCCACCCTGCACTCAAGGCACACCTCCTGAGTCCAGTCAGCAAATCTTTTCCCATGGCTGATTTTGATGTTGCTCATTAGAGATGGGGCTGCACAAGAAATTCCACCTCTCCAGCTCCCAAGGGAAGACAGATGAAGCTGGCAATACTTATATCACACAGTGTTTGTTTTATGAACTGCTGAATTTCATATTTTTTGTTCAGCATTTATATGATATCTGATTATGAGAATCTAAGAATCAGGGTACAATCACATTTTGTCAATTGTCCATTACTCTTCTCACAAACCCCATTTAGAGTGTGTTTATTTTTCTGTAAAGTACTGTGCTAGAGAGGTGACATGGAATAGTGTTTGAGTGTATCTTAAAATTTATTACATTTTATGTTTTGCTAACAATAAGTCTTCACCACTTTTGACATTTAGGGAATGTCAGTATTAACTTCAGTTGCATGAGTAAGGAATAATGCTAAAATATTATGCTTCAGCAGCAGGAATTAAGTTTTTTTAAAAGTGATTTGTTCATGGCCATCCTATTGCAGCATTGCAGACACCTTTTTTTTTTGCTGCAAATATGATTTCACAGAGTGCACTTGCTTTGCCTTGAATGGAGGTTAAGACCTAAGAATTGTTCTAGAAGCAAGGGCAATACTGGAAAATTCTTTTCTGTAACCAATTAAATTGCTCTCATTGAATTTTGTAATACTCAAAATAGTAGGAGGACATCAAACTGTATTAACCTAGGCTAGGTCATATGAACAGAGGTTCAATGCAATAATTTGATGCATAAAAAGTTCTATTAACTCTAAAAATAACACTATTAAGTATTTAATTCAAAGACCAGGATAAATTACTTAGCATAGTTAAAATCTGCTTCAAACCTTCAATAGTAATTCTTGTAAATTTCCTGTATAACTGGAGATGTTTGGATTACTATACCTATTTGAAAAATTCCGTAGGTGGTATATTTCAATTTATTGACACATCCTTACTTGAAATATCCTATGAAAATTACACTCTAATTTTTTTACATACATGTAAAATAAAAGTGGTTTTAGGTACAGAGAAACTGTACTGTAAAATGTTTGCTTGGGATCTCAGAAGGAATTAAAAAATCCAGCTAAGCACAACTGAATTCCCAAAACAGAAAGATTCCCATTGATCTGAATAAGGTTTGGAATTAATAGATAACCTTGTACAAGGTGTCTCACAGCAACAAAGCCATAGACCACTGTGACCCATTTTACAGTAGAGAAATAAGTTTTCTCTACAGGTAACATTTAGATCACCACAAAGCAATGATGTAACTTTCTCTGCACCACAGTTTCACTGCTCATTTTAAAGGAGGAAAGCAGTCACATGTGCCCAGTCGCATCACCTGCTAGGGGCTCATGTGGTCTCTGTGCAGGCTGAGAGTAGATGGAGATTCCTGCTAAAGGAGAGGAAAGAGTGCTGCAGAATTCATCATTGCAGGCTCAGAACTGTACAGCAGAAATTAATAACTTCACAATAGTTTGTCTATGATTTCTTGGTGAAATGTCTGGAATAGAAAAAAACCTTCCTTCTTTCTCAGGCATTTTGGGTGTCTGAGATACAAATGAGTTCGCTCAAGGTCAGCTGATAATCATCTATGCTTAGCACCTGTGATGACACCCCCGATGTCCTGCTAGCTGAACAAACCCACAGAAAAGAATGTGTTTTGGCACCCTGTGATATAACATAGTCAATGAAACTTGTGCTGTATTTAGAATTTCAAAGCAGCAAACAAGAAATTTAGTGTGCATGGTTAGAGATATCTCTACAGGCCCAGAGAAACTGATGTCCTTAAGGGCAAGCCTTCACAGGTATCTTAAAAGAGAAAACCTTGTGTTAGCTCAAATAATCCCACACTTAGAAATCCCAGCCCATCTGTTGTGACCGACCTCTGAGGCACGTCAGTAGAGTCTTTGCTAAAGGATCTCTTGGAGCACATTAAAGCAAAATAACAATAAATAACCAATATAAGAACAGCGATAGCTTTTAATGACTCTGGGATTGTTGGGAAATGAGGTGTATAGCTGTCCTGGGATTTGAAAGAAGAGATAAGAGATTAAGAAAGGAGAGATAGTAAGAGAAAGAGAGAAAGAGAGAAAGAGAGAAATAGATAGATAGATAGATAGATAGATCGATCGATAGATAGATAGATAGATAGATAGATAGATAGATAGACAAACAGACAGACAGATAGAGATCAGCTCCCATTATGGGGAAGCACCTGGGCACTGGAGCAGAGAGTACTTTGGACATGATGGATGGTCCAGATATCCTGGCTCTTGATCAGAAACCATGGGAAGTTCAAACAGAAGTGTAAGAGAGGAAGCAAAAAGGAATGTGGTACTTTGTTTTAGGGTTGTCGTGTAAAACTGCACCTGGAAGATTGTGGTTAAACAATATTGCTAAGAAACATTAATAATATGATAATTGCTTGGCAGTGGAAAATTTTATCTAAAGCAGTAAGAGTATATAAACCCAGCTCTAGTGATAATAGATAACTTCATGATTTCACAATTTCACAGCTTTGCTATATCAACAATAAAAGATTTCTTGCTAGCACCTATGTGAAGCCCTGTCTTCAATTGCTGATACCCATGGCTCCAGTGATCTGTGGATGATCACTGTGGTCAGTGGCTGGGGCAACAATTCACAGTCCTGGTCTGCCAGAGGTGGGGACCTGCACGCATAGCAAAAAAGAGAGTTTATCAAGGAACACCCTCTGCCAGGAGGAGTTCTGCTGGGGCATGCATGGTTTTCCTTGGAAAGATCTAGAAAGGGGCTCTGTGTACAGGGTATAAGTTTGCAGCTGGGCAGTGGTGCCTTGCTGCACAGGAAGGAGTGGTACAGTGAAAAACACTATCCTCCCTCTGCAGAATCTTAGTTGTTGGTTACTGCCTGCTTCTCTTTATTTGGTCCAAAATCATCTCTTTTAAGACAGTTTAACCACAGGGCCCAGGTAGTTTGCCACATAGTCCTAAACTGGCTGCTGCTGTCCATGCTCTTGCTCTGAGGGAAAACTGTATTTCTAATCTCCTCCAAAGGTGAATGCACTGAGACAAAGTGGATAAACAGAAAAGGTCATAAAATTTATGGTGTAAAAGATGGTATTGAACAGAAAAAAAAGTGTTCTAATACTTTAAACCTGTCTAGAAAACAAAGCTAAGACCTCATGTTGAAGTTCAGAATCTTATTATTGAGGCCAAACAGCTGACATTTGGCCTCAGAATTATATGAGGAGTTTACATGTTTGTTCAGTGTTGCTCCTTCCTGTGAATTGTTTTCACTGGTGGTGAAAGGTTTTCACTTTCAAAATCCTTCTTGATAATCTTAAAAAGAAAAAAATTATTACTAAATTCCTCTGTGAGGAACATCAGATAAAGTACTGCAAGGTATCCTTCATAAAGTTGTCATTTATCTTTCCATTATGCTCTGTAAATGAAAGTACCTAACAATACATGTAAGATAATGTGTCAGTAACAGCTTAATATTGATTCATTGTCAATTACATATATAAATTCTTCATGAAACATTAGTGAAGACAGTGCTTTCTCCTTATAACACTTCCATTACTCTAGGCAAACATAAAGTTATATTTCTAAAGTGACCATTTACTCTTTGAAATTATGAAGATAACTGTATTTTAGACATATCTTTTAACAACCTACTAATGAAAAAAAGAAAACAAGTAGAAGCCACTTCTCCTTATCATGAATCTTATCAATAATATATTTTCAGTGCAAAATATGTCAGTACATTTGAACTGTTGCTATGCAAATTCATGACAGATTAAAATAGCATGACAGATAAAACATTTGGTTTAATTGACAAACTATTTTTACTAAATATACATAAAACAATACCATTTTCTATTTAAAAGTACTTGTTTTCTACCAATGCAGTTGCTGTCACTAGTTCCCAGTGTACCCTAAGTTTGTTACCAATGGGCTTTTGAGAATCAGAGGACAAAATGGATACCCTGTAGGCAAGAATGACGTGTGCGGTGTTATTAAAGCAATAAGTGAGACTTTATCTTGCATAATCTGCAAAGATAAACAAGAATCTATTTATGTATCAGAAGGAAAGGATGTAAATGAACATTATTCACCAAACTCCCAGTTTACATCACCTGTTTCAACACTTACACGTATATTTAATTACATGAAGAGGAAGCATTTGCAGAAAAGCAAACAAAAAATCCCCTGATAATCAAACTTCTCACTTACATACTCGTAGTGTGTAAAATTTCTTTCCTCTGCGAGTGCCCACATGCCGCATACAGGCATTTTATACCGTATACAGCAGCACTTGGTTGATTCATTCTTGCCTGGTCAAGATAATCATTTTTATAGACATACTTCCAGTGCAATACAATTTTTATGGTCAGAAGTGTTTTGATGCTGTCTTGCAAATAGATGGCACTAATTGACTTACATGTATCCATCTACCAAACACTGAAGTTGTGTTCCCAAAGTGCTGCCCTTTGCAGCTTTCTCTGCCTTCAGGTTGAGATTTGATTGCAGCAGCAGGAACAACAGCAGATCTTAAACTGTAATCGTATTTTTCAGCAGTGTGCATCACTTATTAACTTTCATTTGATTTCCCTCTGGCACCCACAGCTCCAACAAATGTTATCTTCTTGTTCAGTTTTGTCTAAATCACAAACCTGGCAATAAATGCTGTAGCTGAGACTCTCACTAAATAAACAAACCCTTGAACTGTGCTGTAGTTGCTAAGGTGCAGCAGGTGTCCTGTCCTGTGTTAGAACTCCAAGTTCAGAAACTATAGTGGCTGAAAGAACTTGTCCTGGTGGTTGTGAGTAAAATGAGTAAAAGGAATTCTTAATCCATGAATCATGAAGAAAAATTTGTATATATACTACATCTCTTGATGTATGTTAAAAAAGAGAAAGTTTCTCTTTCTTCTTGGACTACAAAGGGCTTTACTTGACACCTTTAATTGAGGCTGGCTGTTTGTTCCTTGCATTTTGTTTTGCAGAAGAAATGCAATCTGATGTTAAAGCACTTGTATTGGCTTGGAAATATTTAATTTCTTCTTGGATAATGTCCAAAATATATTAATTACCTGCATTTTCTTTTTCTCATTAGTGTACAAGAATGAAAGACAGATTGATAACCTAGAAAGACAGACTTGCAAGTGCAGCTAATATTTCATTACCTAAATTTCTGGCTATATTATATAAAATGAAAATGAACCTAACTTTCAGAGGATAAATGTTTTTCGGATGGGATCACCTAAAATCAAATAATTCTTAAAAAACTCTGGTTTTCCAAGGAAATTGAATAAATCAAAAAATACTCCATTGAATTCATCTGGCTTGTTTTTCTACTCAGAAAATGCCTCAAAAAAAGTGTATCTTTCATTGAAACTTCTTTATTAATTACATTAATTGTGTATTTCTTGTTAGCTCTTTTAAATCTATGGATGAACTCAGGAGCAGTTAAATATTAGTATTATCTATTTAAGTAATGTAATTAAAAATATTGAATAGTTTGGTACAATTTTTTTGAAGAGCATGGCATACTTTATTTCCAGTTACAAGATGGATCCTCTACCCAGCTACTGGTCCATAAAAATGTTTAGAATTTAAAATTTTCTAAAGAAAAGGATTAGAGAAGTACCAAGACTGTCACACCTTTTCCTCTTTAAACCAGGTAGAAATTAACTGGTGCATATTTTATGAATGACATAAACACTATGAATTTGAGAAGATTTGGGTGGAAACACATGCAAAAGTTATATTCTGAATAACTGAAACTCTTCCTAAAGGTGATCCAAAAGGACTCATGTGAAATCTGTCTTTTTTAATATGGTGATTCCTTAAGTGGTTTAGAGACAGCATTTTCAAATACTTTTCCATAAATACAGATTGGAAGAAACCAGGATTTGGTTTGGGTTTTTTCTCCTCATATAAATTATAAACTTTGTGTTATTGACCTCATATGCAATATCACCTCCCTCTCTCCTCCTCCTCCCTTCCCCTTAAAAAAAAAATGCAAGGTGATATGCTTTATTGTATAAAAGAAGTGTGGTTCTGGTTCCATTTGGTGCCATGAGTAAGATTCCAGAAATAACACTAAAATCCAAACAAGAGTTGTTTCAGAACTCTATCATCTTTTGCAGATATATTCTTCCCATGCTTTCCACATACAACACTGAAAAACACCAAAACCCTCATGGATTCAAATGTACTAAAAGCCAATTCCCTGTCTCAAACCTCAGTTTAAAATGCACTAAAGCAGAGATATTTGTTGTGTGTTTTGGGGTGTTTTTTACTAATTTTTGTTTTGTCCCAGTTGGAAGTTAAAATACAGAACAAAACACTACGAAATATAAATAATAGTATGATGCAGAAGCTGACTTTTTCTCGCTGAAAGCTGAAGGTTTAGATTAAATAAGAAATGTCTGACAGCAAGTCAAATCCTCTATATCAGCTTTGAAACTGTTTTGTATTGCAATTTGAACATTGCAATATCACATATTCCAGACACTTGAGAACAGCACGTGACTGAAAAAGCATGATGCAGATTTTAACAAATTTTAATCAATATTTACTACCTATAACAGGAGTACCTTGTAACCTAAAATATTTGCATGGCACTTATTCTAATGAGCTCTGAATGCCTTGCATTCAAACCATTTGAATTTATCACACCTGTTGAGGAAGACAGTCATTGCCTGTAATCATAAGTGAGAAACAGCTTTTCAGGCGGCCCCACAGAGAACATATAAGGCCCATTAATAAAAAAATAATAACAAAATTAGGCAGCAAGTAATTTTTAAGTTCCAGTCCAGGAGTGTCTGAGCATGGAATGAGGAGATTGGAGACTATCTTTTAAGCCAAAGTCCCCCATGACTGAATAAATAACAAAAGGGTTAACTGCAAAAGGGTCAGTCTGGTTTTTCTGTCAAAGAACTTAGGTCTGTCTTTTCCAGTTCTGGTAAGGGATGCACACAAAACGTCACATTTTCTTTGCGGCTTTAAGGCAATTAAGATACCAATGATTGCATCAGAAAGTCTCCTGCCATAGAATTAACCTCACAGCTGGACTAAATTTTCAAAAGAGATTCAAAGCAACCACGTGTAAAGGAGGCTTTGTCTCAGCTCTCTGTGTTCTTAAAAATAGATCTGAGGTACTGCACCTTCCACGTTCCAGCACTGAGGCCAAGAAAAAAGCAGAGAGCATATCAGTAATATGAGACTGCTGTATGCCTCTTTTCTTCTCTGTCTCCTCTTTTTTATCTTAAACTCTTAGAGGAATGAAGAAAGAATATCATAAGCACAAGGAATGGATTTTTATACACCTTTTGAAAAATATATCCTTTAAACCCTGGTGATAAATTCATGAAGTGTATCCACAGTTTTCAAAAAGACTCCAATTTCTATAATCTTTTTTCACTTGTTTGATTTAGATGGGACTAAAACTGATTATAAAACTACAGTTGTAGGAAAAAATTTAAATTAGGTATATCTATAAGATTACTGCCTATTTAGGCCTAAGGTTTGCTGCTTATACAGTAGAGTTTAAAAAAGCAGCTGCTCATGCTTGCATTTCCACACCTCCAAGAGAAAACACACCAAGTCCATAACTACAATGTTGATTCAGTCTGGCTGAAGAAGGAAAAGGACCTTCTCTGAAATAGGGTGAGCTGGTTTCAGTAGCAATTGTAGCTAGTAACCATACCCCACTCCAGACATTCAGAGGACTGTGGTGTCTGATAGATGGCAAGATCACCCCACCTTCCACAAGCATAGAAAAAGCAAAATCAGAAAAGAAGTAAAAATTTTCCACTTTATATTTCTTTCACAAAAATTACCAACTCTCTCTCCTGAGAACCAGAGGAAGCAATAAAATAATATAATAAAGTTCAGCACTTCCTATTTATCTGATGATATTTCCTATATATTTTCCTAAGGCGAGTCAATTTGTTCTGCCTATGGTACTGTTCTACTTATACCTTAAATAGAGCAAACTGCTTGAAGTGGAAACTCACTCTAGAGTATAGGAGTGTATAAATGACATGTTGCATGTCATGGTGGAAGCTCTGGTTTAAACCTGAATTGTGTTCATACTCAGAAAAGGGCAACCCAGGGGAAAAATCATAGTGCATGTGTGACAGAGAGGGGAGAGTGACTTGCTTGAACATATATGATTTCTGGAAGCACCTGATAAAACGGGATATATTGCTTCCTGCTCAAAATTTAGGGTGCTGATTTCACCTTCAACTCAAAAGCAGATTGTGGGTGAGGAGATTAGCAGTGCAGGGTGAAACCTGAGCTCTCATGGGTCAGGAATAAAGCTGTGTGTAATAGGGAGGGCAGGGTGTCAGCAGGATGTGCTGCTCAATGGAAGTGTGGAGACAATTAATACAAATGTGTGGGCTAAGGCAGATACCTCCTTTGGGTACATAAATATTTCAGGCTCGCACTGAGGTACAGATGGTAAGGAAAACATAGTCTACGGTTTTAGTCTGTGTGCTACAGATGCCAGAAAAGGCACCTACAAAAAGTACCTCTGTGATTGACTAGGAATTGATTAGACTGTTTTCACACGCAGAAAATGGAACAACAACCCACTCTCTTGGTTTTAACTTCCTTTCAGAAGAGGATTCCCTACTGTTTTGCTAGTAAGGGAAGTAAATATCTATCGAAAAACTCATTGCCTGACATGTTTTTATTCCAGCTGAAAATGTTGGTTTCTTTCATATACAGACTTGCTGTATAACACCTTGCTCAGCATTTTGAGGAATCACTGTGTGTGAACACTGTACTTCATTCCTTCCAGACAAATTACATCCTGCAAATACATTTTCATTTCATTTTTACTGCTACTATTTTGTGTTTTGATAATAAAAACATTACTTCTTTCTTTCTTTGAGTTCAATCACTTTTGTGGCAGTTCAAGTTTCATAGACAAAGCATCTGAGGAGAAAAAACTGATCATATGTAAGTCTTGTCTATTTCTATATTGGTGGCCCAAAGGCAGTATGGCCTTACTTTCTTAATATTTCCTTTTCCCCTATTCCCCTATTTGTGGTAGTCACTTCTAAGCAATGCAGCTACATTTTCTGCATCTATAAAACTCCTTTTGTGTTGATATACACATTGTTTATGGCAAAAACAGTGAATGTGTGTTCTCAAAAAATAGGTTTTTTGCAACAGTCACAGAAAATTATTTATCTTACTGTTCAGTGAAAAAAATCCGAGACAACAGGTTTTGTCTTGAACCCTAGCACTGCTTTTTCAGATTATATAATCTGCTTTTTTTGTGGTTTACAAATATTATATATGATGTCTTTGGGCTGTTGTTGAATGACACCTACTGACTCAGGACAGAGGACAACTGTTCTTATATTGGAAATCTGAAATGCCACCCAGTATTTTCCCATAGTATCAGTATTATCAGTACTATCAGTATCAGACTGCTTCTTTGGACATCCAGCGTCTAATCAGGCCCAGGAGATCTTTTGTTTACCTTATCAATTAGTGAAAGCCTCCAATTCAGAGGAGGAGGCTTTCCAGGACAGTCATATTTCTTAAAATCTATTCCATTTTGGATTTTCACGAGGAAAGAGACCTTGACAAAAAATTTGATCAGTCAGCCATGTAATATATATGCTTAAACATAGTTATTCCACATAAACTTATTTTCTTTATTTGGTATTTCCAGCTTCTCGGTTTATTTAAAGAAGGCTCTGCTCACTATCCTCAAAGGGTACTTTACTCTGGTAAAGTTTTCTAATTTTACACAGGAAGCAGAGTGATACCTTTTTTTCATATCTGCTAAATGTTTTATAAGCCACACTGTAAGTATTATATAAAAGTTTACAAAATACCTCTAATATCTATCTATAAAGTATCATGTATGTTCTTTATCTGGAATTCTTAATTAAAAAGGAGCAGACCAAATTTTGAAACTTTAGCTTGAAAAGAAAGTCAAGTTTCTTTTTCTCTATTTGCAAATCATATAATGATCTTCAAATGAAATATTCCCCAGATAAAATGCTCTTTTGGACGCTTACCAGAAAAACCTTGTTTCCTGATCCATCTGCTCTTTTTTTTTTTTAATTTATGAAAAATAATGCATTCATCATTTTCTTTAGGTCACCCATCAGAGTAACAGTAGTAACTGTTTGTTCAATATCAAATTGCCTCTGAAAAAGTCACCATAGACAAAAATAGCATTGTCACTACTACTTTACCAAGTTTAGACTAGGCATGTTTACACTTAGACTTATTTTCTCCATTTAATTTAACAACAAGTGCAAGGAAAAAGCAATAAATTTTTGTGTTCTACGAAAGTGTGTCTAATTTATCATATACAATGAAACACCCAGTGAGCAGAATATTCAAACAGAATAGAATGGGTTTTAAACTGATTAGGAGAATTTCACTTTGACATTCTGTACATCTATGTTTCAGAAGTATGAAGGGTGTGACATAATATTGATTTTTATATAGAATTTTAGATTATTTCTATAAATTGACTAATTCTAGGGATGAATCTACTGTTTATTTTCCAGGTAGGCAAAGAAACCTAGGAATGCTTTCAGCATTGGGATTACACTTTCAGAAATCCCTAAAGTAGCGTTCAGTGCAGTATATTTATGGGGGTTTTCCTACTTCCAGAAACAGGTATTTCTGTACATGGGGATTGAAGACCTCTTCTTTTACTACAAGTAGTATACTGTTTTCTTCTCATTCAATTGGTTCAATAGTTCCCATGAAGCACAAAAGTTACCACTATCAGTATAGAAGTAGCGGTCAATTCACAGCTAATTATTAGATAATGAATTACAGGAATAATTTTAAATTGATTATGATAATAAATATAAGCACTATATGCCAAGGTTCCAAAGAAAATGCAAGTTAACAAGCATTCTGACAATCCAGGAGAGCTGCTTAAAGTCTCCCAAGTCAGGATATCTTTGCAGCAAATAATAAACACTTGTATAGTTTCCACTGACATTGATTTTCCTTCTGTCTTTACATTAACTACTGTATCTTTCACTAATCCAATTCACTATCTTCATTAAAGCCTAAAATCAGCAAAGCCACTAAGAATGTACCTTAAGTTGGAAATGCATTATTTCTAACAAGACATTTTCCCAATGTTCCCATTTAGAGGGAGTTTATCTGACATTCACATCAAAGAAAAGTGAGCTTTTCCTTGAGATATTTTGTATTGGATTACTGCAAGTGATTTTCATTACAAATATAATGTCCTAAGTGAGAGAGAACAGTCGACACAGAAGTTGGCTTTTTTTCATTGTGTCTCAGAGCTGCCAAGCAATATCTCTTCTTTTTGGAACAGAGTACTCCAACGATGGCTCCATTAAAAGAGAGATAAAAGGAATATTCTTTTTCTCCATTCAAGAAGGCAAAATAAAGTGCATGATAGCTCCAGTAAGACTATTTTACTTGGAAGTTAATAGACCCAGTCTTCAACACAAGGACAGATTTAAGTTCCCAAGAAAAAGCTGGGAGTTATTTGAAAAACTCCTTCCTTCTTACCCTCAAAACCCAAAGGAGGAGTGGAAAAACTCTGAACTAAATAAAACAAAAGCTGAGTTTTAACACAGGTTATGCAAAACAGATAATAATTTTTAAGCCTGTCATTTGTGTGGACAAAGCTTTCTGAAAGTTAAAATATTGACTATAAGATCAACTTGATGTGGAACAAATATTTATTCATTAATTCATACTTTTCACAGAAAAAGTACACAAAAAACATGCTTTGGTATGAGTAAGTTATTCCTGAAACTGAAATATTGTGCTGGTAGATAAACACATACATCTGCGTATCTTGGAAAGAAAATCAGAAAAGATATTTTTAGTCTCAGAACAACCAAAAAGTATCATAACTTGAATTTTAGGCTCACATATGCCTTTTATTTTTCTAAGCTATAAAGCAGATTTCAGGAAATCAAGGTGAATAAAAGGAAAAAGCTAAAATCTGATAAGACAGTAAAATATTATTATCCAAAGTGATGTTTTGGTGTAAACATGAAACACATTCTGAGGGGCGGAGGAAAAACATAAAAATTGTTTTGGACAAATACTTTCCAGTTTTTTGTAGAGATAACTATGATTTAATGTGGAAATATTTCAATGAAAGATATTAAACTGAAGATTACTAAAACAGAGAAAAAAACCCTGCTATTAATGTTCCTTGTTTACAGATGAAGTTGCATCCTTTATTCATATGGTGTATATGGTTGTAAGCTAAGTGCAAAAACAGGTTATATTCTTTATTTCTATATATCCGGTCCAAAATCTGAATCCTTTAAAATAAACAAGGATTTTCCAATGAAATGTACTGGAACCCTGCCCTTTGTGTTCCTCTTACTCTCTGATCTCTGTGCCACTTCTATCAACATTACCAATAAAATGCTTGATACTCCATGAGCACTGACCAGAACTGCTTAGCTTTGAACATGGCACATGGATCCTCATGTTCATAAAGGCACATTCTTGTAAACAGAGAGCTCTTGCATTTTTTTCCACCAGCTCACATGGCTTTCAGATTCAGTTAACACTTTGAAATTTTCTTCAGAGGTGAGGCTTGAAGGCGAATATATAAAATAACATATAACTACAAAGTACAGCAATTAATTTCAAAAGTGTTGTCTGAGAACTGCAATATATTCAGAGAAAAACTAAATTTTCAACTGATTTTCACATGACAAAAATATGAATATCCAAATCTTCTCAGGTTGGAAAGAAACGATTTAGATGGAAATGACCAATTGCTACAAAATCAGGAAGCAGTAAAATAGTCCACTCTTCACTCCATCTCCTAATAGAAGAAAAAATGATCATGGAAAAAGATAACACGTGTTTTTAAACAAATACATTTTCTTTCTTTTCCACAAAATATCTGACATCACTCTTGGGGAACATGCTAAAATGTATCATAGGAGAAACTGTAGGTGCAAATCCATTTTCACACTTTTCTAAGTGTGTGCTTGTGGCCTCAGCTGGAGGCAAAACTCTGGGCTAGATGAAGCCTCATCTAGAACCAGTGGGTGTGTTCCTGGGTTGAGTTTGTGGAAAGAAGACTGAAAAAAAAAATAATCTGAGAGTACAACAGATCACGTTTATGTCTAACTACTCCAGTCCAGAAGAGTGTTTCTCAAATGTTTAATGTGAGCATCAGTTGCAAATTACCGTAGCAAACTAAGTGTAAGGGAAACCAAACTTTCTGAGTATTTACTTTGACCATTTAGGTAACATTGCACCAAATACTCATATGAAAGTTTATTTATTCCTTTAAGGAAATGTGTTCAAATCAAGCATGATTTTGACAGTTACTCTTGACTTCAGCAATATAAATGCTAGGTTAATATTCCATGTAAAGATAAAATGCTAAATTTCTCTGCATTATATTTCTAGACATGACAGTGCTCTCTTCTATCAGGATATAGTGATTTTTTTGAGGATAAGACTAGTGAGGAGAGGCTGAGATCTCTTGCCTTGTTGAGTTTGGAGAAGAGAAGGCTGAGAATTGACTTTATCACTGTCTACAACTGCCTCCAGGGAGGCATTGGCTGAGGAGGTGTTGATCTCCTTTCTGAAGTGACCAGTGGTAGGATACGGGGCAATGGAATGAAACTCCATCAGGGGAAGTTCAGGTTGGATGTTAGGAAAAGGCTGTTCACTCAGAGGGTAGTTGGTCACTGAAACAGGCTCCCTGTGAAAGTGGACATGGCAGGAAGACTGCCAGAGTTTGAGGAGTGTCTGGACAATGCCTTTAGTCATCTGGTTATGCTTTAGGCATTCCTGTGAAGAGCGGGGAGTTGGAATCAATGATTCTTATGAGTCCCTTCCAACTTCTGTGCTTGACATATTCATACTGTGCTACGACAAACACTCAGAAATTAGACATATGCATTAATACAATCTTAAATTGACAGTCTTGAAATTAGTCTTTGTTAGGATTTTTTTAACTGTAACAAGAAATAAGAAGCAATTTATAATAATTAGCAACTAGTGTCAGGGATTAGCTACACAGTACAAGCCACCTGTCAACTAGGCCTAATGGTCTTCATTGTACGTGGCACATTTCTGAGCTGACAAATTTTGCCAAATAAGACGTATCTTGACAGTTCCACAAGGGTTTGCTGCAGGCATATAGCAATTATGGTCTTAATTTCTGTTTCAGCAGAACTTAATTGGTTTGGGCATTTGGGGGTTATTTTTTAGTTTTTATTTGGGTGGTTTAATATGGTGACTTTGGGGTTTGTTTCCGTTTTGCTTGTTTGTTTTGTTATATTTTTGGTTTACTGGGTTTTTTTGGGAGAGTGGGAGGATATTTTTTGTGTTTTGGTAGCTGGAAGCAACTGTACTCCCCTTTAGGCTGAACTTCTCTCACTCTTTTTCCATCTTTTCACCTCCTGGTTATTCCTTCCAGGATCAACTCCCACAGGATCTTTTTTGTAGTATTAATATTTCCAGTCCCAATTCTCATTACTCTTCTCCCTCTTTCAGTGTGTCTGCTGCTATCCATCCTAACTTCCACTAATTTCCTAACATAGGCCCCGTCCAGACACTGAAACTATTGCCCTCCAAAAGACTAAATTTGGCAGAGCAAAGCTAGTAAAAAACACCTGACCACTTTCTAACTAAATCACAAGTCCCCTCTTCAAAATGCAGACATTAAAATTCTCAGTATAACAGAAAATACGTGCCTCTAATCTGATTCTTGGAAAGAGTTAGTGTTTTCTTCCTTTTTCAGAATTAATCTTTAAAAAAAATTCAAGCTACAGACAACATCAAATGCAATATTAAACTAAAGATATGAAAAATGCAGCTAAAGAAGTTGTCTAAATGTAAGAAGTGAAAAACAGAGGCAAATAATAAAAAAATGTTGAATGGCCTTTGTAATTGGAAGAATATGGCTTCTCCATATACCAAGAGTTATAATTAGCTCTGAAGGTAATTTTATTTTATGGATAATTTTAATTCCAAATAATTTTTTTTTTTAGATTCAAGATGATAGAGTCACCATCCCTGCTTTTAAAACACGTGTGGATGTTACACTTGGAGACATGGTTTAGTGGTGGACTTGGCAGCATTAGTTTACAGTTGGACTTGGTGATCTTAAGGGTCTTTTTCAAACAAAATCATTTCATGATACTATGATTCTAAGACCTTGCATGCCTACATATAAAATAATACTGAAAGCTTTTAAAACAAAACTAGATTTTGGCAAGAAAGGTAGCACATTTTTAACAAATTTTACTGTCAGCAATATCGTAATATCTTTTTTCTTATGTTGCTTAGTAATTTATTCAATAAGATGCTTTGTTTGAAATTAAGATTTCACTAGCAGATAATAATCAATGTGAATAAAATATAAGAACATAGCCCTTCACCAGAGAATAAAGGTGTCAAAAAACTTCATCAAGCTAGACAGTAAAATGCATTTTCATTTCAGAATGTTATGACAGAATAAAACATATGTAGCAATTACTATTTCATGACTCTCAGAAGAATTTATTTCTAAAGTAACTTAAAAAGAAATTGCGCTTGAGAAGATTTTGCTTATTTAAATCAGAACTATTTGTATTTGGCATGGATAGCACTTTCTTTAATATATAGTAAGAAAATACCAATTTTTAAGTTTTATTAATTAATGAAATTTTTAGTTTTTGTCAGTTTAAATTGTCAGTTAATATATCCTGAGTTTCTTAAATACTAAGTAGTACTCCCTCAGTAAAAGTTAACAAAAAAAAAAGATGAGAATAAGCCTCTTGTCCTCATCATTTTAAATGTCCCCATACTTTATAATAAGAATTTGTATAGTAATGTTCAGAAAGATAAAAAACTTTTTCAACTAATGCAATTTAACACAAACAGCTGAAATGTAAACAATCCAGAATTCTACAAATAGAAATATAACTGCAAAATGTGTGAAAACTTTTATTTTTGAATGATAAGTAATTTACAGATAAGCTTACTTTATAAATTCAAATGTTTCATTTTATAATTTCCTAAAACAACATCGAAATAACACATAGCTAGAGCTTGCTAACATTAGATGCAAGTATATTTTCTTCTTCAGTTCTTGTGTTAATGTGACACAATTCTCCAGTCCTATGCAGCACCTAAAATTTTATAGTAGTTAGTTGTTATACAAACTGGTGTATATTTTAGAGGAGCAAAAGGACTATTTTATGAACACTGGAAACATTTTTGCTCTCCCTCTCAACTTCTTCGATATCTCTAGATGCAATGAAGAACTGAGAAGAAGCTATATTCAAGAAATGAGAGAATATGCTCTAGATAATTCAGACTTCCAGCTCTACTGGAAATCAGTCAAAAAAACAAGGTATTGGTGAGAATGTAATGAAATAAAATCTGTTCTTCATCATCCCACCTTTTTCAGCTACTGTGTGAGTAATTTATGTGTATTAAATACTAAATTTAAAAAATAACTTAATTTAAACAGGAAAACAATGGTAAAGCTTCCTCTCCACATGCAGTCTTTCTGAGGCTGGTTTCTACATAAGTAAACATGCTACATACAAAGTGATGAATCTCTAACTACCACTCTAACTCCTTCCCTTAAGCCGGTCCCCTTTCTCTCCTGGATATATCTGACCTTATACATCATTAACAAAATAGATTTACTTTCTTATAAACACAAATATAAAGTATTGTCTTTACTACATCCTGTACAGAAAGAGGAGTTATTTACTGTGAGTCACAGGCATGTTTTGACATAAAGTTCTGTAAGTAGTATCAAACCATGCTATTCTCCATGAACACAGGAACTCTGGGGTGAGTCTGAAGATTCATAGAATATCCTGAATTGGAAGGGATCCAGCAGGATCATTAAGACCTACTCCTGGCCCTGTGCAGGACACCCCAACAATCCTGCCACATGCCCAAGAGCATTGCCCAAATGCTTCTTGAACTCTGCCAGTCTTGGTGCTGTCATCACTTCCCTGGGGAGCCTGTTCCAGTGCCCGACCACTCTCTGGGGGAAGAACCTTTTTGTGATATCCTACCTAAACTTCCCCTGACACAATTTCTGGAGGTTCCCTCAGGCCCTGTCACTGGTCACTCGAGAGCAGAGATGGTGCTGTCCCTTCACTGTCCCTTGGGGGGAAGCTGCAAACAGAGATGAGCTCTGTCCTCAGTCTCCTCCAGGCTGAACAGACCAAGTGACCTCAGCTGCTCCTCAGACAACTTCTCCTCCAGATCTTTCATCATTCTTGTGGCCTCCTCTGGAAAGCTTAATGCCTTTTTTATACTATGGTGCCCAAAATTGCCCCCGGGACTCAAGGTGAGGCTGCACCAGTGAAGAGCAGAGCCCAGCTAGAGATGCTGTGGGACATTGTGCTGAAGCTGCATCCACATGTCCTGTCACTCCTCGCACCAGCTGCCAAGTAAGGTAGTACTTGTCTGTATCTCTGTCTTCCAGTCACAGAATTCCAAGATAATGAAAGGAAGAACCATTTTAAGAAATAATTCTGTTGTGCCAGAGAAACTTGTCTAAGCTGTGTACTCCTCATGCTGATGCAGAACCTTGTTAATTTCCCAGTATGAATCAAGCTTCATTCAATCTTCAAGGTTCAGTTGGTACATAAGCCAGAGATTTGAAATTAGTCTACCAAGGTCCCAAAGTGCCTTTCTGCTGTATAGTCAGTTTTATTGGACAATCAGCTTTGACCAAAACATGTGAACCATTTTTTTAATGGAAGATTTTTTAAAATAATATGAGACCTTGTAAAGAAATACATCTGTACCTTCTATATACTTACTAATAGATGTATTTTTTTTCAAGCTTGTTTTCAACCCATCATCTCAATTACTTTCTACGTGGTTGAAAACATTACACAGTTCCTGTTTTTCTCCAGAAAATATATTTCCATTTCCCTGCTGAGCTGCCTGTGTACCTGTTTCCTGCTCTCTTCAGCAGTCTCTGTTCCTATATGTGATACATCAAGACAATAAAAGTAGGGCTTGGTTAGTAGAAGTAACATGTAAACAAAACGATTGCAAAATAATATATATTGTAATACAACAGAACATGCTCTAAACTAGAGAAAACATAAATATTAAATGGTTGATATAATAGCAGCATGCAATAACTCATTGAAAACAGTTTCTACTGCAAAACCTGAAAAGTTTCCAAGTACTACCTCTTTTTAAAGGGCTTTTGGGATTGTTTTAGAAAATTTAGACAGCTAGGTGGCCCATGTGTAACCCTTCCAGGACACAGGATTGGAAGGGTGGAGGTTTCACAGCTGGGATGGTTTGTGTAAGGGAGGATGCGTGTTCAGTGCCTCTGATCAATGGTTACATCACGCATCTGAAACCTCCTCCTCTCCCCTTGGTTGGTGGGGCAGCCTGTGCAAGCCTGGCCTCTGTGGGCTGTAGTCTCCCCTATGCCAAACCCAGCCAGGGATGACTCTGCTGTGTTTAACTTTCTTGTGGATGCATTCCTTTCCCATTAGCCTCATTAGCTTCTCCCTCAGCCTGAGATGGCTGAATAATAGTGTCCCCTTTATCTTATCTAGGTGGCTTCACGCACAGTCCAAAGTTTCAGTCAGGGATCTTCAAGGAGGGCTGGGCTTCTGTGATTGTAGCTCCTTTATATAGTTTTTGCTGTAATGGGCAAAACTCCTTCATAACAATGTTTCAGGCATGAACCATTTCAGTCCCTGACAGGCAGCCACTGTTCCAATGCATCACCACCCTCACAGGGCAGAATTTCTTCCTAATTTTCCCAATTTACAGCTGATTGCTCCTGCTGAGAGATTTAAAATGTCTCAGTAAATCTTGATATGATTAGTAACCTTTATGTTCTCAAAAGAAAATACTGTGTTTTTCAATAATCCTTATCTCCATCTTATGAAGTAGGTTTTCGGAATACAAGAAGGTGCATACACCGTAATATGAAAGGCCTTGCAAGAATTTGAGACTTAAAAAAATGCACACAGGACTGAAAAGAAAAACTTTCCATTTAAACAGATGTTCAGACACTCCCAGTAAATTGGAATAAATACGTTTAATAAGTCTTAGTTTTGCTTGTATCAGATAGAATACTTAGGTAGGAATTGAAGCTGAAGTCTCACTCGCTGGGATTCCCACCGAGATTACACACATTCAATCAGAAAAATGCATATGCATTTTTAGATAAATTATACATGAATCTGAACAACCAATTAACATCTTGGTTTCATTTGCTCAATTTAAGGATCAAAAATATTGGAGAACAACTTATGACACAGTAATCAGCGCTGTGTTTCTATGATGGGAGAGAGAAGGGAAAGTCAGAAAAGATACAGAAAAATGGAAGTCCCTGTACCAGTTCCTTTGGTGAGGTGATTTTTCAAAGTCATCCTCTAATGCAGGGAAATAAACATAATCTTTAAGGCTTAAGATTCATTGTAAACTAAGTAAACACTGATTGATATAAGGCATTTAAAAGACCAAATAAGGAAGTGCAAAATATTTTTCTCTGATATCTTCTCTCACATATGTTCTTCAGCTGAGTCAGACATTTCAGAATAGAGAATTTATATTCCTTCATTTCATCTTCACATTCATGTTATATACACAAGCCTCCGAACATCAAGATTTCCAGTCATATCCCTGGGCCAATTTACAGTTCTCTAAAATAAAATAATGACCTTTACTTTAAAAATAACTACCAAAACCAACTAAACTATTCAGATTACAAATCTTTTGTTCTACTTTTATTGGACAAATTCAGCTAATCTTTAAGTTTTTAAATTCTGTCTATACAGTGCAAAACTTGAATTATTTTCCTGTGACACTAACTACCAAGTGGCTTACAAAACCATCCAAACTGCTCATGTTTTCTCACCAGTAATAAACTTGTGCTAATGAACAGCAAAATAGCATTTAAGACAGACAAATGTCACTATTTCTGGTTCAAAGGGGAGTCACCCTAAACTCTGGGCTATAATGTATTAAAAATTTTGTTTAAAAAAATGTTTCCCACACAAATTCATTAACCTTGGTGGTCAAACATTTCCAAGATCTCTTCTGTTCTATAGTAATACAGAGATTTAAAATAAAATTCAGAGATGAGAAAAGACCTACATAACTCTTCATGCCATAGTCTTAATCTCCTATTTAATTCCTTGCATGTTGTAAGATAATGGTAACCTATCTAGTTAGGTGTTCTTTAGCGAAAAGAGAAAACAGCCTAATTGCTATTTTTATTCAAAGCTAAGTTCAAAGATGACATCATGAAATGTATTTCAGCATTATATGGAGCTCTTCCTGTGTAACGTGTGAAGTGGCTTAGTGCACATCCCTGGAGGTATTTAAACAGTGGGTAGAGGTATCATTTAGGGACATGGTTTAGTGGTGGACCTGACAGTCGTTCTGGTTGGACTCAATGATATTAAAGGTTGTTTCCAACCTAAATTACTCTGTGACTACTCTTGGGATATTTGCATTCTCAGTGGGGCAAGAAGTAGGTCATTATCTCTGAATCTTTCTCCTTAACAAATACATCTGTTTTCCCCTCTTTTCAAATAACATATCCACCCTTATTCTTTCTGATAACCTATGAAGTAGATAGAATATAAAAAATGTCTTGGCTTTATTAGTAACTAGGAAATTAGTAAACTAGGGAATCTTCAGTCACTTGAACACTAGTCTATATTCATAGATCAACTATCTTGAGGACTGATGCATCATTCAAATCACAGTTTCCTTCAAGTGGCTGGTGTAATGTTGATCTTCATAAGAAACAAATTGTTCCAAGTTTGATCATAGAATGTCCAGAACTGATGACCCTGGAGAGAAATCACTCTTATAATATTCTTAAAGAACTTGTAGAGAAAAAGAGAAGAAACTGTAGTGAAAGGGCAGAATAACACTATTTTTTGATCTCGCTGGTAGCTGGACTATATTGTAACAATGATTTTCCCATGTGAGAAGCTATTCATTCAGTTTAACACTCTAGAAAATGGTGAATAATGAAATTTTCAAAGGAACATATTTGGAGTATCTTTAGGCTTTTATTTTGCCAGTTATATTACAAATCAATAGATTTGCTTGCAAAATAATCTTGAAGGTACCTCTAGCCATTTATATTAAAACAGATAAAAATAAGACCTCAGAAAACTTACATACTCACACTAGGGTGAGGGGATTGGGGTTTTCTTCCTGTTTTTTGTTGTTTGGTTTTTTTTTTTTAATTTATTTTAATATCCACAACCTGTAATTTTATTATTCATTCAGAAAAAATATTGAAAATAAAATCTCTATAGAACTTACTATTTTTAATCAGTCATTCTTGTTGCATTACCTGCATAATGTAAGACAGAAATACGAAAAAGCTGTTAGAGCTTCACAGATTTTTTAACAGAATAAAAATCCTAGGAGCCAAATTAATATTTATTTTAATGTCTATAGTACTTTTAAATAATATATTGAGAATGTAATATCAAAAGGGTTAAAAATGTAATAGCAAAAGGGTTTTTTGTTTGCATTTTTCATAAATGGGAGCATATGATGCCTACTCATTATTCTGGAAAAATTCAAAAGCGAAACTGCAGAACTTCCACCCAACTGTGACTACTTTGCACAGTCACAGTACCAGAAATCTGCTAGGCTACCTTCACACCATACAACTAGACAAGAGAAATCCTATAGCATACTTGGATACACTATGGGATATCTGTAGAGTAGGATCCTGTAAGGTATTCTGGTATCTGCAGAATCTTTCATCTCTTCTAGGATGGAAGGGTTTGCAACCTGTTCCCTGCGGCTGTGGAGAAAGTCTGTCAGGTAAGCCACAGTGGGGCTTCTGTAATGGAAATTTTGGCTCACCAGCTCCCTGGTATCATAGGAACTGCCAATGATAATGTAGATAAGGAGAATCAAGCAGATATAAAACCCTTGACAAAGTTCCAGACTAAAAATCAACAGGAAACTGAGCTACCATGAATTGGAGAAACGTTGCTTGCTTTGTAGGAGATGTATTTCTTTTACTTAGATAGAAAATTCCTTGAAGAATGTGAGGAAAAGTCTTAGACATCAAATATTACAATAGAGAAAAATCAGAGGTTGTGTCACTGGTGGATCAGTTTTGAACCTGGTTTTTATCCAATATCTTTAGAAGAATGTTTTTATACAGATTATTAGGGCATTGCAGGTAGTCAGGTGCCAATTTAATGGCAAGAAATAGAAGATCTCAGAGAATGGAATGTGGGGGCAAAACATTGGCACATGAGCTATAGCATAGATGAAAGTAAGGCAACAAATGTAACAAAAATAATACAAACCATGTCTACGTAATGCTGAACTTGGAACTGACAGCCTCAGCTCTGAAAAATGATCTGTCAGTTTTCTGAAATAATCTTCTCTGTGTTCAGTGGCAGGAAAAAGAGACAACAAAATGCTGGGTAGCTTCAAGAAGGGTATTGAAGATGAGACAGATGGTGTCATTTTTCTGCTATATAAAGCCTTGGTAGACTGATTTCTTGAACACTGCATACAGCTCTGGTCCTGTTACTCAAAGTCTTGTAATTACCAAAATGGAACCTGCCATGTATAGAGAGCCAAGAATGCTTGTTCAAGTGTTGTTTTAACAGTCTAAATATTAGTGTAGGAAAGCCTCAGTAGTAGCACAAAACTATTAGATAAAAATTCTTTTCTCTGGTGTGATGCTTACTCTGCCAATGAATTTTGGTGGTAATCTCAAGAGTTCCACTCTTCTTTTAGAAAAATGGGGTGGAGAAGGTCTACATCAAGTCATCAGCTTCCTGAGTTCTTCAATGGGAGACATGATTTTCCTGGGGGATGGTTCTTTGTCCTCTGAATTGAATCTCCTTGGGGTAATTTGAATGTGAAGCCTGCTTCTTATCCCTGTGGGTCTGGCCACGTACCCAATAAAGACCAAGAGTGCCATCCAGAAAGCCATATTTTTAATCTAGCAATCTGAAACACCTTTGTTTACACAGGATTTAATAGGGTTGCAATTACCATAGTTAGGATCATATCTCAAATGTCCTAATCTTTGTTTGAAACAGGAGGAGCAAAGCAACATTTGTCATTTAATGAGTCATTTTAGAATTTCTTGAAGGAGATAATTTCTTAATTTAAAGGTATTATGACCCAAATAATCTCAACCCTTAACTTAAAACACAACATATTTTCAGCTGGGTACATGTAAGTCATATGTCAATCTGATTGCATATTTACTTTTTTACTGTACTTTGGGATGCTCAATTTTTTAAATTATTTTCTTCCTTTTATTGGGCTAGTGACATTGGGATTGTTTTGCATTATGTAGCAGTGAATCCAAATTTAGATATATTTTCTAAGCTACTAAAAATAAAAGGAGATGTCTGAAAATGGAAAACTGAAAACAATGTGGCACATCAAAAGACAATAGTGTTAGAGTCTTAACACAAGAGCACATAAATGTCCCAAACTGGGACCTTGATACCTAGAGAAGTACTTTTACCTATTTTTATTAGAAAATAAAAAGTTTAAAAAGGAGGAAAATGACAAAACATAACCAAATCGTATTTAATATGATGTTCCATTTTCCTATATTTTCTGTGCCCAGATTAATCAGTTTACACTCAAATTCTGCATGCATATATGAGCTTTTAAGCACTATTCCAAGTATATATAAGCAATGCCTTTAATGTAGGAGTGCAGTAGACGCTGAGTAAACTACACAACAATAGCTGGGGTAGCTCAAAGAAGATTAGAAAATGGCCTTGATGCTGCAGCTTGCAGTTCTAGGTTGGAAGGATCAAGATCAATGTTATAGTGCAACTTTAGCAGCCTCAGCACTGCTATTAGGCAGCTGTTTCATTTCAGACCATTTTTAGGGGCTTACTTCACTCCCTTTTTGATCACCTTTCTGAAGGGAAAGGGGGAAACCAGTTGGGATTGGCAATGTTTATCCAGTGTTTCATGCTGTATTTCACTAATTTGTTCTATAAAACACAAAATGAAACTTGTTCATCAGTAATTGGGATGGAACAAATGACAAGGAAAACAAATTGATCCAGGAATCTGATTTATCACTCTGCTATTGTAGAGGTTACAATGTGCACTTATTCAATCAGCCAGTCTGTGAGAACAGAAAACCTTCAAGGGAAAACCTTGGGGATCAACAAAGAGCAAACAACCTGGTCACTTATTCAATCTTGTCTTTCCTTCATCTTTTTTTTTTTAAAGATGTAGCAAGCATTCTGTTAAAGATAAGTGCTGTGTGTAAAATTTTCAGATTGGTAAGATTTGACATAGAGAATATCATCCTTTCAACATCACATTATCAGAATTAATTTATTTAACCTTATAAGGACCTCAATCTCTCAAAGATATTAGGATGCTCCAGTTTTTTGTACGTAAGAAGATTCAACTTTAACATTTTAATGAGCATATAAAGTGTTAAAGCTGTGGTCACAGTTCTGCTATGAGAACAAGCCAGACAGACTGTGATAAGGAGATTCAAGCTGTGTGATCTTTTAAAGGTAAAATGACACAAACCATATAATGATGATAAATAGTTAAAATTATGCTTTTTGTAACAATAACACATTGAATATGGCCTGTCAACAGTTAGAATTCTTTATGTTGTATGTTTATAAGCATATACACATCCCAAAAGAAACTTTATTAAAAGACTGAAGATAGAAGTAAGGTTTATGAGAGTTCTTCTGCAAGTCAAGCAGTTTCATGAGCACCAGAACTAATGAAGCCTGGTTTCCTATAGATTTGTGTCTCAGGGTTGATTTGTGAGCCTTGACTGATGAGTCCATTGCAGCAGAGACATATTAAAGAGCCCTGCTGGAGTGGATTCTTTCTAGTATAAGAAAAAGTGAACTCCTGGCACAAGTTCTGCCTTAGTTTGCCAAATAAGGGAAAACATGCATGAATACATGATCATCTGTCTTGGGCAACTTATAGACCCAAAACCTGTGAAATCTTAATATCAGTGAGGCCTCTACATTTTTCTGACAGCTTGCTTGAAATAAATTATGGTATTTAAGAATTACGTGATGGAGAGTGGATAAAGATAGCTTCTTTTCCACACCTGAACAAGAATATATTGTAACCAAACCAAGAAAAACAATTTCAATACCTTTCTTTGTTTTTCTTTCAACATATACTTATGCCAGAAAAATTAATTATCAATGTGCACTGTTCTCCTAGTTTAATGTGTTCCTTTTTTTCCAGTTAGGCAAAAGAAATATATTGGCTGTTCCTGTGGTGTAACCACATGAGATCACTTAGGTTTCACTGTATGATATATTTCTCTAAAATTTTGAAATAGATACTCATATAAAAAGAAGAATCCAAACTGTTTTATCAGGTGAGGTAGATATGTTCAATGCTATCTGGCAGTTATTAATTCTGTTTTTGAAAAATCACATCTTCAGAGGCTGGTGTTCACCTACAGTAGTGGTGGGGGAAAGTGAAAATGTGCAAATTTACATATTTGTGAAAGTACATGATTTTAGCATATGGAAAGGCTGTGTTCATTATTTATTACCCACATGTTGAAATATAAAGGAAAAAGAATATATTTTTTTCTTTACTGCTCAGTAGGGACAAAGAATGTTAATGAAAGAGATGTTTATTCTTAGCCCAGAAATTAATTCATAAAACAAAGCAGAAATCCAACTGGAGAATGGATGTCCTGATACCTTTATACCAAAGGTTCTATTTTCCTATTTTTCATTAAAGTTCTACACTGTAATCTACTGAGACAATCCTATGTCTGAGGATGTTTGCCCATTCCCCACCTCACTTCCCAGTACAGGTGACTTTCTAACTGCTTTCTGTTTGGCTCTTGTTCAGGCATTGATACCTGAGGCCACACAGATTTCCAGTCACAGTTGCAGCTAAAAAAAAACTTTATTAAAAGGTGACAGAACACTCAAAGAATTCAAAAAATTAAATTTATTTGGTTTATTGTATATGAACAAAAATCAGACTACAATCTATTAATGTTCTGTTTTCTTTGTAGAGATAATGGTGGTTTTTCCATACTGTACAAATTGCAACACTAATTTGCTGCACGAGAGACACTTTGGAATCTCACAAACAGAAAATCATAGAGAAAAGAAAAGGTCTATAATTATCTGTTACACACTTCAGGAATAAGGAAACATCACCCCATCATCAATTTAAGCAAATAATCCCCCCCAGAAGTTACAAAATACAACTTACAGAAAATCAATATATCTTTGACCCCATAAGGAAAAATAGTGATTTTAAAGTCTCTCCATACCTCCAAGATATTTTTCCATCCTAAAGTGTTGGTCAAATTAATGCAAATCTGCACAGATTTGATAATAAAGTGATTTTTTTTTTCTTTTCCTGAGTGATCTTCAACTGTTGAATAGTAATTTGTGATATATTTTCTTGTTTTTCTGGGTTTGATTAACTTGTTTTATTCTAGCTTGAGGTTTACTGGGAACAACTACATATGAACCAGAGGGTATGTTTTTAATTTTCATGCTCCAGACTTGTATAATCTTTTCATTATGATTTACTCTAATTGAATCAGAAATCATAAATCTACTCTTCAAAGGAATCACAGTCTTTGCAGATTGATAATTATAACTCTTGTCTGTCAGGTTTATCTTAACATCTAAATGACGCCATAAAAATGCAAACCAAATCATTTTGTAAGAAGCTTAGCCTTCATGTTTATAGCTCTGAAATGTTGAAAACCTTCACTTCAACTGAAGAAAGCAGTAAAGTTAGGGGAAAAACCCAACTGGTTTTTAAACACTGTAAACTCCATTTATTATCCAAGATATAACTACTATAGATATAAAACAAGTGTCACACAGGAAGCAAAGCAAATGGTGACATTTTATATTAGCTTTAGCTCCAGATTTTATGTACAGTGGTTTGAGGTGGATTTTATTATACTGGTTTATACCCAGTATAATAAAATCTGTGGGTAATCCTGTCTGTCCAAACAAAGGTCAATTTAACTTTTAGCTTCTTTTTTTTTTTTTTTTTTTTTTTTTTTAATTCAGTTACAGACTGATTGTTTTACACGGTTTCATATTCAACGGACCCATTCATATCCAGGCTTTATTTCCATTCAAATTATTTCTGGAGGGCATTTCCCTCTATTTTTCTAGAGGAAGCATCAAAGGATCAGAGGATCAGTGAATTCAAACAACCTGTGGAATTCTTCCCATGCCCTAAGGAAATTCTATTTGAATATGAATCAGTAGTGTTAATTAGATGAATAGGCAGATTGTTGACTGTTTTACTTCAGGCTGTTAAACTCTGCATGTGTAAAATTGTTATTTCAGTGCTTTGTTGTCCTCAGAGAAATTGCTTATTGGAATTATCATACTATATTTGTGGGGAGATAGTGGAGTTAATTATAGTTTTCCTGTCTTATATTAATATTTTTCCATTTATTCAGTTTACAAATTTTCTAGCTTGGATTTGTTTGGGTTTTTAAATGTCAGTAAACATGGGTATTACCTTTTCAAGTTTTAAATAGCAGAGGTATACTGCTATAAAAACCTAGGATAGTTTCTAGGATAGGTTTTCTCAATCAGAATATCTAAGCAAACATACATGCATAGTATTACTGCACTAAGGTGATTTTTTCTCCCTTTCTAACTTTTTGTGAATGAGACAGCTCATGCAAATCTGCAGATAAGGGTTTTCAGGGGCAAAAATAAAATGGATGCAAGCCAGAATTCCTTTTGCCAGAATTACCGACTGGTCATTTACATAAATCAAGGAATTGCAGCACAGAAATTCCTGAGTTGTCCCCAAGCAAACATCCACATTGCTTTCACACAGCCACACCTGCCATTCCAGCACTGGCTCAAGGGATGTCAGGTTGGCAGTCACTGCTTCAGTGTTGAAGGAAACTCAGTTTGTACGGAAGAGAGAAAGAGGCTGCATATTTTCCCACTTTTGCACCACACAACTAGGAACAGGAGCTGACCTTGGCAATCTTAACACAGGTAAAGAAGGATAATTCTGCTACTCCCCTGAGAACCAGAGGGAATGTCTGTCTACTGCTCTATTAGACATCAGACTGCCCTTATGTATCATTTCTCTTTTCACTTTACCAGAACACAAACCCTGACAATACTGAGAAGGTGAACACCAGTTAGTCTCATCTACTTTGCGTCAAGAGATATTGCTGCTGACAGGAAAAGGAAGTAAAAGTTGGTGGGGGAAAAGGAAAAACAACACTGAACAAACCAAGTATGACACTTCAGATCATAAATCGAGCAGTAGGTGTGATCCTATTTCTACTACTTTTACCAAAGAAACAGCATTTTCCCCTTGTTGAATAACCTAAAAAATTCCAATAGAGTTACTACTGTTGAAACAACCATGAAGCACATTTTTAATATGGTGGAACCATGACTATGAGCAACTATTATGTGGCAAGCTTTTGTACTTTTTTAGGAAAACAACACAACTGAGTGCATTCCTGAAGTGCCTGTACACTCACAGATGCAACACAGGGAGCACACAAGAAAAAATAGAAGTCAGTGAAAACTGCAGGACCCCTTGGTTTCAGAGACACATAGTGGGTTAGTCCACACAATTAAGGTTGTGCCATGGATGGATACAGGTTGTTTAGGAAGGTAGGGAAAGAGGGCAAGCTACAAGTGAAAAAGGAGCAGGATCACAGAGAATTCTGCCTTGGGATAGGTGACAAGACATTTGAGAGGTGGTGGATCAGGATAAGAGGTCAGATCAATGTGGATGGCAGTTTGCTACAAACTGCCTGTTATGCTCTGATTAGTGAAAGATGCCTCTGCCCAAATTAAGGTGCAAATGAGAACATATGCCAAAGTCAGTAATACAGATTTTATTTAACAGTAAATGTGAGGTAGCGAGTTTGAAAGAAGTTAGGAGAGCTGGGGAA
>VZSR01003209.1:4721835-4736877 GCA_013398615.1 Brachypodius melanocephalos
GATAGAATACTTTTGTACTAATCCTATACTACAACCCAGGACAGATTGGCAGTCATATCCATAACTGCACATATCTGATGAGACTTACCAAAGAAAAATTCCTGAAGATTCTGTATGAGTATAGATTTAGTGAGTAATGTCAGTAAAAATGCAGTTAGAATCAGAGATAACAAAAAAACTTGGGATTATTATTTGCACCAATCAACATATTTACTGATACATAACATGTCAGACAGATATCTTTTCCTAACACTGCTAAATCAAGGAGCTGAACTTATCATTATAAATCTAACTTCTGTATATTTTTTTCTGACTTTTTGCAATACTTTCACTTGCTATTAAGTAAAACAAAGCCCTGTATGATTTAATGATAAAATATGGAAAATCAACAAAAATTTGGCAAATCAAACAACAGCTCTTCTAATTTTGATGAATTAGATCATCAGACAAACTGACACACAGATTCATATCTTTCTGCTGCAGCTCAGCTTTGTGGAATTTTTTTAGCACTGATGCACTATGAAATCGACTCCCTAGGAGACACCCCTTAGCATGTGAGTCAAACACACATCTCACAAAGAGTTACAAAGCCAGAATCCAATCTGCCTAGAATACTTGAGAATTCTTATGAGGTGATTTTTGGTGAAGTATTAAGAGAAAGTGACTTGTACAGAAGGTGCTTGTCTCCGCTCTCTTCTTGAATTTGGCCTTCTCATCTTCACCACTCATAACACTTGTTAGGAGGCCTCCTGGCCTCCAGTGAACAACAATGACTTGTTGTTCTCCCCAGACAACAGTTAGGCTACCTAGAAAATAGATAATCCTTTAGTCAAAGGTATGACAGTGTTAGAGGAATCAAACTGGCACAGACCAAAGTGCTTTACAGTGAAAAGAAGCCAAAAGTTGAGTTTTACAAACTTCCTCAGGCTATGGATAAGAAGATTTTCTGATCTGCATGCTGCCATGGATGGAGACAACTTTAACTAGATCAGGTTGTTCAAAGCTGCATCCAGCCTGGCCTTGAACACTTCCTGGGATGGGGCATCCACAACTTCTCTGTGCAGCCTGTTCCAGTGCCTCATTACCCTCACCCTAAAAAATTTCTCCCTAAGGTTCAATCTTAATTTACCCTCTTACAAGTTTGAAAACATTGACCCTTATCATTACAGTCCTGGTAAAAAGTCTCTTTCTGTCTTTCTCATAATCCCTGCTTTAAATAATGAAAGGCCACAATAAGGTCTTTCCAAAGCCTTTTCTTCTCCAGTCTAAATAACTCTAAATTTTCCAGCATTTCTTAACAGGAAATATATTCCCGCACTCCTTTTTTATATCCATCTTCTCAACCCGCTCTAATACGGCCAGGTTTTCTTTCTTGTGCTGGAGATCCAGAGCTAGACTCTATGTGAGTTCTTATGAGAGCAGAGTAGAGAGGAAGAATCACCTCCCTACACCTTCTGGCCAAATTTCTTTTTATGCAGGTCAGGATACAGATGACTTTCTGAGATGTAATTACACATTTCCAGCTCTTGTACAGTTTTTTAACCACAAGAAATTTCAAGTCCTTTTTTTGCAGGGCTGCTCTCAATCTATTCATTACACAGCCTATATTACTACTGGGTATTGCCCTGATCCTGGTGCAGCACTTTGCACTCTTCCTTGTTAAACTTCATGAGTTTTGCACAGGCTCACTCTTTAAGGCTGTCCAGGTCCCCCTGGATGCCATGCCTTCCCTCCAGCACATCAATCACACCACAAAACTTGGGGTCATCTGCAAATTTTCTAAGGGTACATTGATCCAACTATATCACCAATGAAAATATTAACTAGTATTGATCTTAGCCCTTGAGGGATTCCACTTATTACTGGTTTCCACTTAGATATTGAGCTATTGACACAGTTTGGATGTGGCAGTCCAGCCAATTCCTAATCCATCTAAGAGTTCGTCTGTCAAACTCAAATATTTGGAATGTAGTATCAAGAATGTTATGTGGGCCTGTGTCCATGGCCTTACAGAAGTCACGATAGTTGATAACTACAGCTCTTGTCTTGCCCTTTCCATTGTAGAGGGCCACAAGGTCAGTCAGGCACAGCCGGACCTTATTGAAGCAATGTTGGCTGTGTCTAAATCATCTCCCTGTCTTCTATATGCTTAGACATGTGTTCCTGGAGAATCTGTTCCATGGTCTTAAAGGCACTGAGGTGTGGCTGACTGGTCAGTATTTCATACCCTAGGATTAATACCAACATCTGTAAATATTTCAACAGAAGAGAACATTATGATAATATAATGAAGATTTGAAATAAAATATCTCCTTTGAGTCATTGCAAATCAAAGGCCAGCAGAGACTTTACAAGCTCAACAACTCTTTCTTTGTCTGTACTATTCTGATTAAGAAGAATATCTGTCTCTGACAACAGCAAAGCCTCTTCTAAGTCTGCGGGTTTTTTGTACCTGTACCAATCTGTCATTACTGCCTTTAGTGTTTGGTGGAAAGCTTTAAATTCCTGCCTTTCTCATCCAATGAGAAAATTACTCAGAACCCTCTGCTGTGTGCTTTATAGATTGTAGTGCAAAATGTATACATACAAGATATTCAGCACATGTCTTGAAGATAAATAAAACCTCACAAAGGCAATCATTGAGGTCTATCAATTCTAATGCCAGGCAGGTTAGGTAATTTCAATGAAATAAGATAACTGAACTTTAAAACCTAGTTTTAAAAGGTACTGCTGAAGGATTTTACTCCTTACAGCCTTTAGTTAGAGTGCTGATTGTTCAATATCTCACATTCTCTGGCTCTAAAAGAATGCAACAAGGAAATTAATTAGGATTTTCTTTATGTTTTAGAGACAGGTAATGGATTACTACAACTTGGAAAGATGCTTCAGGACTAGACAGTCCACCTAATCCCAGACAATTTTAGAGAAATAAAAAATCCTGAATTTGCTGTTCTAGCAGCAAATAAAACATTTTAACTTAAACAATTTCAGTAATCAATATCTAATCTGCACTCACAGCATTTTTTTTTTTTAGTTAGAAACTAAAATGTGAAAAGCTGGAATGTTTTGGAGCCAAAGAAGGAGCTTCAGCTTCATTATTTTTTGTCACCAAAAAATTCCACATTCATGTTTCTAATATTGATGAAATAAGGCAATCCATCATTTCTCTGTGTTACTTCTTGCTTTCTAAACACCAGTCTTATTTTGCCAGGCAATTTTTTCTTTCATTTCAACTGACCCCACTGACCATGTCCTAGAGTATAATCCTCCTTTCAATGATTTCTTGTCCTGGTGTGTCTCAGATATTCAGAAGCACTTGCTTGTCTCAGGCACACTTTATTCACTGTATTTCCACAAAAATTCATATAGGTGACATATGATGATTGGTATAGAAGGACCTATCCATACTGCTGCATTAAAGCACAGCAAACTGCAGATAGCCAGCCCTACTTAAAATGGTAAGGAACTTTAAAAAGGTTGTAGTTTGTCTGTGGAGGTAGTCTGCTTTCCATTAAACACATATTTTTCTTGCTGTTTTAAGAGACCAAAATAATGTGAAAAGGGGAAACAGGCATTTTTTCAATCAGCAAAATAATAAATTTTTTCAATCAGCATAATAAAATTTGAACCCTGTAATTAGAAATTAGTATTTCAGGGCTTACTTAATGTGCTTGTGCAGTACCTTGATATTTGAGGCAGTTTTGTAGTTCAGAGTCTGCACATAGAAATTGAGATCATATAAAAACTCATCTCTAGAAGTCTGAGCATCATTATTTTTGTTTATTTACACATTTATGCATTTTTTTACAGAATAAAATAATTTGCCTTTATTTTGCTTGACCAAGAAACTGTTGTTAGTATATACACCAAATAGAACCAAATACACACACCAAATAGAACTTTTCCTTGCAGGTAAATATACTAGAAGATATTTTTTCTCATGTTCAGCTGGCACAGCCCATTTACAAATGAGTAACTGAAGTTTATACCTTCTTACAGCAATAAAGGTGTATTAAGGAACATGAAAAATGCACAGTATGCATTACTGCTACCTATTTATAATTTAGGCTTTTGCCTCCTGTCTCATCTCAGAGCTATTAGTGCAATTTAAACTCAAGGACTGCATTTTGGGATTAACTATAAGAAAGGTTGTCTAAAACAAATGCTGAAAAGAGAATTCTACTCTGATGTGAGGCCCTGCAAAACCAAGAGAAGAATTCATAATGTAATATAAAGATTAGAGTATGTATACTTATGTAATTCTTACAGGAGGATAGTGATGCCTACATGTAGAAATATCTACATTTTCTAAGTTATTTTATACAACAGAAGAGAATGTTTTTGGAGGGAATGTTTAGACCTGAAGCTTTCCTTTTGTGTTTTGGAATACTCCATGTCTGTTTATGGATAAAGATTTTTGTTGACAAAATTAGCTTATTTTTAATAGTCTTTAGACACTACAGAAGAGTTACTGCATTTGTACAATTTTTGAACAAAGCAAAACATGTTTCTTCTTATTAGGATTGTGGATTTTAAACATAAACACTCTACTTCCCCTTAGATCTGCACAGATGGTTTTGCAATAAGATTCATTACCTCTGATAGCCATTTTTATACCACTATTTGGCAAACACGTCTTTCTTTAAAATACATATTTAAAGTTTTAAGCATTAATACCAAGAATATTGAATTTCACATTAAAAAAAGATAAATATTCTGTGGAACATTCAATCATATCTAAAATTTAAGATGCACGGATTTATCAAAAATGACAACTACTTTTGCCATATTTAATAGGTTTTACATTTCCTAATACTAAGGTATGCCATTTGCATTCCATTTCCAAGTTTTTTAAAATTTTCATTTGTGTAGACCTTGCTGTAGAGTTTTCTGGAGCAGAGCTGATTGATTATGTTTTTTAAAACAGTCTTAATTATTATATATATAATAAATTCAGAGATCACTGTAAGATCAGAATCACAGATGCAACCTCAAGAAGAGTAATGAATATTAGATAATAACACATTTTAATATCTTGTTGATATTAATATCAACCATATTATAGCTCAGAATGAGATATCTGAGCATTTTATACACTTGGAATTACCTATGGAATTTCCAGAAGAAAAGCAACTCAACCTAATAACATTCATAGAGTAGAATCTGTGTATAGCTCGAATTTGTCTAAGCTGCAATCTTATTATATAGTCACTGAACAAGTAATTATACTATCTATGATTATAATTAATTTGTCCTGTGAAGACATCTGAAAATAATTAATAAGACTGTGGAAAATTATACTTTAAAAACTCTTGTATTACCATACAAGAGAAGGAAATTCTTCCTTTTTAATTTGTATACAGTAATTCCGCCTTCACGTTTTCAGTACAGGGAAGGTTGTGATCCTGTTAGCAGGGTATTGGAAAATATTTCTAACAAAGAGTTTTAGCTGTTTCTAAACAAAATACCTGTTGCAAATTGGTTAATATTTGATGTTTTTGATAAAGAACTGCCAATCTCATCAATGTTATTGCTGAAAATTACAATGAATTTTTATTGGGCTGATGTTAAAAGGCATTTGAGACATTTTAGATTCAGTCTTCATCCTAGCTGTGATACATTCATTTTCATTTTCAAGTATCTATTCTTACTGCTGAGGAAGTCTACAGGATTCAATTTGAATCAACACTAGGAATAAAATCTACTTTTTTACCCTCATACTTTTCAGTGCTTGTGCTTTTATGCCACTTGAGTTCTTTCCTTGTGACCAGTGAAATCTTTCCAGGACTTTGTGAGATCATTATTTTCCCACGACTATGTGTCATTTCCCTATAAAATCAACCACTTTCTTACAGTCAACTTTTCAAATATGCACACTTGGCTATTGAAATTATTTTAGATCTTTCAGAAGACAATGTGAAAACGTCAAGATTGTTTTACCAACAAAATTTTTATTTGTGACTTTTTTTTTCCCCCAGAGGAAATTTGTATTTCAGTAAGAAGCCTCAAAACCTTTTACTTCCTAAAGCCAATATTAAGACACAGTCTTAATATTTTCAATTTTTAATTCACATTGCTAACCATTCCGGTCTATCAAAGTCCTATTCTTTCAGCTATAACTTACCCATCTCCCTGTATTAAGTGCGTGGAATATGCTGAAGGAGTGCAATATGCAAAGGCACAGAACATGAAAAATAACACTAAAGGAACCCTGCCAAATAGTGCTGTGGTAGATGGCACTGAAACGCCAGATTTCTATTGATGCTTAAAATCTTCTACTCATTTTGTTACATGGTGCAATAATGCTACCATTAACCAAGATGAGAGCTAGTTTGTGCACAATTTGTTTTCTAATAGTTGTAATAAAATCGGCGCATATATTTTCATCCAAAGTACGTATATCTCATACATATGCCAAATGATTACAATAATATATATCACTGATTGTCTTCACATAAATATAAATTTAGGTACAACTTTCCTGTATCATTAGCCATAAAAACTTCAGGAGTACCAAGGTAGTAAGAGATACCAATGGGCAAGAAATACAACACTGTACCTTCAGGGGATAATTTCAGAAAAGCATTATCAGCTTTACTTTCATTAATTCACTCAAGCAAAGATCAACAATCATCTTGGTTTTGTTTTATTGGCAATCATTATAATCCAGGATAAAAGAACTTAGTTCATTCTTACACAATACACATAACATGTGTGCTAGACTGATTGTGAGCTTATAAAGTTTCTTCCTAGTGTATCAGAGCCACTCATTTGTACCTGCAGAAGGTTTTACCTCAGAAGTTCAAGATAAACCTCCTAAAAATGGCCCGAAATTTGCTCTGTTATTATGAGCTCATTTGGATCTTATTGTCACCTTTATATTGACTGTGATTGGTATGTAATAAGAAAATGTGTGAATTCATTCTTGCTATCCATATTATCTATCAAGTGAGAAAAAAACCTGCACACTGAAGAAGACAATGGAGATTTTACTGATATGTAATATTTTAATAATACTCTAGTGGCATTATTCAGGTACGTCCATTTGTGAGCTGGAGTGTTCCAACAGCCAAAGAAACTTTATGATTTCCTGTGGTCTGATGTGTCAAAACAGTTATACATGTACAAGAAAATTATAAATTTATTTATGCTAAAAATATTGCATTAAAATTAGAGCGTGCGTCTTGTAATCACATCAGTCAGCTTTCAGACCACACAATGTAAGCAATATTATTTTTGGTATAGAATTGTGTTGGACCTTTCTGTAATTCCTTGACTAGTAACTCTATTCTGCATAGGCTATTGTAGGAACATCAATAAACTGATAGTTGGTGCTTGATTAGGGATTTATTCATTTGGAACTGATTTAAGTCAGGGTGGAGAAAAGAAATCAGGATCTAATATAGAAATCTGAAAAGAAAAATTGTGGACAAACTACACAGCAAAGAGAAATAGGTAAAAAAGTGGAGAATCTTGGACTTGAATTACAATAAGTAATCATGCTCTGAATTTTTCAGATTGAAAGTCTCTAACTTTCTCATTTTGTATGAACACTAAAATTTAGTTTGTGGTTGCTGGTGATTATTAGATGTTTCTATATCTTTTTTTCTACCTGCACCTCCATGAATTTCATGCAAAGCCTACATCTACTGTATAGTATCATTCTGTTAAGTTAAATAACTATGAAGACCCACTCCTTTAATTCTCAGAAAAATATCAATGTAACTGACAAGATATTGTGTCTGTAGTGACGTTCTTTCAAATATGCACTTTATAATTTGTAAGTAAGAAAATAGTTTAGTCTCAGAATGAACCTCGTAACAAGACATGTTAGTTTGTGGCAAGGACAATGAGCTGGTGATAGCAGCACCTTGTAGCTTCACGGCTGGCAGTGTCTATCACCAAGGTGTGAGAAGGAACTTTCTCCTGGAAGTCACAGAGTTTGGTACCTATTCCTCAGTGGCATGCAGATTACATGACCTCTTAAGGTCACCATTTCACTCTTCTGTGTATGATTTTTAACATGGGCCAAGACCTTTGAACTAGTAAACATAGCCCAATAATTTCTCTGGAATATACTTCTGACTGAAAACTTTTCAAATGTTGGTAGAGTCAAAAAAATTTTTGATTCTTTTCAGAAAAAAACCTTGAATTAGAAAATTATACTGCTAGACAATAATGTAACACTAGACAGTTATGACTGTTAATTCACTGTCAGATCAGACTAAAAACACTGGTAAAGAATCTTTTTCACCCCATTCAGGTCCTCTTCCAATTCTGTGTCCCACTTAGACTTAACTGCCTTAAGTGGCGAAACTGCCTTTCTCCTGATTTTATTTTAAAAGCATAAAATACTATATATGCTGCTTTCTTTATTTATCATTTTGTTTCATTCAGGGGCCTGGCAGATGGCCCTTGTGTGGAGAGGCTGACTCGTGTGGGACAGAGCTGGTTCCACCAGCTCCAACCAATCCACCACTGAGCCCCAGAGCCAATGGCAGTGCCTTGGGAACAGCAGGGCTAAATGAGAGCAGAATGGTGAAGGTAACAATGAGAGAGACAGCCCTAAGAGCCCCAAAGGGAGAGAAGGAGGAGGGAGAGGAGGGGGTCCAGGTGTCCCAGCAGGGGTTTCCTGGGAGCCTCTGGAGGAAAACATGGCAAAGAAAGTGGTCCCCTTGCTTCCAATGGAGGATTGCGGACAAGATCCAGGGAATAAATCATTGTGGAATTGCACAAAGAGACTACTCTGGAGTAGGTTTATCCTAAAGGATTGCAGCCTGTGGACTGAAAATATGAAGGTCCCATGCTGGAACAAGGGAAAGTGTGAGAAGGACGAAAAGGTAGAGAGGAACAGCCACAAACTGACTACAATCTCACATTCCCCATCCCATTGCACTGCTCAGGGGCAGGGAGGTAGATGATGGTTCAGGATGAGCTGACATTGAGTCTGGGAAAAGGGAGAATAAAGAAAGGTGCTGGTTTAATTTGTCTTTGTTTCTTACCACCTCAATCTATTTTAATTGTCAATAAATAAAATTATTTTTCCCTGAGTCTGTTTTGCCTATAAGTAATGGCAAGTGAACTCTCTTTCATTGAGCCATGGACTTCTCCATCTTTTTTTCTCCTCACCTGTTTTGTTGTGGAAGGAGAGTCCAAGATCATCTGGAAGCCAGCCAAGGAAAACCTACCACAGACATTTACAGCAGATATTGGTGAAGATGGGGAATCACCAGTAAATATATCTGTCAAAATTTTAAATCTGACTTTTCAGAAATAGTGCAACATGGAAAGGAAAGCTTTATTATTGATTCCCTTGTTGACCAGTTATGGATAATTACCTAGAAATTATGTGTTCAACTATTTGGAATCATTGTATTAGATCACAGGATGGATTTTGAGACTAAAATATAGAAAAAGATAATCTTGAAAAATCCAGTAACATTGGTTTTCTAATAAAAAATATGAACTTTGTAAACATTATTTAAAAAAAAACTGATAGGGAAAAAATGTAAGACCAAATTAGCACTCTTGGAATGGAAGTAAATTACTAGTCATTTGTTACATTTAACAGTCACTTAATTGTCACCTTAACAGGCTTTAGCTGTGAGCAGCCACATTAGGATCATAGACATAACAATGTTGGCTAGTTTCATGAAATTCTTGCTTTTGAGGCTGTTGAGGCACTGTCACAGATTGCTCAGAGCAGTTGTGGATGCCCCATGCATGGGACAGTTCAAGGTTAGGTTTGAAGGAACTCTGAACAACCTGGTCTAGTGGAAGATGTCCCTGCCTATGGCAGAGGGTTGGAAATGGATGAGCTTTAAGGCCCTTTCCAACCCCACCAATCATTTATTTGTGAACATGGATAGACTCCATGTAGCTGATCTAAATCACTAGAACACTATGGCTGCTAATGGACTATTTAGCCAAATCAAGTGGAAAAAAGTTTTGAAGGCATCATTTTAGGCATAAAAGTTTTGAAGGCATACATCTTAGAAGCAGTAAGTGGCATGTTATAGGCTGGAAACTTTCATCATACTGATAGTGCAGATCTCAAGAACCTGCATATTGCTTTCTCCTTTTCAGCACATTTGAAATGCAACCTTGTCTTTTGGCTGCTGAGAGTTAATTCATTTAGAAAAGTACTAGAGGCCAAAAAATAACTTAGAAAAATATAAATATACATATGGGTGAAAAATAACTGCTTATTCTGGTGAACAACATTTCTATAGTTTATAAATAAATCATTTCAGCTTCTTAAAATTCTCTGATTGAAGTAGCTCAGAAACTACTCCAGAATTTGACATTTGGATTTTAAGCTGAAGTGCAGAAAAATAGACCATGTGTGAAGGTCACCAACAATTCATTAACATTAAAAGTTATAAACTGTCTAGCAACATTTCAGATGTTCATTCATTTATGAAAAGATATTGTAAGGATTTAAAATGGTTTCAAAACAAATAAAATGAGGAAGGGACTTAAATATTAGATAAAGTATCAGCTAAATTGTGTAGCCAGCTAGATTATAGGTGCAAAGACATTACTGTCACCATTTTTAGAAACAGGTAAGTTACATACCAATCTTTGCACGTACATTTTTTTGTCAATGTGCAGTCAGCAATTTATCAGTATTTCCTATGCAGAGGTCATCTGAATTTTTAATGGCATCGGAATTTTTTATGTCATGTAAGTTTGTTCCTCAAGAATTACACCAAATATTTTATTTTAAAAATGAACAGAAAATAATAGTTTTTATTTTACAATTAGAGTGATTTAAATCACCATGTATAAAAAAATAAATAAAGAGCTTCTAGTTTTGGTTGCCTATTTTCAAATGTGCAAATATGTAGGATGACTTCCAGAATAACATATTCATATATGATGTCCTAAAATTGTGTATTTTGGAGTACTCTGATAAGATCAGACATTTGTCAAACAGAGAATAAGTGAAAATCAACATATGTCCTTTCTGGCACATCATTAAGAGAAAATGGAATTCTGCCACAGGACCAAGGTGCTCTTGTCAGAAATCTCTTCTAAGGCATCTTAATATGCACCACTTCTTATGCTAAAGAAACGTCTTGAAGCTGCAGCACTTTGGAAGGCTCTGCTGCATCAGAATAAGCTTTCTGAACAGAGACAAAAAGTAGAATAATTCATCTTTCTTTATAAATCCTAAATTCTCCTAAATACCTTAAGATTCAGGGGATTTACTCTTGGGAGTAAGACCTGCAGGTCTTAATGCCAGGTTAACAGCACAGACACTTCTTTTTAACAAGTTCCATGGCAATATGGTATATAAAAATAATTTAAATGAAAATAATGAGAGTGGGGACACTTATTTCTAGAATTAGAATAGATTTCTTCAAGCTAAGCAATATATATATAACAAAATTTTAGTGAAAAGTAAATCAAAGATCATAATTAAACCTTGAAGAACCCTGTTTTCCCTTATCTCATTAATTTCTGTCAAGAAAGAAGATAGATCTTTTGCTCATTTTTAATAATCTGAAAGTTTGATGGCTAGCTAATATTTCAAAAGGCAAATTCAGATTAAAAATTACACCAGCTAACATGAGCACTTATTTTAAAATGGGATGAGCTTGTGTTCTTGTGCAATAACCACAGAAGTAACCTGAAAGCCAGCTAAAGCCAAAATTATGTTCCTGATCTAGCCCTAATCTTATCTATCAACCTAATTTTATCTTAAATTCCCTGAAATTAAGTCCTCTCAAACCACAACAAATAGGCTTATCTATGACAAACATAGTTTTAACACACCTGTGGTCTTCTTGGGCACATAAAGAGAAAAAGGCTCACATATCATATTTCTGTAGCAGATTGTGCAAACTCAAATAATACTCAGGACCAAGGAATGAAAGCTAAAAGTCTGCCATGTTTCTGTAAATGCCACTGCACTGGTTTAGGATACTTGGGATACTGGGATTCAGAGTTATTTTCTACAACTCATCTCTTAAAAATACTGATTAATACTCAATTAATCTATAAGTAAAACTACATATAATTAAAATTATTTTCATTTTCTATATTACCATATGACGATCTAAAATTAAAGATAAAATGTGACCTTATGAACGTGCAGATTTACACTATTCAACTTCATAAATATGACATGACAGCTACAGTCTATGAGGTAGAATATCCAATGTCATGAATTTTAGAGCTGTCAGTTACTGGAGAAAAGTGAAAGAAAAACTTTGACATAACAAACTACCTCTAATTTCCATATTTGCTATATGGAATATGCATACACAGTATGTTTGGAAATTACTAATTAGAACTCATTCTGTAACATAAAAGGCTATATTTAAAACAGTGAATACAGGCTTTCTTCACAGAAGAATTGTCCATTTTCTATTCTTGGTATGCAGGTAAGTGTGCTGGTTTTGCATTAATTGACATTTGATGAGCAGGGAAGAAGGCAGTCACGGAAGTAATTTTCTAAGAGAAGCTGCCACCAGTTTCCTCCGTGCCTGATGAAACCAATCAGTGGCTAGTTTGAATACTGACACCTTGTTAAACCACTAGAAAGTTGAACAAACCTCTGTGAACACACGTGTTTAAAATTAACAAGACCAGGAAAAGCCTCTTCTTCTTCCGACCAGGGAACAGGTAACAGGCCAGCCTGGCTCCCTTCGTGCGGCCGGGCTGGGCAGGCTCTGCAGAGGAGCCAGACCCCTTCCTGGGGAGCCCGCCAGGCCCCATTCCGGCCAGGCCAGGCCCCAGCAGCTGTTAACATCTGGCCACCAGACTGGTTCTCCCCACCCTCCAGGGTGGTCAGGCTGACCTGCAGCTGGAATTAAATGCAATACGGGCTTGAGAGCAGCCATGCGGCCAGAGCGGCTGCCGCCGTTCTGGCTGGGCCCCCTGAGATCCTGGCACAGCCCATCGTGACTGTTCCAGCCACCACTGACCATCTGCAGGCCCCAGGTGAGATATTAACTCTATAATTGCACAGATGAAACTTGCAGAGCATTGATCCTCTCTCAAGTGACAGAAAAGAACAGAGTGGAGAAACAACATGAAGACACCAAGGTCTGTGAAGAAGGAGTCAGTTCCCAGATGGGAAGAGAATGAAGAAATGCCTTAGTCTTAGGCTGAAATTCTTTCTCAAATCCATGGTGATGGACTGTTGATACACTAGAAATATCCCTTTACCTCATGAAAACAGAATGGGGGGATGGAGTGTTCAAATTGCAGATATGAGCAAAGGCATTTGTGTTGTAAGTAAATATTGTCGTAACTGTGATCTCCTGAGAAGCTTGAACAGAGAGAGATGACAGTGATGAAGACCCTTTGCCCCCAGGGAAAGAAGAAGATCTCTCTTCCCAGAGATGATCTCTGAGATAGATGAAGAGAACCTTTGCTTTTAAACAGCTCATCCTTAAAATAGTCCACGGACGCAGCTGTAAGAAAGCTGTGAAAGATAGGAAGGACTTGACGAATGCAGATTTCCAGGCAGCTGCTATCAGTGACAATTGAAGCCATGAGAGAACTGTTTTCTTGTGGAGAAGTCTCCATGACATGGCAAAAGAGACTCCTCTCCCTAAGTGAACCGATGAAAGACTATTTTTAGAGGTGGTAAATGGATCTAAGTCCCAAAGTCTTGTTTCCATACATTGTCAATGGGGAAGAAAAGGAGGTTGCAAGGGGAGGAGAAGTGTTCTGAAAGTTTTATTCTGATTCTTATTATATTTTTTTAGTTTCAGATCTGTTTAAATAAAATTTTCTTTATACCATTTAAAGTTTTAAGCCTGCTTTGCTCTTCTCCTAACCCTATCTCACAGCAGAAAAGGAGTAAATAATTCTAGTGGTTGCATTGGCATTTACCCAGTGCTCAACCTGCCACACTAAGTTAATACATTATTGAAAAATAAATCTAGTCTGATTTTTATTCCATAAATAATTAAATGTCCTGATTCAAAATTCCATCATTTTACTTATACACTGCAATTGACTATTTTTAATGTAATTTAAATCCTTATACAGCTTACTTGTTAATATTGCTTTAATTTCCAAATATCTGCAAATTTCCTGAAGTTCCTTATAATCCTTTGTCAGATTAGTGCCTTGGGAATTTCACTTGGGCTTAAGATCACAGAGATGTTGCTATAGAGGCCACTGAGATTAGCAAGACTTCCAGTTCTGTGATTTTCAAATTAAAATTTTCAAATTACAGAACAGTAGAATTTTGTATATTGAGTTTAAAAATCACAATGCTAAGCATTCTCCTCAGAATATAGAAACAGGCTTCAGAGCTTACAGATACAGTAAAGTCAACAGAATGATCAATTGGTAAAGTTTTGTCAAAACATTTTCTGGTTTTGATTCTCCTTTCAAAATTAAAATAAAAGATCAAATAAAAGACAGTAGTTACCTATAAGTGGGTGAGGTCACTAGCATAACTCTTACCCCATCTGTCACTTACATATCCACAATCAATATGTCAAAATAATCATGTCAACAGAAATTAGTCTGGTTTCTGATTCTAACCCCAACATTACTATACACTCCTGAATTTAAATTTTTAAAAAAATATTAGAAACTCCTTATAATTTAGGGGAAAAAATGTTAAGCAATATTAAAAATGTATGTGCTTTTGTTATGATAACTACAAGGAGCTGGGTATTTTTCCTTATGTTAGGAAGCATGTAAACGGTATGCCCTAAACTTCATTTTAATCTAAGCAGCAAGAATTTTTATTTGAAAATCTATTCTCTGCTCAGCCCCTGAAGTGCCATGGCTATTTATAAACTCAATAGCCTAACATTCTTCTTGCTTGCTGATATTCTCCACAAGTTTTTTCAAATTTTTCTCCAAAGCATGCCCTCTATATATTTTAGGACTGTGAACTTGGCTGAAAATTAAATTGGAATTGCACTTTGGTAGGTTTTGGCTCCCTGTCCTGGTACTCGATCATGAGCAAGAGAGACAGGATAGACCACCTTACATAAATGTGAAGTCTAATATTCTAAAGAACATGTCCTTCCTTCCTTCCTTCCTTCCTTCCTTCCTTCCTTC
>VZSR01003209.1:4738328-4750161 GCA_013398615.1 Brachypodius melanocephalos
TGTCTTTTTATATTAATTTGATTCACATTCATTTATAACAGAAGACAAAGAGAGAAAAGAGATTTCTTAATATTGATCAGTGGGTACAAAACAAAGAATAGTCATCTATAAAACTTTCTTAATGAGAAATATCCAGTAGTCATTAACTAAGACATAAAACATAATTAAATTTTAAATGAAATTAGGGGAGAGGAGCATACCTGTCTCCAGTGTTAATGTCACAGGGAGAAAAGAGAAAAAAACCCTCTTGTTCTAAAAATTTCTCCTATTAGTTCTGCTAGGCATTTACCAGGAGAAATCTTTTTGAGTTAATATGCAACAAAACTTCTCTGAACCAAAAATATTGTGTTTAGATGGTCAGAAAAACACAAGGCTATGCAACCTCGAGGATTTCTTGTACTTGACACAGATAAAATTCCTGCATTCAACACAGAGAGGCAAATAATTTTTTCTACTTCTAGAGCTGTCTGTACCACCTCTAGTGATGTTCCAGGATAACAGTCCTCTGTTATTCACAAAATGTGTCAAAATCAACAAATATAGCTAACACTATCATTACCAATAACATGAATACAAAGAAATATTCTTGCTGAAATTTATACCTATGAATATAGAAGAGTCTTGACAAATGTAACTTAAATATTATCCTCAGATTAGGAGGGGACTTTTTGTGCTCTTTTCAAATGTTGATGAGATGAGAAATTTAGTAAAAAATACTCATTGAAGACATCTACCATAACTCTGATATTACTGTGATGCAAGAAAATGTATTTAGGGCTAGAAATAAAGAAAATAGGTTCTCCTTATGCATTCAGAGTTCTGTCTGCAGCAGCAATTATCAAAACATGAATGGAGATCTCCCTGTAGAAGGGGAGGAGAAGGACTGATGCTGACGAACTGCTACTTCCAAGTGATCTTTTGTTGTTGCTAGGAAGAGCTCTCTGAATTCTTCTTTGCCATAGAAAAACATCCCACAACCCTTTAAACAGAGTAGAAAACATCCACAATAAAATCAGTTGCACCTCTGTAGGGCACATTTTAAAAAACCCAGGTTGGATTTATTAGAAAATTTTCACATATTTCTTAGTCTTTTGTTAGACATTTACCATTCTGTCCCATCCAAATTCATGGAAGTGCACTGCACACTATTTTAATAATTATTTTTCTGAATAGAACTCAGAAATTAAAGCTAGGGCCTCATTGTACTATGGCCTGTGCACGTCTGAGATGAAAATATTGCCTCTTCACCAGAGAGCTTATATCTAAATTGTTAGGAGTGTGCTGTTACAGAGGTGATTCAAGGTATTTGGTCAAAATGCCAGGATTTTCACAGGCAGATAAGAAAATTGATTCTGCACTCAGCAGAACTAAGTATTCATAAGATTTCTTGCATTACTCTCATTTTATCACTCATATAAACCACTACCATTCTAGATAGACTAAAAATTACACTTTCAAACAATTAATAAGTATTGAAGAAAACTTTCAAAGAGCAATGTTCATTCAGCCAGTCTTCTGACAATAAATTCTAAACATTAATTCTGAAACTGAAAAATTTTTGGTTTTGTGGTTCTACAAACCCTATTGCATAAGAAGATGATAAAATATATCTAGGGACCTTTCCAAAACACTTCGCACTTTGGAATATTTTCCTGGCTTCATAGAAATCCACAGCAAGTCCACAATTAACTCCTGAGCTCAAATTGCATTTATAACTACTCCAGCTACAACAGTTTCTACTGTAAAATGTTGTCTGAAATGGCTCATGTTGCACACCTCTAGGGAGGATACATGCTGTGCTACTGCTGAGAGGTGCCATGAGATGAGCACCAAATCTGTCCTCACATGCTCAGACTTCCGTCTGTGACAGTAAATGTTGCTGTGAAAACTCACCATATCTGCTTGTGCTGACAATCAGTTTTCTGACCAACCCAGCCCTTTTCTGACTGTGAGAAGCTGAACCTCTGAGTTTTCTGTGTTACCTCCCCAGGTAGCCTGCCCTCCACATATCTGCTCTCCCCGGTGTGTGACACATTAGCCTGCTACATGCTCCTTTTGACATATAGGCCAGGGCTGCTGGCACACCTGCTCTACGTGCCCTTCCTGGAGCACTGCGACAATATACAATCCCTTCACCTCTTTGGGATATTTTATGGATGTATTCCCCCATGGATACAGCTCTAGCAGCACCCAGCTTGAAATTCAACAGAGGCAAGGCAAGCAACTTTCTGGAAATGTATCTTAAATTCAGCTCAGTTTTGTAGTCCAAACTTCAGAACTGGTTCTGAAAGGACACATGCAAACAGTAAAGTTTGAACGAGTCAGTAAAATTAATGATATGCATTATTTCTCTCATCTGAGGCTGTGTAAAACATGTGTTATAACTATTAAAAACATAATAAAACTGCAGTTATTGGTCTGATTTAAACATAGACCATAAATAAATATTTATCTAATAAATTATTTATGCAAGCATTTACATTTTTGTGGCATTTCTTCATTATATTTTAGTAGTTCCTAGTTGCAAAACCTAACTTCAGCTCAATATTGATTTTCAGGTGATAAGCTTATTTCGATCTTCAGTAAATTAAAACTGTAAATTGTGGCTACATTCACATGGTGTGTTTATTCTTTCTGAAATACTCTACAGGACTTCTCTATTCTAAAATAATAATCTTGTTTCAAAAGATGAAAAAAGAAATGGCATTTCCAATAAATTCTCTTAAGAATACTTAACTTTAAAGCACATTTTTCTTCATTTATTTGAAAACAATACCCAAATTTTTATTAATTAAACAGATTTTGCAGGTTTTTTTCAAAATTTGCAGTCTACAATTGTTTTTTCTCCTGTAAAGTTCTTGTTTTTTAAAAAAAGAATTTAATACAAACATATTTTCTACATCAGTAGGTAGCTGCAATTTGACTCTGAGGATTGTTATATATGCCAAACTGAAGGACACTGAAATTAAGCAACAATAAAAAGAAGCCATAAAGAATTTTGAAGAAAATTGGAGTCTTGCCTGAATGCAGACTCTGCATGTACTGCAGACTTTACTGTAGTGTCTTCCTATACTAAGTGTAGATTTATTTAGTATATTAGACCCGGAATAAAAATAAAAGGTGAAAAATGACATTTGTAAACATAAAATTCCAAGAGTTAAAGTAATAAAAGTGGTGAGAAAAGTTAGTGAGAAAAGGAGACGCTAAAATAAGGTGGTGGTTGTAGAACTGAGGCAGCTCTGCAGATCAAGACCTGCTTTTCTGCATTGTAAGTCTCTATATCTCACAACAAACACAGAAGTCGGTGACCCTTCTCAACAACAGTTTGCAGGGAGACGAAGATTTTCAACTGGGAATACTAGATCAGACACATAACCCCAAATTATATGGATGGTAATAAAACAGGTGTGGCAAAGACACAATACTGAGATTCTCCTCCTGCTTCCAGTGGCAGAGCAGGAGCAATATTGCCATGCAATTCCAAACTATCCTTCAGTGCTGTACTGCCTCCGGTGGGACCGAGTACTCTTTCTGTCTAAGTAGTACAACTGTAATGAGTTACAGCACCTAGTTAATTACAGCTCAAGAAGAGGAACCCAATGGGTTACCAAGGGAGAAACTGGCCTTGTAATGATTATAATGATTTTGAAATGTTTGGAAATACAGGATTTTCTGGAAGCTGCTGCAGCAATAGGATCAGTGGAAGAATGAGAATGAGGGTTTCCCAAAGCGGTCTTGATGAGATTCCTGTATGATACCTAAAATCTTTAAAAAAAAAAAAAAATATATATATATATACATATATATAATATATATATATACATATATACACATTTTAGCTCTCCATTCATGCTTTAAAAAAACCCAATAATTTTATACGTGAGTAATATATCTTGGAATGAACAGTATTATAACCTATAAAGCTCAAATATGAATTGGCATGAAAACGTAAATTATACTGCTTTTTACATTACTTAGATATGTACATTTGTTGCAACAATCATTTAGCAGTTAATCATCTTGCCATGATTTGAATCTGTTGGTTGCAACAGGTTTTAGAAATGGATTTTCCCACTTTTTATTCAATTAAAGCACCTTTTTCCTTAGAAATTTAAACTTGAATGTACATAGTAGAAATATGCAAAAGTGTTATTATGAACATAAACCATAAATTATTACATATCTATACACTGCCTCCATTGCAATCAGCATCAGACAATCTTTATTTTATTAATCAGTGTTTGATGAGGGGGTTTTGATTAACTGAGAATTATTAAGTATAGCTAAAGGAGGAAAGCAATATATAAATGTTGTTTAGATTAACTTGATTTTTTTCTGGACTTCTTACTGTAATATAAATTCTTACTTCAAATCAGCTGTTAGAATTCCTTTAGAATCAGTGTGTGGATTTACTCTAGGATACACTCTGAAAAAATGAGAAGTAATCATGGGACTGGAATTGTGAGATAAGGAGTGAGAGAGAAAGAGAGTGAGAAACAAGTAGAAAAGCATCGGTGATTAGAAAACCAAAAAAGCCACCAAAAAAAAAAATGAGCTATTAAACAAACTGAAACACATTGGAATAAAAGCTTTCCTTGAGAATAATAATAAAAAAAAAAGAGACAATAACAATAAGAGCAAATTTAAGATCAGAAAATACTTAAGGAGAGGACTGGAATTAGCATATCTTAAAATAAATAATATGAAATTAAACAAATGAAGATTTTGGGAATAACCCTTATTTTCATTTGAATGTACAGAATTGAGCTAGAATTTGTGTTTGGAGCTGACATGCAAGCCATATTTTTTAATTTTGTCATTGCTTGCACTTTGCTTTTCTAGTTGGCATTACTCCTTGTTATGTCTTAAGCTCTATGGAAGTCAAAAGAAATACAGTAACTATTATGATCAAATATTGTGCAATGGAAATTCTTCTGTACACCTTGTTTTGTTTATATCAATTTATATTTTTTGTGAGATACTTGCAACACTGTTTCAGAATCTAAATTTTCTATAGGAATCATCTCATATTTTTAGAATTCTCCAGCCCTCCTTTTTCTGACATTTTAGGTGGTCCTTCAGCCAACTCCTCTCTGTTCCAGATCACTTGAAAAGTGTGCATTAAAAATATATGTTTGGAAACCAGGTTTTCCAAAGTTACTCAAACCTTGAATGATTTGGATTTCATGCATAATTTTATTTTAAAACTCTCTCTTTAAGCAAGAACCATCCACATGTTCTCTGCAGTCACCAAGGGTTACCTCCTTAGAATTACCCAGGAAAATACAATTGCAAACATTGCCCAGGGTCTTCAAGATCTACTGTTACAAATTTAGATGTGTTTTTAGATACTGTTTCTCTACTTGACTCACCATGTTTAAACACTTATGTACAGTTCCTCTACTTGTTCCTTCCGACTCCAAACTATCCATGAAACCACCCTTGACAGTGAGGACCTCATGACGCCCGTTTTAGTCCCATCATGCAGGAGGTTAACACTTCTCTGCTGTCAGATTAGCAGTGCTTTTGGGGTAAAACAACATAGCTGATCAAATCCTTCCCTTTTAAAGCAGGATTTAAACAAATCTGTTCAATACTGGTGGGTTTTTAACAGAAAAAGACGGAAAACATGAAAAACAGGGTAAGATTTTCTCCCGTGGAAATGTAACTGCAAAAGAAGTGGATTCTATCTGCATTTTGAAAGAGAAAAACAGCTGATAGAAACATTCACAGTAAAGTTCATGCAGAGACATTGTGATCTAGTCTCCTCTTCCATGGTTATTTCTTGGAAATAAAAGTTCTCTTCCAGATATTAATTTTGAATTTCGTTGTGTTTTGTTTTGTTTTGTTTTTTTCACTAAAAATTTGAGCAGTACTTATACTTTTCAGCTTCATATAGAAAATGGGATTTTCTTCAATTTAAGGATGAATTTTACCTACTTTTTCCATTAATTCGAGTGTTTATCCTCACTCCTTTATCCTCCCAAAAGTAAAATGTGTTCCCAAAATGTTGAATGCTCCAGAAACTCCATTAGTTGTTAATTTTGCCAGGAAAAGGCTTAGAAATGTTGCAATAGATGACAAAATTGATGAGGTGATGAATGGAGAGATGGAAGGGCAGAAAGAATAGTAAAATAGTCATTTTTTTAGCTTCAGAAAAGTTTAGACAAGCTGAAATATGTTCCTGGATATTTTTGGGTTTTTGGTTTTTTTTAGGTTGTTGGGTTTTTTCTGAATTGTTTTTCCTATGTGTTAAAGTTATTGTGCACATATTAAGCACATACAAGTAAATAGAAAGCAAGAGAGAGCTCTGACCTTGTATAGATGCAGAAACAAGGATGATTTAGCAAAACAGATGAAACAAGGGTTACAATTCCCACTTGCTTGCACTGCAAACCTCTTGTCTGAGGGCTGACACTGGGGCTAATATCCAAATGCTTCCAAAAAGAACATATTGTGGGACAATTTAAAACGTTTCTGTACTATTTCTGACTCTTATCTCCTCAGTGGTGTCATTAGTTTGTAAACTTCAGCTCTTGCACTCAGCAGTGGCATCATTTACAACAGCTGCTTCTGCTATTGACTGATGAAATTAAAATGCACTTAAAAACATTACAAAAAACAGACTTGCAGATTGTTCAGTGAGGATTGACATTACCTTGAGAAACTGTATTGATTTGCCATATTTATTTATGAGACTTCCTCCATGACAAATTTTTATGGATATTTGAAGGAGGTGAGAAAAAAAACACAGCTAAAGACTCCGAGTCCTCCCACTTTTTGTTTGGTTTTTGTTCTTGTTTTTGTTTTTTTTTGTCTGCTTCTGAGTGGCAAAACCTGCTACCCTATTTTGTATTTTGAGCCTCAAATTTACACAGACAAAGCTCATTCTACAAATAATTGAGTGTATGAAAATGGCTATTTCTCAAGCTTCCTGAACATAGATAGAGTTGGCATTCATACCCTTTTCCTGATACTTTTTACCTATCTCTGCTTTGTGCCAGAGACCTTCCTTCTACATTTCTCTACCTCTTCCTCATCTGGCATGTAGAATAGCAAATGTAGCTAAATGAGCTCACAGAAAAAACTCACTATTATGTCATTAATGTTTAAACTCCTATTAACTTTCAAGGTAAGGAAAGTTCAGCATGAAATTACTCAAAGTAGGCTGTCAAAAATTTCATTTGCAATAGCCTTTTTTTTTCATAATCCTGGTATAGTGTTGTTGTTATTATTACATAAACAAATAAATATATTTTAAAGGCTGCTTAGATGTTGGCATAAAGGTTGTTTTAATAGCATGGTGGCAGAGAAAAATATATATACATGTTTATAAATAGTAACCATTTGCAATGGAGACAGTACGTGCAATGCAGACAATATTACCTTGATGTTAAACAGGATCTTTATGAGCTCAGTCTCATTATCTTAACAATTTCAGAGAGAACAGGAATATTGATGAGACAAGATAAGTCTTCTGGTCCCTTACAGCTGAAACAGTGAAGATATTTCAATAGTGTCCCTAACTATATCTCATTCTATGAAAAATATTATTGTATAACAGTTAAAATGAAACATATTTAAAAGTTTATTCTTGAAACCAAACTGACCTCATTCACTGAAGTCATGGCTCTAAACATTCCTAACAAAAACAGTTTGACTGTTGTTGAGACTCCACCTGCACAGCTGCATCCAGCTCTGGGCTCCCAGTACAGCAAGGACAGGGAGCTGCTGGAGCCAGGCCAGAGGAGGCCATCAAGTTTATCAGAGGGATGGAGAACTTCTGCTGTGAGGAAAGGCTGAGACAACTGGGTCTGTTCAGGCAGGAAAAGAGAAAGTTTGGGGGCACCCTAATTGTGTCCTTCAGATACCTGAAGGGAGCCTATAGGAAAGATAGACAGATTTATAAGGGCCTAGAGTGACAGGACAAGGGAGAACGGCTTCAAAATGAGAGCATAGGAAGAAATTCTTCCTGTGAGAGTGGTGAAGCACTGGAACAGCTTTCCAAGAGAAGTTATGTCTGCCCCATCCCTGGAAGTATTCAAGACCAGATTGGATTAAGCCCTGAGAACCTAGTCTAGTGGGAGATGTCCCTGCCCATGGCAGGGGATTTGGAACAAGGAGATCTTTAGGATCCCTTCTAATTGAAACCATTCTACCATAACTCATCACATTTCTACCAAACAATGGACTGATGAGACAAATACCATAAAAATCAACACATGTGTTTCAAGAATATGAAACATCTCTTTCCAAGAAGAATATAAAGAGTACCATCTTTTTATCAAATATGCTATTGCACATCAGTGCAAGGATTGAAAGATGTCCACAAATTAGTAACAGTTTAGCAGCTTTTATACATTAAAGTCTTTGGAAATGTGGCTCTACCATGACTGTTTTCAGGAAACATACAATTTATATCAGTTAGTGCTATAATACAGTATTTGGAGTTACATATTTTCATAGAAAATTTATAGATTTTTAAAAAAAATCTTTTGAAATGTCAATGCTCTACGTTATTGGGTTATTTCATTTATCTAAACCTTTCCCCTTGTAAATTAAGCTTTGCTAAGACAACACACAATTCTGTTGAAGGCAATTTGGATTTGACCTCTTGCTTACCTTGTCTTTCTGTTATATCTTCTTCACATTTCTTCCTATGCTCTCATGAACAAATGGTCTGAGTTTCTCAGAGCAATATTTGGATAGTTCCAAAATCTTAAAGAATCTATATAACAGTATTAGTTTTATTTTTGCACATCATCAGGAGTGGTGTTGATCCTTTAAGCACTAAAAAAGAGCTGCACTGAAAATGCAACTTAAAAAATCCATGAAATTCAATCAGCTTATAGATCTGAATGTTCTTTCTTCTCCTTTTACGGTTTAAGAAACGGTGCTTAAGCTTGTAAAATGCTGTAAATAGCTGATGCATAAAAGACTGACTTGAAATAAGGACAGACTGAGGATAAACTGCAAAATTTTATTTAGAAAGATGAATTTTTCTATGTTATTGAAAAAGATATTTTTATATGTTATCTCAACATACTAGAAGAATTTCAAAGGTTGTTCAAGTGAAAGATTTAAATGTATCTTATTTCATTACAGACTTTGAAATGTGACCACATCTTTCAGTATCACCACTTTGAATAAACAATATATGCAGCGGCTTCTCAGTAAGCAAATAGGTATTTTGGAAGTACAAATAAATGAACACATTGTGAAGGGGTATTGTTCTATTTATCTTGGTAAGAGGATTTAATTCACATGCACTAAATTAAGGCAAAATGTGCCAGAAAAATGTTGATCACATAGCTGAATTTTCTGCTTCAAACAAAAAATTAGAATCAGTAGAAAGGAAAAAAGATAAAAAATTGTCCAGTAGTGCATGAATAGTGAACCAAAAAAAAAAATCACATAGCTAACATCTCCAGCAATGTCCTATATTTTTGGTCATAACATTTCAAGCTAAATTAAATGCTTCTTCTCCTTTCCTTTACTCAGCTAAGCATTACACCATGATTGGACAAACAGAGGTTAAGTGAAAGACAGCTTGTGTTTGAGTAAGTGTCTGTCCCTTAATTGCCATGCTTTTTGTTGCTTTAGAAGTAGAGAGTGATCACATTGATAAAGACTACAGTTATGTAGAGACCAAGGTGAGCATTGAAGAGCCAGGATTAGAGAGATTGGGTGGACTCATTTTGTGTTTCCGAAACATATAAAAACATGTGCAAGTACATGTACACATAGATTCATTATTTCTTGTCATAATATTAGCAGATTTCTATGTATCCACATCATGTAGCAATATCAATCCAAACACTGTGTGTTGGCTGCAAATTTGTGCATTGGCTCCAAATTGGTCTCAGTTATTTTAACTTAACAAATCATCCAATCACTTAATTATTGTCTTTTGGATTTTTATCTGGTTACCTGTAGAAAAATAATCAAGGTAAATTGTTCCTTACTTTGATAAACATGGAGAGAGGGGTATGTGGTGTTCAGTAGTTTTTCCAAAATTTATTTAGTACCAAATTATACCAAATAACACTATTTTTAAATACATATTTAGGGGTTTTGATTTGAGTTCATTTTGGTTTGCTCAAGGAATGCCACATCCTAGATTGTTTGGAGAGATTTATCTATAGTGTGGCTCACTTTCATAGTAGTTGCACATCATGTCTGCTTAATGTAATAGAATTAGTGATACATAGACTTGTCAGAAACAAAGTATTATTTAACACCAAGGAGTAAGGGGTAAAACAAACAAGCAAAAAAATAATTTAACCATACTGTCTTAGGTGGCAATGTAAGGTGTAACCAAAAGTATGTATTCTATCATGATCTCCATAAGCTGTTAAAACCAGGTGAGGCAGTGTTCTTTATCTCGTCCATGACACATCCTTGATAACTCCCTCTGAGAGATATCTTCTGTTACTGGGCCATCAAGTCTCACCGAATGGCTCATAAAATTACATCACCCCACTGTGAGACGCCCAACCCAGGGGGAAAAGCCAAGCATTCCTGCCTGGATAAAATCTGAGGTTTGGAACACCACAAGCAGCCTTATCCATTGGATTCCCAGAGGACAAGAGCTACATCACCACCACTAGACCTTCAGAGGAAGACCAGACCTTTCCATAGGATCACTGCTTCAACAGAACCACGTCTATTATTTCAATAGGAATGCAACCATCATTTAATCGGACTGCTACCACCCTGCCTGAAAGGCTGTCAGGTTGTATCCTGACTCTGTCAGTTTAAGACAGTGTTTTCTGCCTTTATTTTGCAGAATTTGCAGAATTCACAGAATTCACAGAATGACTAGGTTAGAAGAGACCTTCAAGATCATAGAGTCCAAACCATGCCTTAACAGCTCAATTAAATCATGGCACCGAATGCCACATCCAGACTTTTTTTAAACACATCCAGGGATGGTTACTCCACCACCATCCTGGGCAGGCCATTCCAGTCTTTTATCACTCTTTCCATAAAAAACTTTTTCCTAATATCCAACCTATATTTCCCTTGGTGCAGCTTAAGACCATGTCCTCTCGTTCTGTCAGTTGCTGCCTGGAGAAAGAGACCTGACCACAGCCACCTTTGAGGAGATTGTAGAGAGTGATAAAGTCATCTCTGAGTCTCCTTTTCTCCAGGCTAAACAACCCTAGCTCCCTGAGTTGTTCATCAGGGTTTGTGTTCCAAGCCCCTCACCAGTCTCGCTGCCTCCTCTGGACACACTCAAGTGTCTCAATGCCCCCTAAACTGAGGGGACAGAACTGGACACAGCACTCAAGGTGTGGCCTCACCAGGGCCCAGTACAGGGGAAGAATGACCTCCCTGCTCCTGCTGGCCACACTATTCCTGATCCAGGCCAGGTGCCATTGGCCTTCTTGGCCACCAGGGCACACTGCTGGCTCATGTTCAGCTGCTGTCATCAGAACCCCCAGGTCCCTTTCTGCCTGGACACTGTCCAGCCACACTGTCCCCAGCCTATAAAGTTGCAGGGGGTTATTGTGGCCAAAATGCAGGACTTGGCACTTAGACTTCCTGAACTTCATGTTATTGGACTCTGCCCATCCATCCAACTGTTCCAGGTCTCTCTGCAAAGGCCTCCCACCTTCCAACAGATCAACACAAGCTCCCAGCTTAATGTCATCTGCAAATTTACTAATGAAAGACTCAATACCCTTGTCCATGTCGTCAATAAAGATATTGAACAGAACTAGCCCCAGCACACCACTGGTGACTGTCCCCAGCTGGATGCAGCACCATTCACCACCACTCTGGGGCCAGCCATTGTTGTGGTTTGAAAGCAAAACAAGTGAGAGGCTCC
>VZSR01003209.1:4750261-4775961 GCA_013398615.1 Brachypodius melanocephalos
TAGAATACTTTGTGCTAATCTTATACTACAACCCAGGACAGCCATCCAGTCAGTTCCTAACCCAGCACTGAGTGCTCTTGTCCAAGCCACGGGCTTCCAGCTTATCCAGGAGTGTGCTGTGGGAGACAGTGTCAAGGGCTTGGCTGAAGTCCAAACAGACAACATCCACAGCCTTCCCTGCATCCATCAGTTGGGTCACTTGGTCATAAAAGGAGGTCAGGTTGGTCAAACATGACCTACCCCTCCTAAACCCGTGCTGACTGGATCCATGTAGTGGTGTGTTTTCAGTTTTATCAGTTCCATGTATGTATTTGTTCCATGTTTTCATGCTGTTTGTATAATTTATAATGGTTTGTTTCTTGTACCCCTGCATTTAACTCTTCTTGGTTTTACCCCAGTTATAGTTATATGCCAATCATATGTTATACAATCCCCTGGATCCTGTCCCTCACTTTGAGGCCTCACCCTGGGTCTATAAAGTTCCAGTAAGATCATCTAGTGATTGGGCAGGATCCTGGCTGTTCCCTCCTTTGCCTCCTTGATTTGTTCTACTGGTTGTCCTTTATGCACAGAGCTGCTCCTTCCATTCCCCTGATTGGTCCCACACTGTACCCTTCCCCTTGCTCCTCCCCTGCATTTAAGATGCTGCACAGAGATGATCTGCGCTCTGTTGGGCAGACTCTCTGGTGGTGAGGTGGTGCCTTGTGGACATCAATAAACCCCAGTTGCTGTTCACCCATCGGAGTCCTTCCTTCATTTCTCGTCATCGCTCATGCACTCCTGGTGACAAAGACCTCCCAGGATTGGAAAGGTATCCCTGGATACTGGACCATACCTCTTACTGCAGCCAGTGTCAGGGCTAGCCAGGCAAGACAGGAGGAGGCTCCTGTGACACCTGCCACTGTAGGTTTGATACCCTGGCCATCCTGTAAGTGCTGCATGATGAGACTCAGTATAAACTTACCAGGTACTGACATCAGGCTGACTGGCCTATAGTTAGCAGGATCCTCCTTCCAGTCCTTCTTGTGGATAAGTGTCACATTGGCCATCTTCCAGTCATCTGGAACCTCACCAGTGAGTCAGGACTGTTGGTAAATGATGGAGAGTGTCTTCGCAAGCTCGTCTGCCAGCTCCCTCATCACCCTGGGATGGATCCCATCTGGTCCCATGGACTTATGAACATCCAAGCAGCTGAGCAGTTCTCTGACTTCCTTCTCTTGGATAAGGGTGGGACCATTCTGCTCCCTGATAACATCAACCAACCCAAGAGGACAGTTGTCTTGAAGGCAAGCCATCTTTCCACTAAAAACTGAGGCAAAGAAAGCATTAAGCACCTCTGCCTTCTCCTCATCTGCAGATACTAAGTTCCCTCCCGCATCTAATAAAGAACAAAGGTTAGTCTTACCCTTCCTTTTACCATTGATATATTTGTGAAAACATTTTTTACTATCCGTTGCCATTTTAAGTTCAAACTGAGTTTTAGCCTCCCTGATTTTATTCCAAATGCTCTAATAGCCCTCTAAATACTTTCTGAGAGACCTGACCCTCCTTCCTAAGATGATACATCGTCTTTCTATTCCTAAGCTCTCCAAAACCTCCTTGCCCATCCAGGCTGAAAGTTGGCCTCATTGTCTTGTCTTTTGGCACACAGGGACAGTGTGTTTTCATCTTCCTATTAAATTATAATTCTGACATGGAATCTCTCACTGGTTTGCTTTCAAACCAGTACACATACAAAGGTGTAATAGCCAGAAAACAAGCTGCAAAAGGAAATTGGTGGCAAACTTCTGCTAAGTTTCTGCAGTGAGAATCTAGAGATCCTCTTAAGATGAGTGGAATTTCTCAAATTTATTTTGTCTAAGAACACATGTTTTTGCCATATTCTCAGAGGCATTGAAGAGGTTTTTGGTGTAGGTTTTTGGGTTGTTTTTTGTAGTCGAAAAGAACAATTTTTCATATGGCTAATTTTCACAGAATTACTGCCCTAAAAAGACAATTCATTGGGAAACTGAGTTTCTGGAACTACTCATTAGAAGGTCAAATTGACATAGTATTAGGGTACATATTTGGTTATTCGAATTGCCTATTTCTTGACAAAATTATGTAGCTGCTGAAATGCTTACTAGGACAGAGAGTGTCACCATGAGCAAAGATATTAGTAATCTTCAAAGTGGCTGGAAAATATAGCTGTATGTCATATTTTCAAATGGAGTTCAATGATTTCTAGAGTAGAAAATTCTTTCTCTCAACTAAGAGACAACAGCAAGGTAGCTCAGATAGGCACTAGGGATGTGAGGAACTGGCAGCATGCAGATTTGTCTGCACAAATATCTGTCACAGATTCATTAAACTTTGTACCCCTCTTTAAGAAAGGAGGCTGGCCAACTGCTCATTCTTTGCTTTCACTAAGGCACTGTATCTTTTTGTCAAGATACAAAAACATTCTATAACCAACAACATTAAAGAGTAACTTTCAGTTTCATTACAGTGTACCAGAGGAAAAAGTTTAAAATATTGAGAAGACAGATGAATTGGAAAAAATGTTTTTTATCTTCTATACTAAGATCTAGAACCCTTCCTGCTGGAGTAGGCAACGCAAGTTCCCTTTGCATCCCATCAAACAATGCCTGAATTTAGTGCATGGACAAGAGTTGGGTCACCCACCTTGATGATCACATCTGTTTTGAAAGAAAACAGTGTTTTCATTGCTATGGTCTTAGCAACAGCACAGTTGAAATATATAAGGTGCAAGACAATGTGAAGAGTTGAATGGGAGAATTGTGGACTTCCAGTAGCTGCAAAACAATTGTACTTAATCCTCTAAATCAAGTTATAAACAAATCTGGGGGAAAAAAGAGACATAAATTCTGAAAATAAAAGCAATCAAATATGATATCACATAGTGGCAAGTAATTTCAAAGCTACTTTCATTGGAACAAGCTAAGATCTGAAAATATTTTTTCAAACTATTGCAATGAGAACTTAATTCTTTTGTCACAAATACAAGACAAATTTTATGGATTGGAGATTAAGTTTTTTCCTTTTTTACTTAAACAATTTCTTTCCCCATGGTTGCTAGGAGATGAAGTACTTAGTACTTAAGGAGTATTTGACCAAAACAAAGAGTTGCTCAGGGAGGGGGAGAAAATGTGAGTTTTGGGGGCAGGTGAAAGACAAAGCTGGAGGGAGCTTTGCTCTCTTGCTCTCTGGGCACTGATCAGAGAGGACATGGCCAGGCTGGTTTTGCTTGCTGCGGAAGAAGTTCCACTGTCACCAGAAAGTCTGGTCTTGGGAAAATCTTCCATCATCTGCTCGTGTGCCCTGGAATTCTGTGCTCCTTGGCTGCCCTGCCAGAGAAGAGCCAGCCCTGTCCTGCTGTCATGGCTCCTTTGCCCTGCTCTTTTTGCTACAGTGTGGCCTGCACCTTCCCCCTGCCCTCCGGGGACATCCAGCCCCTGCCTGTCCAGGGACATCCAGACCCTGCCTGCCAGGAACATCCTGTCGTTCCCAGCTGCCAGCCTGTGAAGTTGCACCGTTTCCAGCTCAGTGCTCCGAGGTTCCTGCAGGGCCAACAAGACCAAACTGTCCTGGGTTTTGGGAAGCAAGGCCCTCAAGGTTCTTGGTACTGTTTTGTTATTAATGCTGTAGTTGTTGGCTTTGTTTGCTTTGGTATATATGCTAGTAAAGACCTCTTATTTCCTATTCCTATAACTCTGCCTGAAAAAAATGCCCCCTTTAATTTTTTTTTCTAAATTATAATAATTTGTAGGGAAGGGATTTGAATTATCCAGATACCTGTCTTTCAAACTAAGACAGTATGCTACTCCATTGACCTTCCTTTCTCTATATATGATAGTCGATCTTACCAGTATTACTAATCTTACTTAGACCTTGACACTTTTTTTCTGTTGAATATAGATTCAATCTCTGCCCATCTCCTGCTTGTAGTTTTATTCACTCAATCTTTTGACACAACTTGGAACCAGGCAGGCACTGGTACTGCAGAAAATTATTGACTTGTGAAGAGTATCTGGAAGTCCCTCATCTGTACCCTGGGTGTCTAAGTGAGTTCTGTAGATAAATGTCATAATGAAGATTAGTACCTGCCTTCTAAGACCAGAACTTACCTGCAAGACATCCTGCAAGAATTGCAAAGATATTTCCTCTATAGACGCTTAAGAAAAGCTGTGCTGGCCCTCCATCTGTTTGCTCAGTCATCTCATATTTATCACTGGAGGCATACACTTAGACAAAAGTTTCCTTCTCAAATAAGGAATTGGGTTGAGTGAGATTTCAAAAATAAATGTCTCTAAAACCATATGTATAAAACCATATGTAAATTTATGAAAAATATCTACTGAAAGAAACTCAGAAATAATTGCAACAGCACTTCCATGAAACATTCTTTTAATTGATGAAAAACATGAGTCTTGCTGGATAGTATTTGCTAGGTTATGTGGGACATGGGGTTATAATTGTTAAAATTGTTAAGGCTTATGTTTGCCACAAGACCCTGTGGGAAGGCACAACTGCAGGTTGGATGGTTAGAAGCCAGCTGGGGAGTGAGAGATAATTATGACTCGTGGACAGAAAACTGCAGCTGAGCCAGCCGATGGCTGCTCTTTTTCTGTCCAGTTTGGGTTTTGTCTGATTGAGACTAAAGACATAAAGTGGGAGTGACTTCTACGATAAAGTGATTTCCTTTGCATGCACAAGGGGGTCCATGTCTTTGTTCCTCCATTGCTACACAGTTGTATCCTTTCATAAGAAACCACTATGATTTCTTCTTCTGCGAATTTCATGGACAAGTAAAATTTCACTTCTTGCTATGCGAAATTGAGGACAGTTCCTCTGCACAGTTTCCATCTCGACTTATTCAGTGGGCTTAAGTGACACAGAAGGTGTCAGAGTCCTTGGCAGACTAGTCTTCCAGCTTAGTTTCCCTCAGAAAAATAACTGGCATTCTCTAAAATTAGATTTCTGTACTTTGGTATTCTTTGAAATTAGCCAAAAATATTTTGCAGAGACTACTAAGAAGTTTCAAAGGATAAATTAATAATTCAAAGTAATTAACAGCTGTATAATCCATATCTTCCAAACACCTACAATACACACAACACCTCTAAACAAAAACAATACACGAATAAAGTGTCACCAGCATAAAGCTTGAGCAATGAACCGTTAAATCCGTCTCTCTAATCTCAGATGAATTACAATGCTTCTGCACTGTTTATCAATATGGCACCAGACTACTCAATCAGGCAAATCTAGGATTGGACTTTTTATCTTTTAATAGAAAACTTTCTGTTTCCAATAAAACAGACAAATTAAAGTAAAAATTATACATAAATATACATTTTCCAATGTTTTATTTTTTCTTTATGATACTAATTTTCTGGTTAAAAATGTTACCTGCTACACTTTGTGTTTCACTGCTAAATGACCTGAAATAGATTTCTATAAAATGATAAAATAATATTTGCATGACAAGGAAGAAAATTCATTTGGATCTTCATTTGGGATTTATTTTAATTTTAATTCTCTTTTTTTTGGGGGGGGATTTATTTTTAATTGTGTACAAGAGGGACAGAAAAAAGTAAAATTAGTAAATAATATTGCTACCAAATTTTATATAAGTGAGACACTCTAACTCTCTTTGAACAAAGAGTTGGGCACAATGTCGATATTAAGCCTTAACAGAATTGTCAAGGAAGTATTGCTTTCCTAACTTCAAATTTGCTCAAAACTAAAGTTATTACCTTTCTAGTTTCCTTTGCAAGCAAAGATAAATCTGTTTAAGGACCATAGTACTATTATTAGTTATCACAGCTACTTTGAATAATGAAGCTATCAGTAAGATATCCTTGTTCATTTTCTCAAAATTTGACATAAAAACCCTCTTAATATTTAATATTAAACTGATTCAAAAAACCAACCAGCTTGTATCATCTGACATCTGGGATTTTGGGTTGATTTAAATCTATGTGTCTCTGCTAAAGCCAACAGAGCTGAATTTCAATAGCTATTTGTCTGATGCATTATTTCTAAATTGCAAATTGGAGACTTTAAGTTTAAGGAAGACCAAAAAGTTTGCTAAGGATGCTCTTCTAGCCCATTTAACTTAGCATATAAGAAGTTTTTATGTATTTAAAGCTTAGCTTGTAATCAAGTCTTGATATAAATGATGTTATAAATGAGACATATTGCTATTTTTAATATTAACTGAGACTAGAAACAACAACATTTTCAAATTTAGAGCTTTTTAAACCTAAGTTTAAATGACTGGATGCCAGAAATGAATACAAAAACAAGAGTTTTGCTGTACACTCTCTGCTTGTCTTTTTATAGTTAGTAATGAGAAAATAAAACATTCTGTATGGATAGAAAGAATGCTAGTTGAGACTAAAATGCTTTAATAAAAGAGCTGAAAAACAACTGTTTTCAGGAGGACAGATGGCTATATGTCACTGACAGGTGAGGCACAAGAGTGAAGGACCAAAGCTGAATGTAATGTGGCTCATGGTGATCCCCAGGACTCCACATCCATATCATATCTTGACTAGCAGCAAAGCTTGTATGGATGGCCTGGACACTCAGAATCACAGAATATGCTGAGCTGGAAGAGATCTACATGGATCACCAGTCCAGCTCCTGGCTCTGCACAATATCATCCCCAAAAGTAACACCATGTGCCTGAGAGCATTGTCCAAACACTCCTTGAACTCTGTCAGAACTGGGGCTATGACCACTCCCTGGGGTGGTCAATGGCCAGCCACCCTCTGGGTGAAGAACATTTTCCTAATATCCAACCCAAACCTCCCCTGACACAGATCCAGCCATTCCTTTGGGTCTTGTCACTGGTCACCAGAGAGCAGAGATCAATGTCCACTCCCCCTCAAAAGGAAGCTGCAGACAGCAATGAGGTCTCCTCTCAGCCTTCTCTTCTCTGGACCGAACAGCTGAAATGACTTCAGCTTCTCCTCATACAGCTTCCCCTCCAGGCCCTTCATCATCTTTATTGCTCTACTTTGGATGCTCTCTAATAGTTTAATATCTTTCTTATATTGTGGTAACTGGAACTGCATATGATATTCAGGGTGAGGCCAAATCAGTGCAGACAACTGCCTGTGGAAGGTCTTTGCTTTACTGCTGTAAGTAGGGGTTTCTGACATGTCTTCTGCGTCTGACCAAGTCAAGCATCCCTCCAACCTTGGTTCCCCCAAAAAGGAACATGATTAAAGACCATCCATGATGCTCTTGAAAGGATGCTGTGATATTCCTAGTATACACACAAAATTAATTTGTGCCCACAAGGAAACCTCCAACACTAAATCACTGGTGTTGGCAAAAAATGTCTCTTGTAAGGGACTTACATAGCCGCCAGTGTTCAACTTCTTAATCCTTTCATATAAAGTGACGGGGTTTTTTACATATACCTGACAAAAGCTTGCTAGAATGGTAAGATGAAACATTGGGCTGCAGCAGACTGATGGTCAGGACACTCACCAAAATACAAGACACCCAAATTCTAGTCCTTTCCCAACTACGTGGTTTTAATTACAGGAGAGACGATCAACAATTTAAGAGCAGGATACACCTTGTTATCTGCTGTGCTGGTTTTGGCTGGGGTAGAGGTAATTTTGTTCATAGTGGTTAGTACAGGGCTGTGTTTTGATTTGGTTAACCCTGACACCTGTCAAGAAAGCATTCAAAATTTTGTGCCAGGAAGTTGGAAAATTACTGTGTCTGTATGTCCTACTGGATAAAGTCCTTGGGTGGTAGGGTAATTTCTTTCTTTCCAAAGATTATTGCAAGAAATTTATGCATTTTGTTTCATCACAGTAAGTATTTTCTAAATTAAAATGTTTTTTTTGCTTTCATGTGAGAAGAGACCAGAACAAAAGTTCCTACTGATGATGGAGTGCCTTCACTAGCAGAGGTAGAACTGCTTGCGCTTCCTTGCTTTGCAATCAGGAACAGGTGAGATAAAAGCTCAGCTTCCCCTCATGTCAGGACGATTTCAGTATAAATTTGCACATCGATGTGCCCTGATCAGTAGGATATAATGGAAAATACAGACCCTACTGTGCATACCAGGAATGTTCAACATTTAATTGATCAAGGATCAAACCTTTGGGGGATAGTGACCCATTTCTTTGTAATTCCTGGATCCCTGCATGACTTGAAAATATATTATATTTTTTGCTACTTACATGAGGTGACTTTTGACCTGGACAGAAGCAGAATGCAACCAGATCCTGAGGTTTAGATGCCTCCAGGTGTACATTTACTGAGCAGTCAATTCTCTTTTTGGACACATTTTCTGTGCTCACCTATGCCGTTTTTAGCTATCTTAAACATTTTTTACATTAAAAAATGCTTTTCTTTTCTTGTTTGGAGTAATGAATATAAACAAATATTTTGATTGCCATCAACACAAATGATTTCTGAGAAAAAAATAAAGAGCTAACTTTTTTTTCATTATCAAGATGTACTTGAAATTAAATTTTAACAACTAAAAATAAACAGAGAGATGCATATTCATTATATTCTTCACTACTCAGGTGTTATTTGGATTAGCTATGCATCAATTTCAACAGCGAGCAAAGACTGCCATCTTCTGACTTCCACAATATAGCTGCACAACTGAATATACATCTTAGTCTGCTCTGTTATGGTTTATCACAGTGCTCCTAACTTGAAAAAATCCTTGGCCATGTCTTGATCCTGTTGTCTGAAATATTGTGGCCCAGTAAGGGCCTTCACAGTACACTCTTTCCACCTCTGAAAGAGGGACATTTACCTGTGACAAGTAAAGCTTGTTCACTTTGTTTTCTTGCAGAACTCTTTCTTATATGAATTTGTCATCTCATCCACACTTCCAAAGAATTATTTCCTGCTGCCATCAGTTAATTGATCAGTTGATAATTTTCTTAGTAACTTTCATACTAAATGTTTAATGCTGTGACAACACAGAGCAAATGTGTATCTACCTCCCATTAGAGGTCAATAGTATCCCAGCAACTAATGCTTTAGTACCTTTAGAATTCCCATCCAAAGATTCATCTATCTGGCCTGTGAACCTAAAAGTAGATATCAGGCAGTTAGTCAGATGCCTCAAGCTGTTCACTAAACTTTAAGTAATATTACAGGAGATCTGCAGCTCATGGAATAGATGTATCTACATACATTGTGCCCAATTTCCATGCATTTGTTGCTCAAAAAACAGACTGAGATAAATGCACTGGCTTCTTTTTAGCAGAAGGAAAGCATAGCTAGCAGCAAGTAACTGTTGTTTTCCACAGCTTTTATTCAGACTTAAGCCCCTGGCATGATGCTGACAGAAAGCCCAGACAGATCACAAGCTCGAGGTGTGGGGACCCTGCCTCTGAAGCCCATTACATGCAGATAATGCATCCTGCACAAGGAAATGCAGTCTCTCATGGCAAACCTTTGGTGGACATACCACTGGCAAAGAAGACTAGTTGGCATATGCTCAGTAGGAAATCATGCTCTCCTCTGCTGAAGACACTGTCAATCCAGCAGGCTTCCCTAACAAGAAGGAAATCTCTTGGCTACCAAATCTCATCTAAAGTTTAGGTCACTCTCTATCTGACTTACAGCACTTGCACTCTCTATGTGTATCCTGCCATACTGCACAACTAATACAGCAGATTCAGAATATATCATGCAGTCAGATCAATTTCAATGCTTCCCAGTTTGATCAGTAGTCTGGAACAGTAAAAGAGTGGAATGCTAACTGATTTGATTGAAGAAAGCAGACACCTGTACTTGCATGTGCTCTATTACTTCCATCCTTATTTAAAGGAAGTTCGTTCTTCATATTCTCTTTCATGACTCTCAGAGTGTTTTTATCTCTTTTAGATAATCCTTTCAGCTCTTTCCTGAGGGGGAAACCTACTATTTGGAAATATTTTATGTCATACTGTACAAGATCCCCTTTTCTGATAATTCATTTCAGTGTAAAGTGCTAACCCAAAATTTATTCAAATATAAAAGTGACTTGATCTGAATTCTTCTGTGTGTTTATGGAAGAATAGATAAATATCCTTCATTTAAAATGCTCGGCCATCAAAAAAAAAAAAAATCCTACTGCTTAACCACTGTAAGTAGAATCCTTGTCTATCCCTTTCCCAGCACTTTGATGTCACAGGTTCAACCATCAATTGTCTATTTGGTCCCTTAAGAGGAAAACCGAAACAACAGAGCTGGGTCTTTGAGACCTTACTTGTGGTTTCAGTATGTCCATTTCTTGTCTTCCAAATACAGAGCCTAAAACACAAACTGAAATACACAAAACTGGGATTAAAGTTAAAGAAATATTTTTTTATCTTACTATCTGAATGTGCATTTGTATTGCATTTTGTTAGGAGAATATACGCAACTAACTGTGGTAACAAGTTCTTCTATCTGTGTAAATTCTTTTCTTTCCATTCAGCAGTCAAGCTAAAGAAAACAGGCAAAAAGCCCCTCTGAGCTGAAGCAAGAAAAGTGACACTTCCATAAATCCTATAAAAGAAGTAAGGGCACTTTCCACAAGCCAGCTAAAGAAACAGACCTTCAGCTGCCTGGTCACTACTAAAACCAAAAGAGAAGAAAGATATTCATCTGGATTGTAGTGTAGCCTGTACTGGTTCACACTTCACTGTCCTGTTTTTCTTTTCATCTTGTATTAAAGAAAAAAATTATATCCAACAAGGTCTGTGAATTTTCTGAATATGATATTGTTGATTTTAGAGAAAAATATTCAGAACAAAAATTACCATGAATGAGGAAGGTAAGAGTCCTGATATCATTTCAGAGAACGATTAATGATTTACACAAGATAAAATAATGTTAGCAGTGCACCCAGCACAGAGGACGTAGATTCAGCTTCAAATGGCACCAGACAGAAAAACACGTTGTTTCCAATTTCTGAGTGGAAGAAGAAAGCATGACTGTGAAATAAACTGTTTGTTCTGATCAGCTGAGAAATAGATCAGTACCCATTTTAGCCTTTCTAAATCAAAATTCTTCATCTAATGAAGAAATTAATAAGTTTAATTTCAACAGAACTTAATAGACAGCCTAGACCTATTTTCATGGACTTAGTTTCACATGACATACATGCTACTTCAGTACAACAATAGAATTATAAAACTAGATTTTAAAATTATTATCTTTATTCTTTTTTCTGGCCAAAATATCTATTATGATCTCTACTTTGGTCTCTTCCAAGTATATTTGCTTACTTGGCTTCCATTTCCATATTAGAGACAAGAACAACCAGCATTCACAGTCCTTCTGAGCATTGTGTATCTGACAATTAGAACAAAACCAGATGCTGAATAAAGTAAAATTCAAATTTCTTCTCATCCAAGATTTCTGGTAACAAAAACAGTACCTTCTCCTTTCTCATATCCTGCACCAAGAAAAATGCACTTGGGTTTAAAGAATTATGCAGAAAATCTTGGATAATTTCACTCTCAAAGGGTGAATTAAACAAGCTGTCGCATTATATCCTTAACACTATGGATCTGTGTTTAAGTATTTCAGAGTCCAGGAGATGTTTTAACAGCTGTAAATATTTTATAAGTTGGTTTCCTACTTAAAGCATTACTTTTTTTGCATCAAGGAATATATTTATGATAATCAGCACAGATAATACCTTGAACTAGAAGGATGATCAAGATGAAATAAGAAACAAACCCCCTGCATTATCTATCCAGAAAATAATCAGGTCTTAAATTCCCATATTAGGTGTTTATGTGAGTACCTAAACATGACACCATTGAAATACATTCACCTATTCTGACTTCTCTTCAAATGTTCACTTGCATACTAACAGAAATATTATGAAAGGAACAAACAAACAACATGAATTGCCTACAGACATTAGGCTGCAGCAACATAAAGTGTATTCAAAATATTTTAAATTCAAACTGTACAATTTTCCAATGCTTACATGATGGTGTTGAGAGTCTTGCCACTCTTTTGCCTATGTTGAATGCTAATACTCTGAATAAAATTAGTATTAATGAATGTTGACATAGGAATAAGCAGCTGAAAAGTACCAAAGTCACTTTACAGTTCATATAACATCCTGGACATAGTCCTTCTTTTCATAATCTTTATAATCACATCTTGCTGTGTTGAAAAATATATTCTGGAAGATTAAAAAAAACCAAAAAACCAAAAAAGATAAAAGCATGTTTTTTCCATGGTCACATACTTACCATTCTGCTCATTGTTTTTCCTATTGTGTCGCACTCATACCCACAATTTTTCCAGCTAGCATGTTATAGTTATGAGAAAAAGGCCTCTGGGAATGAAAAAAAATGAGGTAAAGCAAATATAAACAGAGTTTATTTTTGTATAGTTACTATATCAATGGATTGAATTTTTTCTTCTGGGTTTTTTTTTTCTCCTTTTTCTAAATATATCTTTAAAGGTAAACAATAAAACCCAGATATTTGGCATCAGTTTTTCTTATTTAAAATTTAATTATATGGGATTTTGGAAAAAGTAAACTGTAAGTAAAAAAAATCCCCAGAACAGAGATGTTATATTAAACCCAGAGAAATATTTGGATTTTATCTTCAGGTGACTTCCTAACCTTCTAGATTAGTACTGGAAATTTCCCTACCAATATATGGGTTTTTTCAATTTCATCCTTTTCCCCTCATATTAGGCAATTATTCTCACATTATTGTAAGAGCTATCTGAAAATGAGCATAATTTTTCTTCTTTCCTGCATCTCTTCTTTAAGAATGTTCTGAAAGAGGGAAATTGGCACACACTAAAATATTCAAGTCCTCCAATTTTAAGACATTTCCATCTTGTATTTGATTGAAAAATATGTCAATAATAAGAGGAGAGACATCGTAGCTGTAAATACCACAACTTGAGAGTAAAATCATGTAGATTACTCCTTGTTGGAAACAATGTCTTTCTAGATTTCCTTTTATATAATTTATAATGCATGTGAAGGAATGCAAAATGTGTGTGAAGAAGAAAGAATCTTTCTCAAATTCAGCTCATTTTGCATGGAGTGTTATGTACCCAGTTTCAACACAACTGTAATTGAATTTAACTAAATTGCAATGACATTCTCCTAAATAGAGCCACCTAATCTGAGGAGTCCTTTTCATCTTATGTGCAGGGTCTGAATGCAACACTTTTGGAGTTTTCTTTTATTAAAACTTAATGTACATTCACTAATGTAGGTTTAAATGTGGCCTAATTATTAATCAAACATATTTCAGCAGCAGGAAGGCCAACAGTCAAAAAATGATTAATTGAAAACTTAATTAAATACTTCAAGACATCACATGAAAGTGATTTCAGGTCATGCAGTTTGCATCTGAATATGAGTAATGAAAATGAAGAATTTGATCCAGAAGCCTTTGTAGTGACTGACATTACCCCAAAGCAGCTGAAGAAAATCAGTCTTTGAATATTTGCAATTAAGTTTTCTGGGAGAGCTTTGCATTATATAAAGTGTAAAAACAAAGATTTCGCGTCACTTGACCATTCCAAATTGCTGTGCTTCTGTGTTTCCTGTGATGTAGAACAGGACTTTACAAAACTTTATCCAAGATTCCCAGAAAAGAAAATATTTTCACATTCTAATTGGAACTGAGGCTAAAAGATATGAAGATTGCTGGTTTTAAGTAAATTAAATTTTATGGTTTACATACTTTATTCTGCATGGTTAGTTACAGCATACTGATGGGCAGCAACTCACACACCTTCTAAAACCTTCCAGATTGTAAAACCAGTCTGATCTATTCACAAAAGAAAACATTGGTTTAATTATTTTCAATTTACATCACACTTTTCCCGACACACAGATTGTTCATATCATATGTGATGTAACTTTGATTTAGCACTGTTCCTAGCCATTCTGGATGAAAGATCCTGCTGATGATTTGTTTTAAAATCAGTTATGGAGAGTTGAATTAACATTGAGAGTCCTGTATGCAATTATGCTGAGGTGTGACCTTCTTATATAAAATCTTCAGGACAAAGATTCATTTAATTCATAGAAAATAAATCCAGAGGTAGAGAAGACAAAAAGAGAGGACATGATAAGAATACTTTACCAAAAGCCTTGTCAATATGTAAAACAAACAAACAAACAAATAAATAAATAAATACTGCAGATGTATTTTTCATGGAGATAAGCTGGGATGGGAGGTGGAGGTGGGAAGGTATATGTGTGCTTGCACAGACAAACCTGAACACACGGCCATATATGGACAGGACAAGCGGTCATAGCCTCAAGCTGCATCAGGAAGGTTCAAGTTAGACATCAGGAAGAATTTCTTCATGGAAAGGATAATTCCCCAATTTAGTGTTCCCACAGAAATCACTCCAAACCATGCACCTCTTCCCCTCTTCCCTGTCCTCCCATGCCTCCCCTGCAGTTGGATGGAGAGGAGAAAAGTGGAGAAGGCACAAGAAGTAAAGGATCATGGGTTGAGATAGAAACAGTTTAGGGAAATAACAATGGAATAAGACAACAAACTGTAACAGAAACAATACTGACAGGGAGTACAAGAAAAAGGTGAGTTATTTCAATGTGATTCCTCATCCTGCCATAGAAAACTCCTGACAACACCTGAGCACTCCCTGTGCCTTGAAGGGTCCTGGAAGGGAGCCTTCCCCTGCACCACCACACCCAGCAATGATGTGAGGTGGTACAGAATCACCTCTGGGCCACGGTCAGGCTCCCTCCCAGCTACTGCAAAAATTAACTCTGTTCTGGCTGGAACCAGGACAATAGCCCAGCTCACTTCTCTTTTCTAAAGTAATGCTGTGGCCCATTTCTTATGTCATGTTTGCTGGCATGAATTCATCAGCTCTGGCAGTACAAAACCATCCACAACACAGGGTTTGAAGAACATAGTTTACCAGACTGCTGGAGCTGTGTGTATTCTGTGCCATAGTGGGCTTCAAGTGGCTTATTAATGTTCATGTAAAGGTAGGATCTATCTCCCTGCTGGCTGTTATTAAGGTCAATTTCTAAATATCTATGGATTTTACCTTTCCAGTTCCACTAAGCTGTTCATTAAATTGGTTGATTGATTTCCCACTTCTGCATGATTCTTGCTCCTGTATGCCTTGATGTCTTTTTCTGAAGTATAGAAAGGAAATTACATGATAAAATAAGGAAAAGAGGAATACTGTAACTTGATTTCCACTGCCAGCAGCAGCATATTATACAGCTGCATACATCTGAGCCACATTTAAGAAAAGGGAGAAATCTATACCTAATACAGAGAAAAGCTCCTCAACTATACAACCTGTCATTCAAGAGAGATAACTCACATTCTTACTGTCAAGAAAAGTCAAAATGAAAGAGTGTTTTGTAAATAGATTTTTGATATAAAACTTAAAAGGAGATGATATTGCAGTATCTTTCAGTCATATACGAGGGTGCCTTAACAGCTGAGACAATGCAGCCTACCTTGCTTCTTACATCTTTAGCTATACTGAAGCTCTAATTTAACCTTCTCTGTTTCATTTAAAAGAAAACCAAGCACATCATCAAAGAAAAGAAAAAAAAAAAAAAAGAAAAAAAACCCACCCCAAAATGAAAAAAAGATAAACTAACTCACCTGGAAAATGTATGTGATTATCAGCTTTGTCTATTCATTGAAACTATTCTGTTTTCTGTGCTCCTCATTACTATTTTTTCAGGATTCTTCACCAACATATAGATTTCTTTCTATTACTGGCCTCATAATGGCACAATTATCTCTCTGAAATTATTGTCTCCGTAGTTTGCCTCAATCATAGTTTGTATCCTTAAAAGCACAGACTGTGTACTGATATTCAGCTATAAAGTAGATAAAAAAGAAGCTTTATGTGAGATCGGACTCACCTGGAGAGAGTCCCATTCCAATAATTCTACTGCTCTTTAAAAACACAGTTTTAGAGAACCAGAGTGACACTATCTTGACAAGCATCCAACCTCTCCTCCTCTCTGGAGCCGTTCTTCAGTCATTTCCTCTCTAAAGCATTGTATTACTCAGATCTCTGCAGCAGAGATCTAATCGGCTGTGCCTATACTTTTTTCTCTTCTTAACTGGAATAAACAAAAAATTTATAATACATAAATGATTGTTATGAGGGATCAGGAAATGATAATTTGTAATCAAATTTTGTATTGTCTGCTTTTGTGTCCTCTCTGATAAACTGATGAAAAGTGTGGAAAATAGGTCTGTGAAATTATCCATTTATGTCTATTCCCAAACATAAATACTGACTGCCCAAATAGACCCCTGTGTGTGGCAGGCCAGCCTCTTGCTGTTTGCTTCCTCCTGAATCAGAGCAGAGTACATACGACCCTTAGATGCTCCCATCAGTAGCTCAGTAAATTGTCCTGAGCACTCTGCTCTGTAGTTTTGGCTCTGGCTGATGGCAGTAGGAGCAGTCACACTGGACTGGTATCCACACAGGCAGCCCTGCAACCACTGCCTCCTTCAGCCTAATCAGCCTGACAGCTGTTCAGAGTCTGTGTACCTACCCGAGATTGCTGGTAGGTGGAGCACGGTAGGACTCTCAAACATCAAGTAACTCTGATCACTGATTTTCCTGGCTTCCCAGGGAGCTTCAGGAAACATTTGCTTCATATGCACTTGTCAGGTACATAATCTCAGATGAATTTTGCTCTGAATGTTCTCCCATCTCCTTTGGTCTGTCATGCTGTCTGTTGATGCATGTAAGTGCACAAAACAGAAACAATGGTATTTTTCTTAAGTAATAGTCCCTTATCTTAGTGACACATTTGTACAGGATATTCAATGCATGGTAGAGGCAGTCATCTACAGGTGTTTTCTTTTTATTTCTTTTTCCTTTTCCTTCTTTTCATAATAAAGTACTTTTTGGCTTATAAGGTTTTAATTTCATGAAGTTCTGGGATGATATGCAAAAGGCAGGAAACGCTGCATAGGTAACAAAAATGGCAAACATGAAGGAAATGTTTCTACTCTTGCTTTACTTATGCCTTTTATTAACCCTCTCACTAACATCCACCTGATCTCGTACCTCTTGTGGCCTACAAATCATTCTTGCCCTCAATCTCTTTCAGAAAATTCTTTGCCTTAATCTGTAAATGCCTTGTGATGAACCTGATTCAGTATCTTAATCACTAGCATCAAGTCACTTTACTAGCTTGATTCTTTTCAGAGTGGTTTCTATCATCTCCAAGTCAATCCAAACTGATTTCACAAAAAAAGTCAAAAAGGAGCTGCACCCATGTTCCAACTTTTCCATTTAAAGTTTTCTAACCAGTTTACATGTGCCTTGTTTAGTTAGTCATTGGATATCTGGACACTGTCATAAACTTCATTTTCTTCAAGTTCTTTTTTTATCTCACTCACTGCTGTGATTCTAATGAACATGTCCTTAGGCTAAACACCTTGCTGCTACAAATACCTGCCTTCCAAACAAATAATTTTCAAACTTCTTGCTTTCCCTTTCTGAGCAGTGTGCAATCTCACAGCACTTACTTTCTTCTTTCTGCTCCCTCCCACTCCCCTTCACTGTCAGTCTTTTACTGTCAGCTTTGACCTGACAGTGGCTGTCAAGACAAAGAAATTAAAATTCATTCACCTGCATAGGGAGGTAGAGCAGAAGCAGGAGCACAAGGCTGTATTTCTACTGAGATCAGGATTCCCAGTTCAAGCAGCTTATTAGGTTTTACATTTAAATGCTTCTCTTACTTTTCACATCTTCAGTTTCTCTTTTACCTCTCTTGTTTCATCTTTGACCTTTATCAAGCAAGGAATAAGAGGTCAATAGTTTTTCACTATGTGTTTTATTGGGATCCAATTAAAAACTATTATAGTAAATGTTTGAGTTTTCACAGCAGTACTGCCACTGAATTTTGGTTTAATTCACAGAATGACAACCTCCAGTAGACTGGGTTTCAATGGTTGTTTGGTTTGGTTGGTTTTTTTGGGGGTGATTTTTTGGGGGGGGTTGGTGTTTGTGGTTTTGGTTTTGTTTTTGGTGGGGGTTTTTTTTTGGTTTTTTTGGGTTTTTTTTGTAAAATAAATAATTCATCTTCAAAATCTGGAACAATTTCATTTCCTTGTTCCTTCAACTCTCTAGTGAAAAACAAAGCTGGCGTCTTCCCACTGAATGTAGCTGATACAGAATTCTCTTTGTAATTTTTAACAGAGGAAAGTTTAAATTTACCACTTCCTGCAAAGTGATGTTTAAGTAGTAGGAGTTATTCTCATTTATGGACAATACCTTGACTCTCCAATCAATGAAGTTCCCATCAACTTTTAAGTTCAGATCAGAGCAATTTTTCTGTGCTCTGGAATATGCTTGTTTAATGCTTGTTTCTGTATTGATTTTTCTCTGATGAAAGGAATGCATTTGTGCTATGTAGCCACTGTTGAAGAAAAATTAGGCAAAAAACCCCAAAAAACCAAGATACAGTGGATGAGGGTAAAATAATGAAGTTTTATTGCATCCAGCTCTGGGGTCTCAGCACAGGAAGGACCTTGACCTGTTGGAGTGAGTCCAGAGAAAGCCAAAATTATTAGAGGACTGGAGCACCTCTCCAATAAAAACAAACTGAGAACTGGGATTGTTCAGCCTGGAAAAGAGAAGACTTTGAGATGACCTAACCGTGGGAAAAGCAAGCCCATCTAGGTCCATCTGAACTGACCTGTCTTTGGTCTTCTTTTAGATGAGGAAGTACATTTTAATTAAATTGGTGGTAGTATTAATTTAAATAAACTCTTAGTTCTTGATTTTGAAAAAAAAGGGTTTTTTGTCTTTTATCCAAAGTAGTTTGTCCCAAATTTTACCTGAATTCCTTACAAGCTCCTGGATTCCATTTTAAAAAATACACTTTTTTTTTTTTTAATAGTGCTTAATTGTTTATCTTAGATTGATTTCCCTGTAGTGGTCGAGACATTAAAGGATACTGTACTGAAGTGGTTTATTTATCTTAGCTTTAAGATTTGTTCCCTGTTATATATAACTTTCTTTCTGCTCCCTTTTAAATTTTTTAATTTTTTTCCTTTAAAGAACACACATAATATTTGTGGGTTTTTCCCTCCAGTGCTACAATTTTATTCCTCTGTATGTGCCTTAATTAGGTTTCAAAGGGAACTAATCTAGAATAACTTCCCTCAGAACAATTTGGAATTCTTTTAGTGTTAACATTACCCAGTTTTGCTCACTTAATATGCTGCACACATAACAGCACTAATGCAAACAACTCTCACCTCTGACTCATATTTTTACATGCCCTTTATTAGTATTTTAATGCAAAATGGCTTAAACACCATGTTATCAGAGAAATCAAACATTAAATATGATTAATAAATTTTTTTTAGCCTAATTCCTACAGCATTAAGAAGAAAAATATATGGATAAGGGCTACAGTAACTTGTTTGTTTATATAATGGATTTACATCAACATAATGAGTTATTTTGCAGTGAATTATGACTGGACAATCACTGTTTCATGCTGATTAAATGATAACCAGTGGAGCTTATGCCAAGATGTTCCTGGCAGCCTTTAATATTAAAGCTGTAGTAAAGAGAATATGTCATGTGCATTTAATTGTAATCAATCCCTCATATCTAGAAATAGGTACATTCCCATGCCTTTGCATCTCACTACAAAAATAATGCATATTTATATTTAGAGGTCAAGTCAAGCCATTAACCTTCTCCAAATGTGACTATGTTCAATCAACATTCATGTCTTATTTAATATTCACCATTAAATGCACATATGAATTTCCTTGCTGTAATGGAATGTATATTAAAGGTTACACAAAGACCTTAAATGTAACAACTTACCTTTACACACATGTGAGTCTATCTTAGCAAGCATGCCTTTTTTGTTACTTAATGGAGTTGTGAGCATTTTGCTATTGAATTTAAAGTTGGAAGGATTTGACAGCGAAAACTGTTTTCATGAAAGACTCGAAAGATTAGTCTAAAGTTCCTTTTACTTGATCATTAATATCATCTTGATTTTGTAAGTCTTCTTGAATAGCAATGGGAGCTCCATCTGTGAATTGTAAGATCTAGCTATTATAAAGTCATTAATTATAATCCCCCCTAGAAAGGAGCGATTACTCTAAAGTTAAATCCCTGAGCCAAGCATTTGGCTTGGCAAAATTAAATCTCCAATAAATATCTCTCTGATGGTTTAACCTGACTTCAAATAAATTCAATTCAGACTGATTATACTCTGAAAATAAGCAATACATATGAACTGAGACAAGATATGAAGTACAAAAAATCCCAACTGGCATGAAGATGGCATACCTAGACTTGTATCTCTGGCTGCAAGCTATCCACAAGCACTAGAATATGGATTTGATAAAAAAGCAAGTGGGGCAGTGAGGACTTCTGTCATTCAATAATAGATGAGATACATATATTTTCTCCCATGAAATCTAAACATCTGGGTTGTTTCTGGCTGAAAAATAGACAACATGGCAAAGGTTAAACTCAATAGAGAAGCTTGCAGAATAGTAATAGTAATAGTAATCCCTCTTTGTACTGCCCAAAATGCAGTAATTATGGATGAAGCTCTTATTCCTATTTTCCTAGTAAGGTAAGGCAGCAAGAAGCCAGATCTTCTGTTTTTAAAAAGCTTTTACTAGAGAATCCATTAAAGGGGGATTTGAGGGAGGGGAGGATCTGGCATGACCCTCTGCAGAAGTGAGAAAAATTCTGATTTCAGTTGGAGAAGTCATCACTGAATGGAAAGACTAAAATAGCTTGGTGAAAAGATGAGTTACAGCTATAGGATTCAAAGCCATATAGGCGATCTAAAATGAAAGACTTGTAATTGCACAACTGAGTTGCTTCAGACACATATGTATGGGGGGGGGTTTATACCTCATATACCTTATTAATTAAATATATTCACTGCATTATACTGACCATAGTAGAATGAAATATGAATTTGAAATATGCCTTTTGTTTTAGGGCAATTGGCTATAAAAAGCTTTTTAGCAGTAGCTTCTTTTTTCAGACATTTGAACTACAATCTGTACAACTCCATGACACTGACACCATTGCTAGGGAATATCTTCTGGTATTATCCAAAGACAATTCAGAAGTACTTTTTCTAAACTGTGTGCAGTGCTATTAGAATTATTGTCAATGAAACCAAATGTGCTGGTGTGAAGAGAACATCTCTTCCATTAACTGCAGTAATTGTAATTTGCATGATGACTTTTACTTTCAGATGTTACACAGATCATGCAATGGTTAACTGAGGTTATCAGGTAATTAAGCTTCTATTCTTGTGTTACAAGTGAATTTAAAGGTCCAGACAAAGATCTGAATATAGGTACTGAGCACATGCAAAGAAATACAGGGTTTCTGCACCAAGAGACTTACAGACTATAAAGGAGAGAAATAGAAATGGAACAGAGAGATAATAGTGGGAAAAAAAGTGAGCAAATGCTCATAGTGGCACAGATCCAGGAATAAAATCCAAGTCCCCAGTACCAGACTGTCTTAATGATTCTCCTATGAAAAAATTAACTGTGAGCTGCATCCTGTAAAACTTCATCCATCTTGTTAATATATAGAAACATATACATTAAACTTATGCATTGAGGACACAGAATACTGGTTACACATTTATCAATATCTTTTGCAGCAATGGCATTTTATAACCCATCTTTATACTTAGCATACCTTTTTTTCTTTTTATCACACCCAAATCTTGACTTTCTGAATGACAGATTTGGTGATAAGAATGTGAGATTTCCTTGCTTTCTGAAGGTCTGTTCTCTGTACATTCAAAAACTCCAACATACATCAGAAAGAGCAAGGTTCCTCAAAAAGACTGGTTTATGTTAATAAAAAACAAAATAACCTCTAAAACTGTCCTCTAATCAAGATCCTCTTTGAAAGACCCCTGCAGCAAATTGTCCTTTCAGTTATCATAAAAATAAAAATAAAAACAAAAACATGACAGTCTCTCTCTTCCCTAACATCCCATTGCAAGCAGAGATACTGAAAATAAGACTTTCTATCTCTAGAAAATTCTGGAATTTTGAATAATATTTCATAGATGAAAAAAATCTCAACAATATTTCATTTTTTTTTCTTATGTAAAAAGTGTCAGCAAAAATCAGTGAACTAAGATATGGGCTCTTTGTTTTCCTAGAAGATAAACATCTAGAACAAATTATCCATTGTTTTGGATTATTAAGGACATACACATTGCACACAAGTTTATGTCAAGTAATTATGTCACATGCATAAGAATTTAGTATGTTGTCTTTTAGAAGACTTAAACCACATTTTTAGCTTTGAAAAAAACCTAGTGGATATAGATTTATAGGCATTGACTTTGAGAGCACTGGTAAGTTTATCTTTAGCAGCTTCAAAAACAGTCTTATTTTACTCATAAAATAAGATTCCCCATTGACTCAGAGAAGACAACAAATTCAATTTTCCTCACTTCCAGATGATGCTGGCAACCTTGCCATTGCATTTCTAGACAGAACTCTTGGTGATGTCATTGTTAAGTCTCCCTCTTATACAACCTTCTCAAAAACAATAGAAATGAAATAAATTGCTGGAATAGGAATCTATTCCAGTTTGCAATAGCTAATCCATCCCATGGATCTGGTAATTGCTTTCTTCTTCCTTCCTGAAGGCACTTGTTCACATCGTCTACATCTGCTGTGTAATCCAGGGGTGTCTGAGGCAGAGTCTGAGACCAAAGTTACCTGTACCACTTCCTTTCAAGACATCTCAAAGGCAGCTTAGCAGGTCTTGGAAGGGTTCTCTAGAAAGCCATTCCAGTGAAAAATTACATAATTGGTGAGGTTAATAAAATTATTTCTTTATAAGCCACATTGAAAGAATGCTCAGTTCCAAAAAAACCCAAAAATTCAGAAAATCAAATTTTTTTTTGGAGTGCATATCTTTGCAGTGAGAGATTGTTTTAAATTTATTTTTACATGTGACCATTATCTTCTCATTGCTTGAAACTTGCCATTGAAAGAGATACAACTGTAGAAAGACATCATATTAAACAAACTTCTGTAAAACAGCTGTTATAATATGTCCCTTAAAAACCCAAGGTAAGAACATTTATTCTAGTCAATGTATAGTATTTAGGCAGAAAATGAAAATGTCCTCAACTTCTTGGTCACAGATATAAATTTTTGTTACCTTGAGAGTTTTATTTTTATTTCTTATGTATCACTCTTCATGTATTTTAAACTGATCAAGAGAGAAATGGGAAACTATAGATCTAATTAATACTATGAATATTTCCAATAGATTTCCATTATGTTATTTAACATAGATATTTCAATAATTGTGATATATCAAGAGAATTTTGTATTAAATTGTTTTGCAAACAAAAATTTCTGGCTTTTTCTGGGGAGAGGCAGATACGAACTGGCCCACGGAAGAGGGTATTTAGGAAACTCCTCAACCTGTTTTAAACATTGAGTTTTCCCAGTAACATTATCTAGTTTATCATCTACCTTAAACAATCAGGATAGAGATTAGTATATTGGAAATTATATTCATGAACCTTGTGTACACACTTGCATAGATGCACATACAAAAACATGGATGATTTTCAGAGGAAACAGCCAAAATATCCAAAAACAATTTTGCTACTTCAGGTCGGTTGTATTCATTGTCAGTCTGCCTCAGAGGAGGGTACGGTAACAACACAATAAATCTGGTGGTAGCTCTGCCTTGGAAAAACAAATACCTGATATAAAAAATATAAAAATCAATAATTAGAAAACTAAATACCTCTTATAATGTGTATGACAAATATCTATATAAGCACATTTGAGACCTTCCCAAAATGAAAGGAATATATGAGAAATCACCTGCTTTTACAAATTGAATAATTTGTCAAGGCAACAATAAGTCATTTATTTGTGCAAATCTCACCGTATTTGACTCCTTCATTGCTTTTTACACATGATCTTTCCTCTCCTTATTTCTCACATCAGTGACATTTCTCCATGTAATTTAGAAGCTCCAGACTTTTTCTTGCTGATGTCTCAATTCTGGAGCTCAACTGAAGTCCAGAAAGGAGGCCAAGCCAATTTCACCTGAAGAATCAATGACCATGTCCTCTTCAGTCTCCCCACTTCAAATTAAATCACCATTCCTGTTCTATCACTGACTCCACACATATTTCCTTTGACTGAGGATCTTCCAACGTTAAAATTTTCTCTATGAGGCAAACACATATGTAGAGCACTGTCTAAGATTCAGATTTTGAAACATTTAAAGTAACAAGATGATCACATATTTTGTTGGGTTTTTACATCAAAAATCACAGTTTGAAACTGTAGCAACCAAAACATTTCATTATTACCATCCCTACTATCAGCATCACAGCCCAAGTTTCTGAAGATGTCAGCTGTTCACTTGGGTAACTTACTCAATTTTAGACAAGTGCCAGCCCATAAGACAAGTGTTTCTGAAACACTGCTCAGTAATTCCTTCCAGGAGAAAGAATATTAAAGCATTGTGTTATTTTTGCCAACTAAAATAATTTTTCAGTTTACTCATTCCATAGATTAAGTAGGATTATTTTACAGTTTAGAGATTGAATTGCAGTATTTTATTTTAGAGACTCAACAATGCATCATTCAAAAAATAATTATTATTTAACCCTTATTGTAATTAAATAGAAATCATTCCTTTTATCAGTTCAACCAGCAGTGGAAATATTATCAGCACATTTGTTCAAATTAAGCTTCACTGTCTTAAGGGGATTAAGAAAATAAAGCAAAAAATATTAGTTAAATGGGGTGAAGTTTATGAAGTTTAAAACATCTGAATGATGGTAGCAACTCAATGAAACTTTAAATATGGTTTTCATTCTGTTTGCTGGAATATTCACAGGTATCTGCAGTATGAACATGAAGGTACTACTGAGTGCTTATTATAGTGAAACTATTCCTCTCAGTTTTAATACAAGCACTGTAAAGAAAACTACATTGAAAGTACAGGAAAAATCTTAATCTTAAATTCTGGCCATGTTTAGAATGTGGTAGTCACAAAGCAATTATAGGAATAATATACTCCCCATGTTTTATTCCCCCAAACAAGACAAAGAAAACATAAATAAAATAAATAGACAAGGATAGAGTAGATTAAAGCAGTGGGTGTGCTTTTAACAGTGTGTCCAGCTCACAGTACCTCCTGCTATAGACTATAGACAGTGCTGGGCTGGTGATGATGAATCCTGGTGGTGGGAGGAGGCCTCACCTGGGCAGGATTTTTGTTCCTGCTGTGCTTCCAAAGAGAGATTTCTCAGTGGTGCTGAAAGGGTTCAGGACACTCATTCCTCCTGTGACTGAGCTCTTGCAGCTGTTGCTCTGTGTTGGCTCATGCTCTGTGATGCCAGCAGTGCAGCCAGAGTCCTGGTCATGACTCTTGGTCCCTGTCCCTCACCTGCAGAGTGTACTATCCGCCTCCCTTGGATTGCCCAGGGACAATGTGGAACACCAAGCTCCAAGGGCTTGATTTCCATTGAGCAACCCAGGCACCCACTTCAGACTCCCCATGGCACAAGAAGCCATAGGCAGCCATGTACAGCATCAACAACTGGATTTGATCATCCAAAACTCTGCCCAGATCCCATTGGTCATCAGCCTTATTGTCGTGGTTTGAAAAGCAAAACAAGTGAGAGGCTCCAA
>VZSR01003209.1:4776061-4789317 GCA_013398615.1 Brachypodius melanocephalos
TTTTTTTGTGCTTAATATATCCCCTCCACAGGTCCTACACTTGTGTGGTCAAACAGATATGTTTGATTGCAAACAAACTACCTACTGTTTCTTCCAATAGTCATACATAAACTAACAGAAAAAAAAGTATATATACATATCTCAGAGGAAATCCTTCCCTCCTTTTCCTTACTGAAACATCAGGATGCAGGGAAAAAATTCCACACCTGAGTCAGTGTCATCAGCCCTGTGCAACTTCAAATACAGATATTTTGAGACATGCCAACAATCTCTCAGGCCCTAGCACCACTAGATTATCTTGCCTTTCTTCTGACTTCAGCAAGTTTTATGCACTGGAAAATATCTGATCTACATTAATTAAAGACAGAAACCAAAATTTGTGTGGATTAACAGTAATTTTGTAGTAATCTTTACCAGAAACAGAGTTTCAATAAATATCTGTGCTCAGCAGTAATTCAGAATTTAAGAAAAGTGTTACACAAGTAGAGCTACAGGACATAAGAGAACTTCGATTACAATTTGACAAAATTGCAACAGAATATGGATTGCTTGAGAAAGAGCCTCCTTTTTTGCTCCTAGTAAAATTGGTATGCTATAATTTGCCTTGCCTGGCAATTATCAAATTTTTCTTTCAGTTTTTTAACTTGACACAAGTTTTCGGGAAGCAATGGACATGCCTAAAACAAAATAACACAGACAGGACTCCAGCTTTGGATTTGCCAGAGGGCAGAGAGACCAAATTTCAGTGTCTCTGTGGCAAACAGACCTTTAAAATAGGAAAACTATCAAGAGAAAAAGAGTTTTAAAACAGCAAATGTTAGACAAGACCTTACCTTATGAGTTTTTTTCCCAGTGTGAGTTATTCACTTTTCTGTCACTTGATTTTTAGGAAATTTTCACTGTAATGTGCCTAATTTAGAGTAGTTTGGGAATAAGAAAGGCTGGTTGCCAAATTCTTTAAGAAGCCTTTGCCAAGCAATATGGATAATCAAGTTCATCTTTCTCACTGTCTCACTACCCCCTCTCTCTCACTGGAGGATTCACATGTCTTCTGTTGTTGAATCCTGTAGATTTTTTCCCCCCAAAATGACATATAGCTCTATTGCCACTTATCCAAACCAAGTTAAGAAAGCACATTGTAATGAAAGAAAATTGCCAACTACTCTTGGCAGTTTCTGCTGTCCCTGTACCCATCAGGTACCACTTCAGCATCTCATGGATGCTGCTTGGACACCTGTGATTGTTCACAGTTTCCTCAGCAGCAGTGGTTCTCTACCCTGGCTTATCTTTGCTGCATATATTTTACATCAGATGTCAAATATAAGCAGTTTTTTGCTCTTCCACTGTCTAGCTACATTTGGTGATTCATACCTTCTTTTTCTGTGTTTTCAGAGTGCTGTTGGAACATTTGGAAGTAGACATCTTCTGAAAAGGCAGAGAGACTAATTAAAATTTCCTTGTTGTGGAATCCAAATTGTCTGAAAAATTTTAAAACAGAATCACAAAGAGGAAAAGAAAAAAAATCTGTTGCACTTCTTACTTCTAACTTTCTGTACAAGTTCAAAAATTATTTGCACTGCAACCCAAAAATAAGGATTGTATTTCTCAGTAATTGACCAGGGAAGGCAAACAGATTCTGAGCCCAAAACCCTGAGTACCAGGACTTCAGCAATTTATTGATCTGAATAGGTAGCATCAGTAACACAGGAGAAAAAATATACCCAGACAGATAATAGTATGTAGAATATATTCATATTGATTTGCAAGTCAAGAAATAATGCAGAAAAATTAATGTCCAGCTTTACATAGTCCAGAAAAATCAGAACTGACTGTATTTCCAACTGCTGTTTAAACCCAAAGAAACATTTTTCAGCAAAAATATAGTCAGAAGATAGAAATATATATATGTGTGTGTGTGTGTGTATTTTAACTCTCAAAGAAACAGGATATTGATGAATTTACTACATATGTTTACTGAGTAAAACTCCAAACCCGAGCCCCAGAAGCCCTCGAAGCATCACATTCCATTTCTCAGAACATACTTTCTTTATATGAGTTTCAAAACTTATATATGAAGGAAAAGTTTAGGCAAGACTAAACCCTAAGTATTAAAGAGCACATAATACTCAAATGCATGCATTTACTTTTTAGCCCTAAACCTATTTGTTTGTAAGCAACTTTGACCAAGACCAACCAACACCTATACAAAGAAAATGAAAAATATGGATCCAAGTGTTTACTTAGTTTGGGTCTAACACCACTTAACTTTCTTATTTTGGAAAGACTTCTGAAAGAAGAGAGAAGCTGCCTTTGAGGATAAGGTTGACTTTAAACTCTGGAAAAGTAAGAAAAGACCCAGGAAAATGGAAGGTTGCGACAGAGTGCTGCTTTCAACAGATGACACAGCTTTGGCTGAGAGACAACAGCCAAAGTTGCAAAGTCAGTTTTAATCTTCATAAAAATCCACTGATATCCTTTCATATACTGGCAGAAAAAATGCAAGTCAGGATAGATGTAGAAAGGTGTGTGTTTAAGAAGTGGAATTAAAACCCTTAACTCACATGTTCCCTATTTAGGGACAAATTCAGGTCCCAATATTGCATCAAAAGGGTCTTCCTATATAATCTGATTCAGGTTCTTATGTACACAGTGGGACTGAATCCTTTCTTACAAAAAATTTCTAAAATAAATGACTGTTAATAAAATGTTTTTCCACTGCAGGTTTTTAATAATGTTAAAATATAAAAAGATTCACAAACATGCACACAGAAAATGTATTTTAGAACATACTAGAAATTTTACATTTGTTAAACTACCATTGATGCTTAGACACACCCCAAATAGACTAATATATGAGTTTTAAATATTAACTGGAGATGTATCTAAAAGCAGTCCATATCTCAAGTATTCTGCAGTGTTAATTCTGTTGGGTACATCTGGTCAAGATATGGAAATTTTATGTAACTGTGTCTGCCTGTGTGACTGATATGTCATGTGAAATCAGATGAATTTTTAAAAAATTGTTTGGGAAACGTTTTTCTTTCTTTAGTCCCAGTGCAGAAAAATTATCTACTATTTGCACACATAATCACTAAAAAAAAACTTCAGCCACATCAGTCAACTGTGTAGTTCTGACAAAGTTATATTTTCATGGACTGCAGTCTTTCAAAAATGAATTGGACTAACACCAATGGTATGGCTGGCAGCACTTATTAAGTCCTCTGTCTTGGGTCAAATTCAGCCTGCTCTGTCAGCTTGTTTCACAATGACATCCTTATTTTCAGGACTCTGATAAACAGTCTTACCTGCCATGTGTGTTATGAAGCATTTTTTAATATTAGAATGTACTTTTTTGCCCTACTGCAGAAAATACTTAGAGCATTTAAATTTCCTCATATGTTGGATATAATTGTATATCTAAATTGATGTTCTATTTAGCTGACAGATATTATTACATACATGATATAGGTTATCATAATTTCAGTGAAAATTTGAACAAATTTAAACAGAAAGTTCATGTTCTTAGTAAGTATTTTAATTGTTCTTTAGAAAGGAGAAAAGTTTGGTTGATTAACAGGAATAAATACTGAAAGTTCACAGAATTAGTGAAAATAAAGAATAATTTGTGCAAAATATTCAATAAAGAGATGTGTTTTAATTTCCTAATTGAACTTTTGTTCACTTTAATTGTACAGAGTAATTTACATTAAACATTTGAAGTAGCTATTGCTTGGACCACATGCAGTATTTACCCCATCAATTTCTATGGGAAACCTTATAGAAGGACAAAAATTATTGCACCACTTGGACAAAAATGGGAAAATGAAGCATTACTCATCAGACACATCCTTGTGAACCAACACCACACTGAAGGTTTAAATATCTTTGGCATTTCAACACATGCTTGTTGGAATCCCTGATTGTAATCCAGAGGGCAGGCTTCCAAAGAACTCAGTTGTGTTGGTATTCCAAGCCACAGCTAGCCCACAGGAAGTAATTCAAGGCTAATGCTCCTCCTGAGGGGAAAATGTTAATTATCAAGATGTTCATTAGACATCTCTGCTTTAGTAAAACACTGCCAAATGCAAAGTGTTTTCTGACAGATTGAGACTGAACAAAATCCCAGGTGACAAAACCTTCAGGATTTGAAAATCATACTGAACCTGCATGACTCCACCTGGCTCAATGGAAGCTATACCCATTGTCCCTCCATTGTACCATTTTGAAAGCCCGATAGAGAAGAATATCTTTATGACTCCAGTGTTGCTTTAGGATGGCTCAATGTGAAGCAATTTTAAGTGTCTCTTTCTTCTTTACTATAGCATAAAAAATCAGAAAATTTCACCTTCTCACAGACATGTATCAAGGATTTTGGTTCTCCCTTCTCCTCCACAATGAAAATGCTCACACATCTTCCTCAGAAACGTTTTGGAGATATTTATAACTAGGAGAGACCTGTCTCCTCTCCACCTTATAAATCGCATATGCAGATTGTTCAGCTGAGGACCTGAGCATGCAGTGTATCCATCCGTCCATCCATCCATGCATCCATCCATCCATCCATCCATCCATCCATTTATCCTCTGCAAAATGGCAGGCTCATGGCTCCTGATCACTGCTGCAAGTTCCAGGTCTCATTTGATTGTCCCAATGTCCTCCTGCAAAAATGCAAGGAAAATCCAAATGCCCAAGAGTCATGGCATTTAATCTAACCTCAAGTCTCTTTCAGTATGTTCCTATAATTGGAATGGTAGACCTTCTTCAATGACTCTGCTCCTTTCTGAATCCTTCCCTCAGACACTGTTTTCTTCTGCCTTCATATGTATTGAAGGGTGGAAAATAATAAAAAGGAGCCTTCATTCTACAGAGTGAGTCCTTCAATCTCTAAATCTCATTTAAGAAAAGTGAATTTATCAATATTTAACCTCATCTCTGGAAACTGGCAAGCTGCAGCAAACCACAATGTTTCTTGATACTAAACTTTCAAACCCTGCTGCCTGTCCGAGTTCTTTTGGTGCCTCCAAGATTCTCTACCAAAAACCTGCACGATCAGGATATGATGAATGTGATCTGGTTATTAGTGCAGATGTCTTCAAGACAATAAACTGTTTCTAAAGTTAATGCTTAAAAAGAGCAGATACAAATGAGCAATTTGGTGAACCAGTTTGGAACAGTAACTGACCAAGTAGCAATGTCTTTTTTGCCCTCAGGATCTTCAATTACATCTGAATAACATCAAACAACAAAGGTGTCTTCAAAGGCAATTAGGAATAGACATGTTTTTTCCTATAGGTATAAGTTAAGCTGGCCAAATACAAGTTAGTTCTGATTTAGAAACTAAATAGGTCACTTCTACATCCAGGCAAATAAATGACACTCAGGAAACAGATGCTTAAATATTTTTCAACATTGACAGTGATATTTATGGACAACTCATAGTAGCAGCAGAGTGAATGGACATCTGCATGCATCTGCTTATAGACAAAGGGCAGATGTGGTGGAAAAAGGGAAGGAGCAGTAACTGGATGACTTTTTTGAAAAAAATTTGAAGAAATAGAAAGGGAATCTGGTGTGTATTTCAGGAAAGATATCACTAGCATGGTCTGTAATCTCAGTTGTTCAAAGCAAGTAACTTCAAATAGATGGGAAAATGGTCAGGCAGCTACAAAACAGAGGTTTTTTTAAAAATAGCTAAGCCAGCCATACTCTCAGTCAAAAAGATAAATCTCAGTGTCTCATTGGAAAGTAGTTAGCAATATCAGTGCTTCTACAATGCCCTGATTTGGAAGAGGGATGTATTTTATCAGTGCATTATGGAGGGAAGAAAGTTGCAGAAGTACCTTTAGATATGCTAGGAGCATGAAAATATCACATGCACTCACATCACAGAAAATCTAGCTAGACAAAGCTGACTAAAACTTGGGTTTTCCATACCTCATATTCCAACCTGAAAATAAACAATAGTAATTAAATAAGGAAATAATTAAGTCTGCATTCTGCTATACAGTTTAAGTCTTGTTCTTAGATCTAATTTAGAGAAGTGCTTAACAGTTCAGAGTAACAAGCTGGTTTAGGACTCAAAATGTAGCATTAAATTACACAGGAGTGCCACAGCTTTATTCAGATCACTTTGTCACTTGCATATCTCTATCTTTTCACATTTCTTTCATGTTAGGTCTGTCTTTTCTGCTTATGTTATAATCTCTTTGTGACAGATGACATGTTGATTCATGTTTGAGATCTGGCACAATGGGGCTGTAATCTCTACTGCATTACACAAAACACAAATGATAATTTCAATTCTGTCTCTTCTATTTATTTTTCTTGTATAATCACACTTGATTGAAATCCTGCTAGCAAAAATATTGACTCAGAAAACTAATATCTTCATTTCACCACACTTTTTGTCTCACTGTCTGTGGCTATTTCAGAGCCTTCTAAACAAACAGCACAACCACACCACACACATCACTATAAACAGAGGTTGTCCCAACTTTCTCCCCTTCTCAAGAGTAGCTGCCCTTTTCATATGTAATAATGTGAGGTAATTCATGCCCTGCTTTCAATCTGAAGATACAACATCACTAATTTTGGATTTCTTTCTATTCCTTCCCTGAAACCAGTCAGTGCCATCTGTCATCATCCTGCCCAGCTGATCACAGGCTGCCCTATAGCTTTCAAGGCTTTAGTAACTTTTGCCCTATAAGGGGTCCCTCCAGGCACTCTGGCATTCCAGTTGTTCACATATCACCATTTCTACACTTTCTGGTGATGAAATGCACCATGTAGAATCACAGATGGTGATAGGCTGGAAAAGACCCCTTAGATCATCGAGTAAACATTAACCCAGCACCACCGTGTTCACCATTAAACCATGTCCACAGGAGCCACATTTACACCTCTTTTGAACACTTCCAGATGTGGTGATTCCACCATATTCCAGGCTAGCCTGCTCCAAGGCCTGACAACATTTTCAGTGAAGATGTTTTTTCCAAATATCCAATCTAAACATTCCCTGGTTCAATTTGAGGTAATTTGCTCTTGTACTATCTCTTGTTTCCTGGGATAAGAGCTATTGTCCATTTCTCATTTAAAATGATGTCATCGTTCATATTTCTAAAACTGTCAAGAATCAAAGAGGATTTTTTACCATTTTATATAAAAATAAAGGAAAAAAATGCATTATTATCTGCAGTAAGGCATTACTTTTTCTCATTTCATATAAAGGAACCCAGAAAGGAGAAGAAAGCAAGTGTTCAAATTTTGGCTTAAAACATTTAAATAATAATTAATTTCTGTGCTTTTTAAAAAATTATATACTTATTATTTATTTTCAAAGCATATGCTGGAAGAAAACAAAACCAAATTTAAAAAAATTGGTTGACACAAAAGTCACTATGGAAACAAAAGAAATCTTGGGGTTGGAAGTAAAAATATGATCTAACAGAATTTAAACTGTGCAGAACTAGAACACAAAGTGGCAAAACCAAACAAAATCAGTGACAGATACTTCTGAATATAATACAAAAAAATTGTGTCTCTGAAATTAACTTAAGCACTAATATATCATATATATTTCAATTTCTTCAAATGAAGACAATAACAATAAATAGTTGCATAAAATTGTAAAATAATAGAAATGTGGGGATTTAATGTTTAATAAAATGTGTGCAAATATCTTTTATAGTAACAGAAATGCTTCTTGTGGTAGTGGGAACTACTATAGTCCTTATTACAGCAAAAAAAATTGGAATTTTAAAAACAGGCAAAAAAAGACTAGAAAAATAAACAGATCATTCAAGCAAATATCACAGTCTACAGTGTAGTTGAAAAGTGAATATATTCTCCTCAAAAATATATTCTTAAGCCTGAAACTCCCCACTAGTTGGTTCAGCAGTTTTCTGACTAATTTTGTATAGTTCTGACTTCTCTATCATATGGTCAAGTACTTTTGTATGTGCTAATTTTTAATTACATGGGAACTGTCCAAGATTCAGCTGGTGGCTCTCCCTTGGTTCCAATTATTCATATTTTTTAAAAATACTTTACTGACTGATGACATCATCTGCTCTTTGTAAAGCAAATATGAACAATAAATAATAAAATATACATCCCTGTTATAAAACAGGTCAAAGCATTTTCCCTGTTCCTTTTCCAACATTAATGTCTCATCTAAAGCTGTGCACAGCCTATAACACTGTGTTCCCACCAAAAAAAAATCTGCCTACTAAAAAAAAGTGCTGCCTCCAGAGACTATAAGTGTGAAAATTTTGTAATGTTACATCTCTTACCCATTGCTATTTTATGAGGATAATGTCCTTTTCCAGATGTTTGTAAACAGAATCTCAAGGACTGGGAAAAGCTTAGGCTATCTCTTCACTTACTTTATAGTTACAAGACCCCCTTTTCTAATATTTTTTGATAACAATATTTTGTTAGTGTATGATGTTACAGCAATCTCTGAATGGTTATCTAAACCCAGAAGAGCCACACATTTTCCAAGATGGAAAAAGAAAAGCAATTTCCCATTAAGCAATTTTAGACTTATGCAATGATGTTTCTATAGATACCATCCTCCCCCTTTTTTTCTGTGAATGCAAAACATCACATGGTCATTCATTGTGGTTTATTCTCCTGGAAGATTCTAAGGTGGTTACAAACAGAAATTGAGCATTCGTATTATTACATTCTGTGCAGAATGCTCTGCTTTTTATTCTGTTCTCTTTAATGCGTAATGTGTTTTTGATGGTATGAACTGATTAGTTCTACCATAACACTTCAGTCAGCAAGAAAGTGATATAACCACAAAATCCTTCTTTCCTTCAAACACTTTCTAACAATTTTTCCCTTTGATTACATAGTATATATATCCCTTTATCTAAAGGATTTTTTAATATGAACAAAATGAAATCAGAAAATGTAAGCCCCTGACTTATTTTTGTATGTTGGGATGGGGTTTTTTTTAATTCTGGGCATACTTTTAAATGATTACACTCACCAGTTACTTAGACACTATCATGCAGCTGTGAGTTTACTACTTAATGGTACATTAAAAATCTTCTCTGGCTGTTGCTCCTAGAGTCAGTATAATATTTCCCAGTGCCATATGATAACTACACTGTATTCTTGGAGCGTCATTAAATTGTTTACTGATGAGATATCGAGATAAAATATTTTGGCAGACACATATTTATCTTACAGGAAAAAAGGCCAGTATGTACATGTTCCTATAAATGAACAAAAAATGTTTTTCGGAAGACTAACATCTATTTGAAACTAGAAAGAATAAAGATTTTAGAGGAAAATTGTATAGGGGAAAAAAAACCTGAGAAAAATCATATCTTTGTTTCTTTTAATAATTAAAGTCATATAGTATTTTTAATACAAAAAAAAGGATATAGTATACTTATATTAATTTCTCATTCTGGTCATTAGCATTTAATTTTGCCATTTTTCAGCAGATCCCAAGGTCATCCAGTTACTGAGATGAGACAAATAACAGAAAAAGATTCACAAAGTCATTATCCTTCAACAATCCTTCCTTCCTCTCAAAAGATCCTGCAAATTTAGCAGTGGGAACTATAGGGACTGCACCTTTTCTTGCCAGGGAGACTATGATCACTGGAACAATGAGAACTGATGGGTCCATCAACCCTGAATGTCATGCAGCAGCCTGTCTCCTAAAGGTCTCTCCTAACACATGAAATTGAAGACTGCTGCAACCCCCAAATGACCCTTTCAACGACCACAGGGCACACAGTGTGGGCTGGAGAATTATTTCCATTCTTCTTTTTTTTTGCACCCTGATCTACAAAGGAAACTTAAAATATACCTTACAGAAACCAGAAGTAAGTCACACTCTAGATCCCAAAAACAGGGATTGAGAAAGAATATAATTCCACAAAACATTATTTTTTTACAACTCACCACCAGCTGAGTTTTCAGTTTTCTGAGGGCAACAAAAGTTATATTACCTATATTTCTCATTTACTGGATAGAAGAAGTTTTCTACTTCAACTTTTCTTAACATCTCACTGAAGGTATTTGTTTGCTTAAATAGGAAGACTCAGAAAAAAATCTTTCAAATATCGAAGGTATCAGTTCTTGTATACCTTCATCTGAATAAATGAATGTAGATTTTTGGTTGCACTCTAAATTGAAAAAAAAGTGCAACCTTCCTGCTTTTTTTTTTTATTTTCTGAGACAATTAGAAACTCTTGAAATCCCCATATTTTCAAAGCAATCTGTAATTTTACAGCAAAGGATTTTTTCTTGTTCCTGCATCCTGTTTTATGTAACAAAGATCCTTTCACTGTCCATTAAAAATATTGGATCTAGGGAAGAAATTCAGCACACTAAAAACACCAAGGACAAGATTTACAAATTTTATTCTCAAACTTCTGAATAAGGGCTAAAACCAGTCCCAATGTTCATTTAAAGTTCAAAGTAAGAAATTATACCAGTGCTTTTTTTGTCTGTCTTCACTTTTGCAGAGAGGTTAATTTGAACACTTTTCCCCTGGTGCTATGCAGTGATGTTATAGCCTGCAATGATATGTTTTATCTATCTAATTTCTCTCTATATCCAGCTTCTCAGAAGTATTATAAACCCTGAACTATCACCTGCTTTCTGGTTACCATTTAAAGAGATTTTCTACCTCATAAACTGATTTCTGATCGTATTGCAGTTTCAAGTGCTATCTCCATTGAAATAAAAGGTCAATGGTGCAGACCACATAAATAGAAAATAGTCAGAACTTTGTTAGAGAAACCAACCTTGTTTGCAATAAAACAGGTAACTCATCCATGATTTCAAAATTTCACTTTTATAGAAGTAATTTTAACTCACTGTTATTGCAGTTAGTCTTGACACTCAAAAGAGGTTTTGCTGAGGCAGCTGTTTTAATTACTGTTTTGCAGCACAGGTGAAATAGCCACGGAGTAGACGATTTGGAGGCAAAACAGCTGGTACCACACTCAGTTTTGAGCTGCAGAACCCTCAGTTTGGCCATATACCCAATGTATCACCATCATTTTCCAGGGTCTCATTTGATATTTAAATATTTCTGTGAAATTATTTAATGGCAGAAACCCAAGTGCTTAGTGTCAAAAAAAAAAAAATTAGATCTATAATAACTGTCACTCATTCATTGATGTCAGTAAGAATGAACAACTATTGTATAAGAAGAGAAAGTTTGTTCCTCTTGAATTAATAAAGCCTTTGTAGCTCCAGTTCAGCTGGGGTAACTTGTTAGTTATTTTTAAATTATAAAAAAAAAGAAATTGAAGAAAAATGCTTCATGCTGCATAGAGTACATCCTTAGGCATGAAACATAAAAACAGTTGATTTCCTGTCATGATTTTACTTACTGGGGCCCCTGTGTGCCAGTGTCCCAAGAGAGACACCTTTTGCAACGGGGAAGGAATTGTGACCAGAACGGATCACTGATATGGCTGCAAAATTCTGCCTTCAATGGAGTTCTGCATATCCACCATCCAGGGAAACACACTGGGCCAGTGTTGACCAGCCAAGAGCCTTATTCAGCTTTTAGGATTAACAGACTGCAGGAATAGGAGCCACCACAGTCACTGCAAACACAAGCAGGGTTATTCCTTCATGAAGTGCTGCAGTTTGTGTCCTCATCCTCCTTTTCATATGGAAACTGTCACAAGCTGACAATATTACTTTCATTCTGCCTAGGAAGGCCAGGTTTGGATTATGAGGGTCTGGAGGACTGCCATATTTTGTATTGCATCATACAATCATACAATGGTTTGTGTTGCAAGGGACCTTAAAGATCATCTAGTTATAACTCCCTGCCTTGGGCAGAGAAACTTCCCACTAGACCCTATTAAATTTTGATAGTCCCTATTAACTTTACAGACTTTATCTGAAACTCCTTTGTTGCAACACAGCATTTCTCAAATTTTTCATTAAGTAGGAGAAAACCCAATTCTAGTCTTATCCATTATTTTCTTTCATATTGTCATAGTTTAACCCCAGGCAGCCACCAAGCCCCACAGAGTCGCTCGCTCAGTCCCCTGCCAGCAGGATTGTGGAGGGAAGTGAGAAAACTCATGGGTTGAGACAAAGACAGTTTAATAGGGAAAGCAAAACTGTACACACAAGCAAAGCAAAACAAAACAAAGCAAGGAATTAACTCACTGTTTTCCATGGGCAGACAGGTGTTGAGCCATCTCCAGGAGAGCAGAGCCCCATCACACATAACCGTGACTTGGAAAGACAAATGCCATGTCTCTCAATGTCCTCTCCTTCTTCCTTTCCCTTCCCCACATTCTGACTGAGCATGATGTCACATGGTCTGGAATATACCTTTGGTCAGTTTGGGTCACCTGTCCTGGCTGTGTCTCCTCCCAAACTACCATGCACCCTCCCCAGTGGGACAGTATGAAAAGCAGAAAAGGCCTTGGCTCTCTGTAAGCCCCAGACTCAACAATATGAAAACATCTCTCTATTATCAACACTGTGTTCAGCACATATCCAAAACATAGCCCCACAACAGCCACCAGGAAGAAATTTAACTCTACCATAACCAAAACCAGAACACATATTTAATTCGTTAACTGTTTTGTGCATTCTTTTCATATACAGGTTCAAATACTCTACTGTGCACATGTTCATGATGGGAGAATATTATAATTACAAATTAAACTACATCAGTCTTTCTTGAGGAATATTTTTTGCATCTTTCTAGAAGTCTTAGGATTTAGAATCTGTTCAGATCAGTAGCAGTTCTGAAATATTCAACTCTTTTTGTCCATAATGAAATGTCTATACCAGACATCTGCCAGGAAAGCTGCACTGCACATAGTGGCAGCAGGGAATCATATCAGTTTAGGTTCATGTTGTTATTGCCGTGAGAACTAAACATTAAGACCAGCTATATCTAATTTACAAAACAGTTGCTCCCTGCTGAAATTTTAAAATGTAAGCTTAATTTTGCAGAAAAAGTAATTTTTTATTCTCATTTTGTACTACCATACCACAATATTTTTCAGTGGATAATGCAGCATTCACTCTAGGTATAGTTCTATAATTACTCTATTAGTTGCATGACAATGAACCCGAGGAAATTAAAAGAAACTATCAATTTCAACGCTACATTTATACTTATAAATGAGTATATTATACTTGTAGGTCCAACTGCTCAATGGAAATGTGTTTAAATTAAAAATTATTATTACCATGTGAATGTTTCACATTGGCTGAATTTGTTTACTTAAATGTGAGATAGG
>VZSR01003209.1:4799875-4821734 GCA_013398615.1 Brachypodius melanocephalos
GAGAGAGAAGTGGAAAGAAACCTGTTTATTAACAGCACTCCCAAACACAATAAGTTGAACAATACCCCATAACAAGAACGTCGTGCCGCTCTGAAGAAATGACAGCTTTAGGAAGGGAGTCTCTCCTGTAGATGGTTGCTCTGTTCTCAGTCCCTCCGGCGCTTGGAAAAGTTGCTGAGCAGGGTAGATCTTGATGGGCCAGACCCCCTGGCGCTCCCCCGGGTCCTCAGTCCAGGGAGATTTGAACAATTCCAAGGAAAAACAAAAAAAGGAAAAAAAAGGGGGAAAAAAAAGGAAAAAAAGCGAAGCTTCTCTAGCTAACTAAGTAACTAGCAAGAAAGCGAAAAGAAAAAGAGAGAGCCTCAGGAAAAAAAACCCAAACAAACAGACAAACAAAAAAATCCCAATTCTCTCTGTCCTGCATCCGTCTCAAGGTCAGGACGAGGAGGAGAGTTTCTGAAAAAAAACTGTGCACTCTCCTTCAGACTCAATATGAAAGGTACAGTGTGTAATATCCAGAATAAACCCAACAAATGATTGGGGATACAAACACCATAATAACACCCTAGGACAGCTCCAAACTATATTTGACTATTTAATAACTAATGGTGATCATCAGTTATCTGACTGTACAATTCCTTAGTGACATAAAAATGTCCTTGTGCTATGAAATCATAACATATTGTCATTATTTTAAAAATTATTAGAATTTCTGGATGCGTATTTCTAACATCTTCACCTTCAAGAAGGAGAATCAAGTAGAAGTTTCTGTTCTGGTTTCTGTTCTTTGGGTAATTTCTTCATATCTGTTTTAAACCTTTACCTCTGGAACTGCATTTGACCTACTGAGTGGGGGCCTCTGGGTGGAATTCTGTTGACTGGCACTACCAGCTCTCCAGTCACAACTTCTTGAATGGTGCTTGTCAGGGGTAGAGACAGTTACACAGGCAAAGTCAGAGCAAAGTCTTGCTGCACACTGCAATGGAGTTGAGAATTTAAAGATGGGTCAATATTTATCTATAACTAATTGAGCATTTTTGAAAAATAATAACCTATACATTTGTGAAAAGGGTGGGATTTTCTCTGAGTTTTTTCCACTGTTTTGGCAAAAAAACTATTTGGGAATGCAAAAATTTGGTGTGCCTCACTTCTGTTCAATATAAGAGTGGCTATTTTTTCCAAGTGACTCACTGCCTTCTTTCTTCATTAACTAATGAAAGAGCAGCATTCAAAAAAACTGGCATGTATTAGCACCTTGGTTAAAACATACTAATATACTTCTTAATGCAGGGAGTGAGAAAATAAAGTCTTTTTTTTTTTCAAATCAATTGTAAATAATCATGTACACATATTATGTGTTTTAGCTTTGTGTCTGCATGCAGTACTGGAAGAATCCAGATGCCAAATGTAAAGAATGACTGACAACAGGGATTCTACAGAGAATCTGAGGAACAAAGGAGAAATCTTGCACAAGACTAAATCAGACCAAAGAAGTCTAGCTGGATAGATCCGTTACTACTTAAAAGCATAGTTTAAGGTACATTTAAGACTATATGTATATTCTTAAACAAAGGTGCATGCACATCCATTCTACCCATGGTTGCCTTTAATGGCCAAGCAGAGTTGCTTTTGTTCTGTTGTTTGTGTGACAGTTACACATGCAAACCTCATGTGACCCTTATTGGTACTTGGCCTTTGTCAATTTTTAAAAAGGAAAGGGATCCTTGGAATAGTTTCATATCACATTTTATAGGATTTTCTCTCTCCTACTCTTGTACTCTTCATTTAAATGTGAGGGTATCAAATCTTTTTCTAACCATTACAAAAAAATTATATGAAGACAAAAAAGCCCAATGTGATGGTACAACAAAGAAACAATTTTCTGCTGAACTGCACTTCTATGAATTTCAAGACACACTTGAAAATTCCACTGAAAAGAACTATTTTATATGAAAGCTATCACCTTAGATTCCCTCATTTTCCCTTGGGGTTAATTTATTTTTGGATGTTCCTAGTTTTGTTGGGGTTTTTTGTTTTGTTTCCATTTGGTGTTTTGATGATTATTTTTGGTTGGTTGGTTGGTTGATTGATTGGTTGGTTTGCATCCTCACATCCTATCTCTGTGTTATATATTTTTGCACAGGTTAGAGGATTTCTTTGTAGTATGATTTATCAGTGTTTTAAACTGGATTAGGAGTAACACATTTGGGAAGCTTGTGAAGATTTCTGTGAATTCACTTCCCCATGGCAACCTCTTTTTATTATTTAGTAATCTTGATATTTTGAAAATCTATATGGGCACAAAGAAAAAAAAAAAAAAAAAAACAAAAAAAAACCAAACAAACCCAAAAAACCACAAAACAAACAAACAAAACAAAAAAACAACCAACAAAAGAACAACCCAACAAAATAGAGTCTCCAAAATATGCTAAGGTATTTATTGCACTTTTCTTCATACACGGGCAAAAGTTTGCCTCAGACTTCTTTGAGACTGAAAAAAAAATAATGATAACTGGGCACCAAGGAAGCTCCTTCCTTAATACCAGCTGTGTAGGTGTTGAGAGCTCACACAAATAAATAAACAGTATATATAAGTTTGTATAAATATATATGTGTTTATGCAACTTTTGGCCTTTGGAAAGGAACTCCAGGAGCAGAAAAAGCCATGTTGTAATACTGCATATAAAATCTAGGTGCTGCTGAGAGATTGATTACACATCTGATTTATAGATTGCAATTAGGCAAGAACTCATTATGATTCTTGCAGCGGGTTGACCTTCTCTCTAAGGCTGTAATAGATAGTCCTGTTCTGCTTTTTGTTTAATTAACTAGTTTAGCATTATTGAACATACAACCTGTTTGCAGTTATGCATCTGTTTCAAACAGAGCAAATGACCCAACACAAAATATGTTTTGGATGTAATAGTTTGAATAAAGGAATATAAACAGAATCAGTTTTCAAGATATTTGGACCTAAGTTAGATGCAAGTAGACTAAAATTGCTGTATCCAGGGATCATTGAAATTGTTACTTGAATAAATATGCGAATATTGCTTTGCCTAACTAGCTAAATAACCAGATGTTATAAATTGGAAATTCCATCTAAGTTTTATGCAGCAAAGTTTGAAGGAAGATGCAGCATTCAATTCAAAGATTGCTAGACCTCATTTGTTATGGAGGTGCAAAACTGTACAGTGAATATCTGCAGAAAACTGCTTCCGAAATGTGATTCACTCAATAAAATAAACTCAATTTCTTGACATTGTCTATCACAAATTCCCATCCCATCCATTCCCACAAAAAAAAGTTATTCTTCTTTTCCAACTGAAAGAAATATGGATTATTCCTATCAAGAATAGCACTGATATTTATTTGAAAGTGATTTGAAATAAAGTATGCCCCTTGATAAAATGATAGAAGTAGACTATGACTCTGATGATAATTCTGATAATTTCTATTTTGTAGAAACAACTTGCAAACAAAGGGGGATGTACAGGTGAATAAAGCAGCTATGAAACTGCCACTGCCTGCTCACTGGCACATCTACCTCTGTAATTCAAGCTGAAGAAATGAGTTTTTATCTAGAGACTCTGGATGCAGTCCCCATCAGAGAGTATCTCAGTCAAATGTTTCATTCAGAGTCCAATAACACTGTATTTGAAATGAAAATTTTAAATATACAATACTTCTTGGCAAAAGGTGGTTTTGGCATCTTTTCCCCCAACATTTTAGGATGTGACCTTTTGCCACTGAAATATAAAAGACTTACTGCAATGAAGAATCCTTTCATTCTGGAAGCTTAATGTCATTTGTATTTAAAACTAGATAATCTGTAAGGTCCTTTCCAACCCAAAACATTCTATGATTCTCCGACTGATTCCTTTTCCTTCTAGTATTTCTAAATATCTATTATTGGAAATTAGGAAAAAAACCCAACACCTGAAATCTATACAACTATTATAAAGTAGGTATCAATGTTGATTCTCCTTTTAAAATGTTGTAACTAGGTGTACACAATTATCTTAATTTTGGTGGCAGGTGTTTAATGCCACATAAAAGAAATTACCAAGTTAACTTCAAAAAGACTAGTAATAGTTTCAAAAATTGCTTCTCAGTGAAGACAATTATAAATTTTAGGAAACATCCTGTTGAACTGACACAATTGTAATGACATCTCTGTAGGTGGCTCATATCTTGCACTGTTTTATAAGCTGCTTGGAGCATAATGACAGCATTTGCACAATAGGCCTACACAAGGGTGAGGCAGCATAATTGCAGCAGCAGTGAAGCATGAATACAGACTAATTAACAAAATTGGAACTGCTACACTCATGTTCACATTTCATCTATCTTATTTCATTTACTTTTACATGCTTTTGTGGTCACGGAATTGCTGTATTTGTTGTCTGAATATTGCAGATAATATTGTCCATTTGGTGCCTCCATCTTCCTGTTTTCTTGGAATGTATTAGTTGTACAAGCAGAACTCCATTTACTGAGGATTCCCCTTTAATTTTTTACTTTCTCCTTTACTTTTTTACCATGCTGTGGGTAGTCCATGCTCCCTTGCAAATGCAGTGTATGTGTAGTTATGAATAAGCATGTATACACACCTATACCTGTATGCACACACACTTAAATTCACACATAATTCTAAGAAGCCTGCAAGAAAGATCAAGGAAGAGACCATTTATAAGAGCGTATTTGCAGGACAAGAGGGAATGGCTTCAAACTGAAAGAGAGCAGGTTTAGAGCAGGTTTAGATCAGGTATTTAGAAAAACTTCTTCCCTGTGGGGGTGATAAGACACTGCCACAGGTTGCCCGTAGTTGTGGACACCCCATCCCTGGAAATATTCAAAGTCAGGTTGGATGGGGTTCTGAGCAACCTGTAAAAGTGTTCCTTCCTGTAGTAGGGGGATTAAAACTAGACAATCTTTATGGCCCCTTCCAACCTAAGCCATTTTATCATTCTATGACTATCCCTTTTCTATGTCTTTCCATTGGCATACAGTTAGTATACAACTCATGTTTGTATGTGTATGTATATATATACACACAAAAACTCTTACAGGAATCACACACTGTTTTCTGTATGTGCATACACAATCAAAGTTAGGCCAAGACAATATGCCATTGTCAGTACCAAAAAAAAAAAAAAAAAAAGCCTCTAGAAAATTTAATTCCCTAGTTTCGAGTTACAACACACATTTGAAAAAATTACACAAATATTCTGTGTTTAAAAAATGAAGATGCACACAACAGGTGGCACACAATTTCTGCTCATGCTGTGCTAAAAGAAAAATGTCTGCTTCTACAGATGAAAATTCTGGGGGGAAAATAAAAAAAAAAAACAGAGAATGTCATTGTTATTCTGCAGTAAGTGTAGTGCTACATCAATCTCTACATATGTCATTTAGCGTCATCTTGGGGGAAAAGATCACATAGGCCTCTAAATATTTAAAAGTACTTTCTTAAAGTTCTGTTCTAAATGTTAAGCCTAAGGATGTGTAAGGGCTCAGTAATACACATTCTCCTAAGCACCAACTACTAGATTCTTTTCAACAAAAAGTTACTGTATCATTGCTTTATGTTTCTCTTACATTTCTCTTTTTCCAGTAAGTGGGAACTTCACTGGCCTCCTGTGGCTTCTCAGATATAATGGATAGTGGCTCAGCTACTTCCTCAGGCAATTCTCTCAGGACCTGTGGACATATCCTTTCAGATCTCAAGGATTTTCATGTGCCTTAAATGGTTTCAAACCAAGTCTTCTCCTATAGTGGGTAGTTAATCACTCCCCCGGTCATTGCTTGCACCTTCTGAAACTTGGGCAGTGTGGTTGGAACACTTGCTGGTTAAGAATTAGGCAAAAGAAGTTGTTGAACTTAAGACTGAGGCAAAAGAAGTTTAACCTTCTCCATGTTCCCTGTGTCCTCTCTGAGAGAACCCACATTTTCCCTGGGTTTTTTGGGGTTGTTTTTGTTTGTTTTATCATTGATTTACTTTTTCAAGCTTTTTTGGTTATCCTTGATGCCCTTGGCTAGATTTATTTCTACGAGTGCTTTAACTTTCCTAATAAGATTCCTGGCTGTTTAGACAATATTTCTGTATTCCTCCCAGGCTATTTTCCCTGCTTCTACCCTCCATAATCTATCTGTTTGTGTTTAAGTTTGTCCAAGAGCTCCTTGTTCATACACGCCTGGTGTTCTTCCCTAGTTTCCTTTTTGTAGGTTGTAACTCTTGAGCTTGGCACAGACAATCCCCAGACATCATTCAGTTGTTTTTGGCCTCTCTTCCCTCCAGCACTCTATCCCATGGCACTCTACTGAGGAGATCCCTGGAGAGACTAAAGTGTGGTCTCCTGCTCTAGGGCAAGAGAGCTTGCTGTGCACCCTCCTTTCTGCCCTGAGGATCTCAAACTCCCCCTGGTCACTGAAGATCAGGCTGCCCTTGAGTTTCACATTCCCCACCAGCTCCTTCTTGTTGGTGGGAACGAGGTCCAGCACAGCACCACCAGCAGCTGGCTCCTCTGTCACTTGGAGGAGGCAGCTGTATTCAAGGCATTCCACAAACCTTCTGGATTCCTGTGTCATACCGTGTTTCTCCTTCAATAGATCTCAGAGTCCCCTTTGAGCACTTTCTCAGTCTGTTGCAGTTTTCTGTTTGGAAACTACTTTCTGTCACTTAACTCTGCAACATTTTGGCAAAAAAAATTACATCAATGGAGGTTTGATTCTAAAGGTACAAATGTTAAAAAGATAAAGACGGTAAAGAGGAATTTGAGATAAAACAAAGAAAAAACTTAACAGCAGAAGAAAACCCAAATATTTTTAAATTACCAGATTATTGGAAACAATAAAGAAAACATTACAACTTCATACAATCATAAAATGGTTTGAGCTGGAAGGGATAAACATCATCTCATTCCAAACCCATGCCATGCGCAGGGACACCTTCAGCTAGACCAGGTTGTCTCAGAGCTACATCAAACCTGGCCTTGAACACTTCCAGGGATGGGGTAGACACAACTTCTCTGGGCAACCTGTGCCAGGTCCTCACCACCCTCACACTAGAGAATTTCTTCCTAATATCCAATCTAAACCTACTCTCTGTCAGTTTGAAACCATTCTCCCTTGTCCTGTCACTAAATGCCCTTGTAAACAGTGTCCCTCCTCTCTTGTAAGCTCCCTCTTTCTTGTAGTCTTCCTTCTGATGCCTAAAAAAATGCAGAAATAGCACACTTTCAAGGTAACAGTAGTATAGGAGGTAATATAAAGTTTGCTCTTTGTTGGAGGCCTCCAGAGGCAGATATAAAAATGCCCACAATATGCCCACATCCTCGTGGAGTGAATGCAATTTTATAACTTTAGTAAATCATCATAATTGACAAAAATCCCCAGTTAGAGACATAAGTGGTGAGGCAATTTCCCCCAGTACAAGCCCCTCCTAAATCCTCTCCCCCTTTTGTAGGGACCAAATGTTGATGAAAACGAGTCTTGAAGAGCTGGTCTGGACCTTGATTCCCAGGGAGAACCAAGATAGGATAGGGGGCCTTGTACACCCCTGGGGCTTGAAGCTGTGGAATATGTCTTTCTCCCTAGGGAAAAGGTACGGAAAAGTACTGGGAAAACTAGCTACAAATACTCGAATAGGCTACAAAATATATGCAAATAATACAGAGAATATGTAAAAGAAAAAAGGTAAAAATCAATTCAGTATCACTTCAAGTAGTATTTTGTTGGATATGCCAAAACAAATACTGATACAGAGAAAAAAAAATTGTGTCCCAAAAGTGGGAAGCAGGCAGTATTTCTCACTGGAGATACAGGGAAAAAAGCATTCCCTTTAAATTAGCCGTTTTTATTTTTCAAACTGCTGAAATTACAGAGTTTAATTTGCACTGACTGAAGAAAAATAAAATGAAACATTGGAAGATGAACAAAAAGTGATCTTAAATGGAAGATCCATTTCATAAATATGTTTAATTTCTATTGTATTGTTTCCAACAGTAGGTAGAAACAGGTAGAACCTACCAGCTTTGCATTAGTGATACTCATTTATCCGAGCAGAGCAACACTGTGCAACTACAAAAGGCACCTCTGAACAGCACCAAATATTCAATTAATAAGATCATTATGCATGGTTTTTTCTCAGCTAATATTAATTGGTAATGATCATCCACAACATCTGGGAAAGAAGGGCAGCTGCACCCCACGAAATGCTTCTGGCTTTGAGCAGCACATTGTCTTAGAGAGGAGACTTCTCTGAAGCGACAGCACTGGGTCAGCACAAAGACATTAGCAGTCAGCCTTGCTTGTATCTTCTGCTTTTTTGTCATTGAATTTTGCACACTTGAGCTGCAGTATCTGTTTTTTCATGCTGTTCAATCCTGCTGCTGGATTCTTCCTAGAACAAGCTCGCATTGCAACTTGAAGAACAGTGAAGGGCAAGTTTTAATTATTTGACCTGGCTAATTTCAGTTGCTTTACGTATGTTTTCTTGGTTTTTTGAAAGACAACCTGTAGATTCTCTCATTCTAGATTTCAATCACCATCTGTTCTCTTACTAGGGAGGTTTTCAATACTTCTGAGACCCCTAGATCATATAATTTTTTCAATTTTCAGCTTTTCTTATGTTTAAAATCAAAATAGAATTAATTTTCTGTAATAAAAAGTACATACATTATTCTGTAGTATCTTCTTACTGAAAATATGAAAAATACACGTTTAATTTTTTTTTTTTCTGGAAATAACAATTCTCTTCCTTTCTGCCATTAGCATTAATCATTCAGCTGTTTACAGACATAATATGAAAGTTCTTTTAAGCTTCTCTGCTACTCTATCTTGAAATTATTTTGGCTGTTAAGAGCCTTTCTCCATTCTATTCCATTCTAGTCACGTTTCACTTGATAATTTCTCCATGATAATCTATGTTTGGAAGTCACTCAGACACAAGTATGAATAAGGTCCATCTCAATTAATCATAAAATATGTGTGATGAGGAAGATAATTAAACTTTTGTAAATAATCAAACACACAGTAGAAAACAACTGAAAGTGCTTTTCCTCAGTTGTGTATAAACTAATTTTCAGGCAAATTAGTAATGAATAGGAATGACTTTGTACTTGTAGCTAAGACTACCATGCAAATGCTTTAGAAGAAGTTAGTTATATGTGCTTGAACATAGGCTTAGGAGGTAAATATTGTCCATTTTATTAATTGTTGCATATATATGTCTTAATGAAGTCATAATTATTTCTTATATCTCAGTCATGTTATTGTTACTGTTTCAAACACAGTTTGAAATTGTACTACAAAAAAAATAAAAGAGAACAAATTTTTTCTGGAAATATAAGGAAAAATAATTAATGAAATATATGGCTATTGGTCAGCGAAAAGTGAATCAGATTTTTTTTTAATCACTAGTTGTACCATTTTAACCTTTACTGATGTTATTTACAACACCAATATTTTTGTTTATCTATCAATGATATTTTAGAAGCAAGTGGTACCAGTAAGACAGTATTTTCTTAACAGTAAATGTTAACTGATATTGGACCATTTCAAACTTCAAAAACAAGCAATGGACAAATGACTATTTTACCTTTGAAATTCAAGGCAATAGGTTGAACTCCACGAGGACTGAATTTTTCTAAAACCCCAGTTACATTTTCATTTCTTTTTTTTTCCCCTTCATTGGTTACACTCAGTTAGGCTGGATACCTAGAAAGAACACCTTTGGGTAGCGTGACAGGCTGACCCAGCCAGCTACTAAGCAGCACAGAGCTGCTCATTCACTTCCCTCTCCTGTGAAACAGCAGAGAGAGAATAGGAAGCACAAACATGAGATAATTGGTTGACTGAAACAAAATCTGTTTAATGAGTGAAGAAAAGGTGAAGAGGGGGAAAGTGATGCAAAATTTCTCACCATTTCTCACAAGCAGACTGATATCCAGCAGTCTCTGAGCAACAGTTGCCTCCCAGGCCAGCCTCTCTCCACTGGACTCAAGGATCTTGGTGGGTCCCTTCCAACTCAGAATATTCTGTGACTGTGTCATGTTTGTGTAGAATATCTCTTTGGTCATCCGGGTATGTTGTTCGAGTCATGTGCTTTCCTAACCTCTTGCTTCACAGCCTTGTCCCAGGGAGTGAGGAACACTTTGGGTCATAAATCCAAAACATAATGCTGTACTCTCTGCTGTGGAGCAAGGTAACTCTGTCAAAGCTGTATATATACAAACCAACACTGCAGAGAAAATGGGTTTCAGTTACTGCTCTTTTTATGAGGATAATCTCTGTTAAAAATGCAAGATTTTTTAAAACCATGTCTGGATGTTTACAGAAAGTATGAAATTCAAACCCAGATTATGCTTCTAGACAAATTAGGAAATATGTTTTGAATTTCTGAAACAGTCACAAATATAGGTTTCAAGGCTCTTTCTAAGGGTTTGTTCCTTACATCACAATTGCATTATTGATTTTTAATTAGTATAGATGAGAAAGTCTGAGTCAGAAATCTTCAGTGTTCTGTGTCCCATGTACAGCAGCAGCAAGAGCAAAAGAGTGAAGCAAAAGTAATAAATTCCTATGGAATAATGAGCATTTTGCTCGTGTGTACAGCTGGAAAACAGCATAATTCTGTGCAGATTATCAGTGTGTACTGCAAAAAAAAAAACAACAAAAAAAACCCCAAAACACCACCACCAACAAACAAAAACCAAAAAACAAACAAACAAAAAACTAAAACCAAAAACAAAAACAAACTAGACAAACTTTCTCAGTATTCATTATATGGAAGCAATGAAACAGAAGAATTACCTATAATCAATATCTGCATAGCATCATTCCCTCACCTAAGGATATCATTTCCTAATCAGTAGTACCATCAAAATAAAAATGAAGACCAGCAATGCCACATGTTTTAATGAGCAAGAAGAAACAAAAATACTCTTACTGTGACAGAACTATCACAGCACAGTGAAATGCAAAAAGACAATGGCAGACATAAAATCCACAAGTGAAATCTCCAAGGAAAAGGTACAGCACCCCAGAACAACACCAAGACACTCAAGAAGACAGAAAAATGACCAACAGAAGCATTTACCATCTAGTTAACTGTCTGAAAAATCAAAACTAAGATGGAAAAACATGAATGTTATTGCTTTTAATGAGAATCATGAAGGATTTATGTTTATCTTTATGAATAAAATTCCTGTGACATTGAAGACATGCACAATTATCAATTAACTTCATTTGTGCAGTAAAGGTTTGAACTAGATTCCAGTCATCATCCAGAACCTAAACAAGGAAATATCTGTAAATAAGAATCCAAGGGTCATTTGAATCTGACAAGTCACAAAAATAGTCTGCAAGGTAAGTGGGATCTTATAATCAGGGACAAGACATTAACTGAGATAGAAATCAGTGGTAAGGGATTTAATATCCCCAACAAAACAGAGTTCTTTTATAAAGGAAGCAATAATAGCAAAATACAGTCCCCAAGCAAACTCTAATCTCTATTGAACTACATTATGTGAAGGTCAATCAGTAGGGAAGGAATGAAATAGAGGTGTGGTATATAGGGGCACAGAGATACAACTACAACAGTCTCGGAAAAGGCAATCTAAAATTACAGTTAGCTATTTAGGTCACAGCAGAAGAGAAAAGCTTGACTTGAAGTATCAGTTATAACCCACAATAAGGACCAGCAATTCAAAGAATCTAATGTTCGAATAAGCACTTTAGTGTCCATTTTGGCAAAAAAACCTGATTTTAAAAATTGATAAAAATTGAAAAAGTCAAATTATTCTTCCAAGAAAGTTTACCATATGACTTCTAGTTTATAACCAGGTAGCATCAGGTATATTAAATGTGAGTGCATTATGTGAATGAAACACTATTTTTGTATTTTCAGTGAATTATCTCCATCACTTACAAATGCTTTACTGAAGCTCCTCTTCTAAGAGACTGTCTTGAGTCACTACAGTTTTACCCTTGGTTCTCTTGGTACATGCAAACTACATCCCAGAGCACAGCCTACTTAAAAATACAACAATTGGACACAAATCAGCTAAAACTTAGCATTTATGATTACTGTAGACCTTGTGTGTTTACATTTTCCCTTGAAAGTTAAAAAGATAGACTTTATGGTTGCCATCTCGCCCAAAAAATAGAGAAATGAACCTATGCACTCTGTCCCCATAGCACTCTCATTTTATTTTAGGGTTTGTCTTTCAAATATTGAACCTCTTTGCTCTCAGTTTCTTAAACTGTCCTTCAGCCTAAAGACAACCCATTTTGACAGGATATATCAAATATTGTTTCTCCACTATCACATACAAATTGACATGAATATTGCTCAGCAGAAAAAGGTATGCCTGCTGTAATTATCTATACATATGTGGAATGAACCTTCAGGAATTAACTCTTTAAAACTTTATAAATGATCAGTACCACATGAATCAGCTGAGGAGAGAAACTTTAGCTCTATATATACCTAACAATTATCAACCCAAAATTTTCCATTCTTGGCACAAACGTCAATGCTGTATAGCATTTTCCTTTAATTTACTTAGGTGCTAAGACTGGATGACAACTACCAGAAAACAAAAGTTATCTGTATTTTCCTGATATATATCAGTATCTAGTTGACAAAATGTTTCATGTACTTGTCTAAATTATTTGCCAGTAAAAACAGAATATCTCTGAAAGAACTACACATTACCACCAGAGGAGTGGAAAAGTAAGTGGAGACTTCCAATAGTGTCATTCAGTAAATGCAGTCATTGCTTGTGTGACGCTCATTTTGACTTTGCTATTGTTTTTGTACACTATCTCTGACCAAGTCCCAGACATCCCGGCTGAAAAGAGTGTGGAAAACCAGGCCACTAGATGTAATACAAATATGATTAGAAACAAGAGTATTAACCATTTAGTTGCTAGACAAAATTTCAAGTAACAATTCAAATTGTAGAAAAGTTACAGCAATTTTGTTCTTTGTAAGTTTTCCCAGTATGTCCCTCACTGTTCTCTCAGCATTTCATTCATAATATATTGAACCTTCTATGCGGAGGACATTTCTCCTGAACAAATATAAGATCTTTAATGCTAATGTTCTACATGACAAAGCTATAATCCCAAAATACATACTGTTAGTTTCTATCTAATACATACTGTTAGTATCTGTCTAATATCCTTTCCATCATGGTATGTACCAAAAAAAAATTTTTTTCTCGTGCCCCTTACAACTTTGATAATAAATTATAAACAACAAAGTGGGTGATTTTTAGAGAATATGCATGTTTTGAAAATATTAAAAAGACATTATTAAGTGTCTTGGGTTATGTAACCAAAAAATGTTCATTCTATTTTTCCATCTGTTGAAAGTGGTTGAGAAGATGTTTTCTTTATCTCTTGTATAATCCATTCCTCATAACTCCAGGCGGGGATGGGGTGTGTGCCTTCTGAAAATGTGCCAGCTGTTAAAACCAAGTGGAGCAGTGTTCCTTATCTCTTCCACAACCAATTCTCCCTCCAGGGGAATATCTTCTGGTAATGGGCCATTAAGGCTCACCACATGACTGAAAACATTACGTCATCCCATTGTGAGATGCTCCACCCAGTGCAGGGACTCAACCATTCCTACCTAGATAAAAACTGAGACTCAGGAACACCAGGTATCCCGTTTTCCACTGAATTCCCGGAGCAAGACTGGACCCATCTCACCAGAATGGACCCTTTCTACAGGATCATCTCTACTCCAACAGAACCACATCTGCCACTCCAGGAGGACATACTTTGTTGCTTCCAACACCCTGATCAACAAGGTGTCAGGTCGTATTTCTCACTCTGTCAGGATTTCTAGGATTTTTTGTTTGCTTGGTTTTTTGTACTACTACATTCTTATTCCTAATAGTCCTAGTAAAGAGCTGTTATTCCTATTCCCAAATCTTTGCCTGAAAGCCCTTAATTGCAAAATTATAATAATTTGGACAGAGCAAGTTTGCATTCTCCATTCCAAGGGAAACTCCAGCTTTTCCCTGGCAGATACCTGTCTATCTAAACCAAGACACTAAGATATTGTGATGTTCTAAAACCAAAGAATTATACAATTTTCTTAGGCACCACACAAATATTTTTGTCCTAAGTGAATTATTGTCCTGAGTAACATTTCCAAATGAAACCATAACTCACAAGTAATGCCACATCCTTCTTTTTCTTTTCTTCATAATATCATTTTCACATTGCTTTCATTGAATAAAACCTCTTTTAATTGTGAAAGGGAGCTAGAGGCCTCATCATTAAAAAGGGTATATCTTCCATGAAATATCAGGTATTTTGTGATGTATTACAGTTACTTTCTTCAGTGTGTAACAGTTTCTGTTCCCCATACTGTGACAGTAAAAAGAATAACTAAATATGTCAGAAAACATGAAGTATTCTCTGTTGTCTCCTTTTCAGTTGTTCTATCACAATTGTTAAATTGCCTTTTGCTAGCACAGTTCTGAAACCATCCCTTAGTGCTATTAGGTAAGGCACTTTGGGATCTTTTGCAAACTAGGTTTCTATATCAGCTTCTATTTTCAAGTGTGGATTATTAACAAGTCTCTAATATGGATTTTTAAAACCTATTCCATTTTATAGAAATTCTTGTGTCAATTTAGGAATATAAAAGCACAAACTAGGTTACAAAAGAATAAAAAAAGTCTTTGCAAAGAAGCCCTCCCAAAAACGCCTTTCACTATAGGCACTGATTTCCAAAGTGCCTTAGACTGAAACATTATCATAAGCTTATACTCTTTCACTGTATACCACAGAGTGCCAAACATATAACAATATGATTGATTACTTTTCCTGCTTGGTTAGTGCATAATGAAATTAATAGTATAAGGAGAATTTTAAAAAATCATGACAAAATATATCTTATACAGTCAAAGACACGAATAATAGAAATGGTGCTGGCTCCACCCTTTCCAATGATGACATGAGTATGTAATCCTGGTCATAAGAGAGTAAATCTCAGAAAGGCAAAATTAGCCATAAATTTAGTTAGTTCACACTCTTTTTGTTTTAAAACAGAAGTCACTTTGTAATCTAATGAAAAAGTACAGTGCTGACTTTCAGATAGAAAGTTAAAGGTAGCAGAAATGGGCTGTGAAGGGGCACCTTTGTGAAGAACAGCCCATTTTCAGAACAGGAAAACAGGGAGGAGACAGATATCCCACCCCATCCAACCACTCACTCCCTTACCAGTAAAACTGGGAAGAGGATCATGAGTGCAGAAATGAGAAAATTCATAGAACAGGATAAAGACAGGTAAAACAAACATGAGAGCTTAAATGTGATTCAGTTATGACTTATTTAGAAGATACTAAAGGTTTCCAGACTACTGCCTTTGCCTTTGAAGACATCTCTTTCTTACTAAATTACAATGTAATTTCATTATCTTAAACCCATAAATTATTTCTTTTTAAACATTAGACTCCAGCATACCATGTTCATAAAAATCTCACCAAGAAACCATTTAAAAAGTATGACTTGCAGCTATAAAAATTCTAGATATGAACTCTCTACTTTTATATTATATGAGAACTGGAACAAAGACAAAACCTGTCACAAAACTATACTTAAAGCCCCCACTTATTAATATTCGTTCTCAGGTGAAAAAACTTTTTACAAGGGCCTGGAGTGACAGAATGAGAGGGAATGGCTTCAAACTGACAGAGAGTAGGTTTAGATCAGGTATTAGGAAGAAATTCTTTACTGTGAGAGTGCTGAGGCCCTGGCACAGGTTGCTCAGAGAAATTGTGGATATCCTGTCCCTGGAGATGTAAAATCCAGGTTGGATGGGGCTCTGAGCAACCTGGTCTAGCTGAAGATGTTCCTGTCCATGGCAGGGGGTTGGAACATGAAGGTTTTAGGGTTCCTTCAAACCCAAACTCTTCCATGACTCTGTGGTGCTGGGTAAACCTGGTATTCAAGCATTTCAGACCTAAAGTTATTTGTTATTGTTAGAGACACCAGGCTATGTTTTGCATCAAGGATGCATTACATCACCCAAAACACTATGACATAACATGCCAAAATTCAATCTCATATACATTAACATTTATTTAAATACACACAAAAGAAAAAAATATATAGTATCATTACTTTAAAATTAAACGTCTTTCAGAAAAACTAAATCAGATACTGAAATCCCTGAGGCTTTCATGTGTATAGATGCTTTTTCTTCTTTGAGGATGTGATTTGATGCAGTATTGTGAGTGTCTTGAACACATAAAGTTTGGTATTGTTCAGAAACTTTATAACAGCCATCATTTTCCTACTAGTGCTAGTTTTGTCTACTGTACTGGTAAGTCAGGGCTCTAAAGTGCATACGAAAAATTCTTGGCGCATACAAAATCAGTCCTATGCAAAGGTGCATGCTATAAAATATCAGCTTGCTCTATGCTGATGATGCATGAGATGTGAAGTCCCACATTCCACTGACCATATTTCACATTTTTAGTTGCATTCAATTCTTTAATGTTCCATTGTTAAACTGATTTCTTTTTTAATCAGATACAATTCTGACATAATAATAACAGTAAACTGCAGCCAGCCAAGAGCTACCGTGAGACAGCATCCCAAGAAAGTTTGAGTTAGTATTCCTGGGACAAACCACTGCGTAACTGCAACTCTGCACATGCTGGCCATCAGGACAAAGGGTTATCCTAATAATGACAGTGAACTTTCTTTTTTTTTTTTTTTTCAATTCCACTGTATTTAACATTTCCTACTGTCCCATCTTGCTCTAAAAGGGGAGTCAGGGAGAATTCTTTTTGGTAGATTTCTCGGACAAAAATAAAGTACAAATGCAACAACATTCGATCTGAGAACTGTTTATTGATAAAGGAAGATAACTGTTCCTACTAAAGGGGAGAGAAAAGGGAGCAAAGAGCGGAAAAGAGACGGACAGAGAAAGAGAAAACCGGGACAGATCGTTACCACTGTACCCCAGGTGCCCTGTTAGCACCAGCTCGGCAGACGGAGAGCGTGTGCTGCAAGCCACGATGAGTCTGCGTGGCTCCCATGGAGGGCTGGGCGCTATTTCCACACAGCGGCAGGCTGCGCGGCTCTCCCGGTGCCACAGAACAGCTTGCTGTGGCTACAGGCGCACTCGTGGAGCAGGTGCAGGTTGTCAGGGTCGGGGGGACAGTGGAGTGCTGGTTGCTGTAGTGTCGAGCTGCCTTGGGGAAGCGCTGAAGCAGGGCACAGCCAGGGAAGAAGCAGGACCACAGGGAGGAAAACGAAGGAGGAGGGAGAGGGAGGCCAAGCTGACCCTCCGGGCGAGACCCTAATCCCTCCAAGAAACCCAAAGAAAAAAAGCTGGAGTTGTGGAGCAGTTAGTTGCTTTTATCTGCTAAGGCTCCTCCCATAGCCCAGTTTCCCGGGATTTTTTTCCCGGGCATCCAGAGGTCTGCCCCACCGGCAAGGAGGGTCGCTTGCAGCCCAATCGTGGAAGCTTTCTCTGTCCTGATCGGCTGTCAGGCGAAATCCCCCCGGGAACAGGGCTCCCAGCACATGTACAGCTTCTGTAGCAATTTTTCACCTGATACATGACATATGTCAAGGCAAAAATAAATATCAGATTGGTCCCTCTCAACCTACTTTTGAAAAAAATGCTGTGGCAAATATTTAAGAATATTTTTATTTTTCTTTCTAGACACTATAGCAAAGCTGATGAGTTGTTTCCTTTGATATTGTAAATCAATATCACTCCTTGGATTTCTCATGGTGTTATTCAAGACATACACTGGAAGAGCTATCTTAAACTTGCAGATTAAGCTAATTAAGTAGCACAGCTGAAAAATGTTACATCATTCTAAGCTGTCTAAGCAGTTTCAGCTAAAGTTTATTTGAAACCACAGGTTGGATATAACACAGTCAAAATTTATATAATCAAGATAGTATAAAGCAAAACCACACAAAAAAATTCTTAATGTAGTTTTGTGTTAGTTTAACTAAATAAGACTTGGATTTATGTCCCTTCTTTTACTCCTGCTTTTCCTTTCTTTTTTTTTTTTTTTTTTTTTTTCTTTTCCAGGCTGCCTGATGCAAAATACAGTCTCCTATATATATATATCTCACTAATCCAGTTGGGCACCTTGATATCTTAAATACATTTATCCTCCTTGTAGCTATCACTTCTCTTTACAATATTACCTTTTCCCTCTATTTCACATGTGAAAGTTGAATTTCTTTCTGAAGAAAGGTAACTAAACCTACTCTGCGGAAACGCATCTTCTCAAATCACATTATATCATATTATACAAGGAATATGTTGCTTTTAGCTTTACCACCTGCAACATTTCTCTGAAAGGATGAATTAGACACCAACAATAGTTCATTTAAGGCATGAAACATAGAAGGTATCTGGGCAGTGGAGCTTAGACAGAGGAATAACCCTAATGGCAATTTTCCACACTTACCCTGACAGAAACTATGACACTTCCAAGCCCAGTCCCAAGTCTCTGCATAAATAATGCCCTGCTAAAAGACTTCTTCAAGCAAAGCCCCAGCAATTGCTCAAGAGCCTGATCCTCTCCTTCCATCATCTCTTGACTTGTGTTTTTCTCCAAAAGATGGTAGAAGAGATAGGAGGTGCCAGGAAGAGTGAGAGACAGCATGGGGAACAGCATAAGTATTTTTCCTGTGTTAACAACTTCATCAAAACTGCTGTTTGCCCAAGAGAATCATCAAATAAAGGCGTGACTAGAATATCAGTGTTAAAGGGCAGCACTTTTCGATGAAGGACAGAAAGTGAAGAGAGTTATATTAAAATCAAAGTTTCATAAACATTTGTGGCTCTAAATTTGTTGGGGAGTTATTTGAAAGCTGACTGGCTGTTACACTGTTGTGATTCATGATAAAAATTAAATCAAGAAGATTTGGGTAGTAGTCAGAATCATTTAAGGCAGAGGATTTGGGGCATAAGGAAGATTTTAACTGCACAGATTTCAACAAGAAGGCAATACAGAAGAACCCAGACATTTCTTGTATTTTAATGATAACATTTTTAATATAAAATTTGATTAAAGAGCACTAAAAGTATTCCAAGACTTAAGTATCTCTAGTAAGAAAGAGAATGTGGAAAGCAATGAGTGAGAAGTATGAAATAAGAAAAACTCACAACCTTTAATAAAGGGAGAGAAGAAAATAAAAAATGTGTTTCAAGGAAGGACAGTGCATTAAATCATAAAATTATTAGAAAATTACCTGTGGGAAATAAATTAAATAACTTCTATAGTTCATTGTAGTACACAAGAACAAGCTCAGTTCCCACAGATGCAGTTCAACTACTCCAATGAGAGCCCCCCATTCACCTGCCCAGGAAAAGCCAGTCATCAGTGTTCAGTGATCCAGGTCTACTTCTCAAAAACAGCTAATCAAACCACCCAATGTATTAAATGAAAATATTAATGAGGAACATTAAAAGAAATGCACAAACATGGAAGGTCTGAGGACAGCTAGTACTTCTCTGGAGTTGAAGACATATAAGATTATTTTCAGTGATGCCTTCAAGACCTACTTGCCATATTTTTAAAATTAGCTTCTGGAAGAGTGTCGTGGTTTGATGCTGCCCCAATGTCAGGCACCCATGAGAGTTGCTCACTCACCCTCTCTGCTACAGCTGGGCAGCAGAGAAGGAAAAAAAATTAACAAAGGGTTCATGGGTGAGAAAAGGACCAGGAAAAAACATTTTGAGGGCAAAACAGGTTCAACTTAGAGTTGTAATGTGAATTTATTATTAACAGAGTCAGAGGAGGATAATGAGAAGTGAAATAAGCCCTCAAAATACCTGTTTTCCCGCAGCTCCTCCCTCCTTCCCACCAACAGTGTGGGGAGAGAGGGCATGGGGGGTTTTGGGTCAATTAATCATCAAGATTTTCTTCATTGCTCTGGAAGAGGAGTCTTTCCCCTGTGAGGCCATGGGGTCCTTCCCATGGGGGGCAGTTCTCTGAATTTTTCCGGCATGGATCTGCTCTCACGAGCAGCAGCCCTACTGCTCCTGCTGCAGTGTGAATTCCCCCTCACGGACAAACAGTCCTCCTAAAACTGCTGTGACATGGGTCTCTCTTTCCACAGGGTACGGTTCCACAGCCTGGAAACAGGGTTCCCCTCTCTCCGCTGTGTCTCCCACTGAATCAGACCCTCCTCCAGGCACCCACCTGCTCCGGCATGGGCGCCTCCCCCATGGGCTGTGGTGGATCTCTGCATCCCCTGTGTATCCCCATGGGCTGTGGGTGGATGTCTGCATCCCCCATGGCTCCCATGGGCTGTGGGTGGATCTCTGCATCCTCCATGGATCCCCAGGGGCTGCAGGGGCACAGCTGCTTCACCATGGTCTTCACCACAGTCTGAAGAAGAATCTCGGCTCCAGTGCCTGGACCACCTCCTCTGCCTCCTTCTCCACTGACCTTGGTGTCTCCATATTGTTTCCATCACATGTTCTTACCTCCTCCACTTCCCTGACTAGAATAAAACTGTGTCCGCTTTGTTTCGATTTTCTTCTTAAATATGTCATCACAGAGGCATTAGCAACCTTTCTCATTGCCCCAGTTTAAGCCAGCAGCATGTCCATTTTTAGAGACATCAGGGAGTGGCTCTGCCAGACATGGTGGAAGCTTCCAACAGCTTTTCACAGGAGACATCTTTGTGGCCCCTCAGCTACTAAGAACCAGGCCATGCCAAACCAATACAAAGAGAAAGCCTGGGGTTGAATTTCTGGGATTCAGGTGGTTAGAGTCCTTTTTGCCCTCCTGGGACCTTTGAGCCAGACACAAGAAAGAGACAGAGGCTTCAAGCTTCTGCTTTTTCAAGGTCTATAATTTTGTTTATTATTTCTTATCTCATAGTTCTCTCTGTGCCCAGCGTGATCTGTTTTGCATCTCGGCCATGGCAGGACTGCCTGCCCCTGGGCAGTTGGAGCTCCTTTATACCCCTTCTTACGTATCTTAGTTTATATTTATGTGCCAGTACTTACTATCTATACTGACAGATCATTTCTACTCCGACCCAATCTCTCCAAACTATATTGTGCTAATGTCGCAGCAGAAGATGGAGCTGAAGAAGAAGAGCCTTAGGGACCGCCCCAAAATCTCCATCTTGCCTCCATCAACTTCTATTATAAAAACCTAAAACTACAAATTTCTCACCCTGTGATAAGCTAAACTACTATGTTTCACACTCTTGAGATTTGTAATTCATCTTTGCTTTGTGCCAGGGTCTGTGACCCCCATGGACAGGACCAAAAACCCCCCTGTTCACGCCCCTGGACAGGTATCAAATCTGTTTGCTCAGTTCCCAGACTGTTTGGCCAGGGTCTCCAAGCCTCATGGGCAGCCAGAGGGATTCCCTGGGTTCTGACAAGAAAGAAAAATATAGAATCAATCCTGAAGTAAACATTCTGTTTAAAAAAAATAACATAAAATTAACATGTCTTCATAGTATCCTCCTCAAGTTAGAGACAATATCTGTAGTGGTAGATATCTGACTTCTATAAAGAAAGATTCCTTGTTAAAATTTTATTAACAAATGCAATATCCATTTCTTACCATTCTTTTACATTAACTGAAAAAATCTGTTTTAACTCTTTAATGATCCTGTATTTGCATTTATCTTTTAATACTTATGCATCTATAGAGCTTTGCTGAAAATTCATTTCTTCTAAAACCATTGGAGGCAAAACCTCTACTAACCCTAATGGTTAGAAGCAATTATACAAGCATGGGGGCCCATGGCTGCTAAGGAGATTACACATTAGAACTAAAAAACGTGATAAAGTACTCTGTCACTACCCAACAATCCATATGTTGTT
>VZSR01003209.1:4821834-4870589 GCA_013398615.1 Brachypodius melanocephalos
TCTTTTCTTTTCTTTTCTTTTCTTTTCTTTTCTTTTCGTTTTATTCTGTGGTAGTTTCATGAAGTGACAATCAGTAAGTAAGCCAGTAGATGCTTAGCTAATAAAAAAGTATGGATAATAGTCAGACAAATTCAACAGCTTAAAGATAAACAGACCCAGCTGAGAAAAAACCTGAGAGAATAAGCTCTAAAGAAAATATAAGAAGGTAATGTTTTATGGTTCCACATTAAAAACTTCATCAGTAAAAAAAAACATTCCAATTCCATTACTTGTTTCCATGACAAGGTTTATAATGAGAAAAGGAAATGTTAAACATTAATCAATTTACAAGCTTAAGAAGAAATAAACTTTATTTATTGCCCTAGCTTTCATGCTGGTTTCTTGGATGGCACACAGTCACTCAGGAATTTCAACTAGACTCCATGGTCCAGCTTGTGTGAAGCTGAGTACAAACATCTGCAGGATCCAGGGACAAAACATTATGTGCAAAATTATTAGGTAAAAAGAAAAATAAGTGTACGTATGGGAAGTAGTTTCATAAGTAAGGAGTTCATGTGGGGTTTTTGAAAAGGGGTTGTTTTGAAGGGCATCTTTTTTCCTAGATTTTTGTGATAGTTTCCTAATTCCAACAAGACTTAAAAAACTGACAGTAGAATATGACTACTATTGATTCTGTTTATTATTTCAAAATGTTGTAATTTAAAATATGTTTCATATTAATGGATTTGCAAATCAAAGCAATAATGAAGTACAAGTTATAGAACTAGCTTGGGTTCTTTTTCATTTACCTCTGTGAGGATGATTGATAGCCTTATTTCTTTTGACTTTGTTGTTCACTGTGTCTTTGAATAAATGCTGAAGATCATAATAAATTCACATCATATTCGCAGAACCTCTGCCTGAGACTGAAGGTCATTTGATAGGAGACTACCAACCATTTCCAGAAAGGGATTTTTTTATCTCAGCTGTTTGTATGCCAATTAAACTGTAATTTATCAATTAGTTTATGTAGAATATGGATCTCTGCTAAACAAACATCTACTTTCTGATATATGGCTTTATAAAAGGATTCAGTTCACACTGTAGAAATATTTTTCACAGTTTACATTATGCCTTTCTTTGGCTAGCCATTGCATTAACCTTTTCATCTTATCAGTGAACATTAAAACTTTTGCATCCATTAATATCAAATAAAACAATTTGTCCTCCACTGTCAAGGAGATAAGGCAGGATGACCTTGAATTCATGTACTGAATTCATGTACTACCTTCTTAATATTCAGCCAGAAGTCTGGATTATTCATTATATATACAGAAATGTAATCCTGATATGATATTTGATACTACACTGCACTATGGAAGTTTTACCTTGCTAATTTTAAGATATAATCCTTTATTGAAAGGATTGAAGTGCCAAGGAAATACAACTCAGATCTAAGAATAAAAGAAAAATAATGTCTGAAAACATTACGCAATTTTAAAATAAAATTTATTACAGTATACAAAAGAATCCAAACAAACCCAGACATGCTGAGGCAAATAGTATGTTCACCAACCACATCACTTAACCATTGAAAAGAAAATCACAAAAATATTTTTAGAGGTACAGCATCTTCCGTGCACGCACATTCATCAATCTCAACACAAAAAAATCTGACTGGGCTTGCATTAACCTTTTTTATTGAAAGTTCCTAATTACATTGTATTCCAGAACTGAAATTAAGTAGATTTCCAATTTTAGGTAATGCATCTGGTCATAGCAAGACAGGCATGTGGGGTGTGATGTGAGAAAAGAGAGAGGATTTTAATTGCTTTAGACATAAGAACTGTAATCATGATCTTGGAGATCTCAATATTATATACAATCTTGGCATGAGGTTCTGGAAGGAGAGGTATATGACTTGGAAAAACCTATACATTATGACTCTTTCTGTGCATATTTTAAAAAGTCACAAAGACACCTGTACCTGATTTATAGTGCTGTTGAGAGTCAAATTTCTACACTGCTCTTGGATTGGTTCCCTTTAGAATGACACGTGCTCTGTATACCTGTAGGGCACATTAAAATCCATTTACTACAAGCAAAGCACTGCTGAAAGTTTTTTACTCATTTCTATTCAGTTTTGAAGAGCTGGAAATGAAAATAAATAAGCAAACAAAGAAATGAAATTTAGTCATCTCTTATCAATTTGCTTGCATATTGGTTTTAAGAATGTATCACATAGACACAGAATAGTTTGAATTGAAAGGGACCCTTCAAAAGCCACCTAAGCCAACTCCTCTGCAATGAGCAGGGACACCTTCAGCTCAGTCAGCTTACTCAGGGTCTCTGTCCAACCTGACCTTCAAATGATTCCAGGAATGGGGCAACTACCACCTCTCTGGGCAACTGGTTCCAAGTGTTTCACCACCCTCGTTATAGAAAATGTTCTTCTTACAGCTAATCCAAATTAACCCTTCTTCAGTTTAAAGCCACCCCTTCTTGTGCTATCACAACAGGCCCTGCTTAAAAGTTTGTCCCCATCTTTTTTATAGGCTCACTTTAAGGCACTGGAAGGCAACAAAAAGATGTCTCTGAGACCTTCTCTTCTCCAGGCTGAGCAACCCCCTCCAGCCTCTCCTTACAGGAAAGGTGCTCCAGGCCTCCCATCATCCGTATCATCCAATTCTGGACTCTATCAGGCTGATGTCCTTCCTGCGTTTGGGATCTCAGGACTGGATGTGGCACTGCTGGGAATTGGGAAATGCTTAAATACAATAACAAAAAATAAATTCTGCTTATTAAGCCCACACATGACTTTCCATTTAACTTTATTTTTTCATTCAGCTATTGCAAAGGAGGAAGTTTGGAAGACTTGTTATGACACAGGTGTTAAACTGGGAACTTTTGTTTAAAAATATAGCAAAAATTCTATAAATCTCTGGGATTTTCTGCATTTACCTCATTCTAATATAATACTATAATAAATTTTAGAGTGTATTTCTCATTTAAAAAAATTTAAAACATTATTGATACATATACTTACAATTTCAAGTATTAATATTTTTCTATGTAAAGTTAAAATTATGCATGAGATCTTCCAACCCATTCATTTCTACCAGATCATTCTTGACACATAAAACTTTAATGATGTCTCATATTAGAGGTATGTCCAAAGACCATCTAACCTTGCCACAAGGAGATTTTTTTTTCTCTAGTTATTATTTTTCAAATTATTCTGGAACATTTTCTTTGCCTCTTTGTTTTTATTTTGCTCAAAGATTTGTTTTCTTCCTGCTGAACATATTTTCATAGAAGTATCTTTCTTCTTGGATAGAAAGGGGGGTAAGAGGAACTTGGATTTTGGCTGTGGTGATGTGTTCTTCTGTTTTTTTTCCTTTTCAGTTTCCTCAGGTATGGAAATAATAACATGGTGGAAAAAAAACCAAACAAACAAACAAGAAAAGGTTTTGTTTTTTCTTCCAACAATAACAGCTTGTCCTCTTCCCGGAAGCTCTAGTAAATAAATAAAGATACAAAAATAAAGTAACCTAAACTCAAGGAGATTTCTATATGGAAACAGTTCCTAGGCAAGTACATAATGTATTTGTATTTAATGTATTCTGTATTTGTGAAGGATATGTAAGAATTATCAGGAATGGCTGGCTACAAGAGAGGTTGAATGGATCACAAAAGGGCAGTGCAAGGGCAGGACCAGCCCAAGAATATACTGCATGATTTGCCATCATTATTTCAACAACTCTCCAAGTCAGCTGCCAACTTTACCCTGAGTCAGGGGTTTTTATCCAGTACTTTATATCCTTTATATGCTTTATATGATAATTTTCCAACTCACTTTAGCAGAGGACTGGATTTTCTAGTCCAAACTTCTTCAGTTCCTTTCATTACTCCACAGTAATATCATATATTGACACTCTTTCTAGAAATAATCACAAGTGTTGTAAAATTCTTTCCTTCTCTATGACTTTCTTTCACTGAGATTTTTTTCACTTGTCAACAAGAACAACTATTAAAAGATAAATTACAATTATAATTCAATTCTGGGAAAAATAACTAAGTCTATAAGAATTGGCCTATTGAAAATAAATTGCAATACAAAAATAATTCATTACTTAAATATATCTGTGCAATAGTAATTAGTTATCAACTTATATTCTTTGGAAGTTATAAATATGAATAAAAAATTTTGGGAAATAAGTAATTGCTAATTGATTATAGCTTAAAATTATTACTTTCATATAAGCAACAATTTTTTATTTCATTTATAGTTAAAAAAAGGCACGTAGGGAGACTTGTTCACTGTACAGTGGGCAAATTTATACAAGAAATTATATTAATAGGTCTGGATGTTTAGACCTACTGGATGTTATTTTGGTACCTTACAACAGATGTGTTGCATTTATCTTCCTAGGCAATTCCAGGGATTATATTGAGGCAATCACAAGCTGATGAGGGATTCCGTGTACAGCTAGATATTCTGATGTCAGTTTGCTTCAGTTGCAATTGTGAGCAGCAAGTATCTGGGAGCTTGGGCTCGTGAAGGGTCTCAGCTTAATTTATGCAAAAGAGATTTCTCCCAGCATCACAGTGAGGTCAGCAGTGAATATATGCATAGACTCCTGAAATGAATTTTAAAGGTAGTGTATGAGCAGGAAGCTTCTATTACATGAATCTTTTATTGCAGCTTGAGTCAAGGAAAAATCCACTAAGGAGTACCTGCAGCATCCTCACTGAGGAGAATATTTTGGCATATATTTATTGAACTTGGTAATAGATATTTTATTTAGGATTTTAACAGCCCATTACTAAGTTTCATTTTTGGACACTGACTAATGATTCTGATTTCTTTTTTAATATATTGTGTCATATACAATGCTTCATTTTGCTTTGACCTCAACTGTCTTGCCACAAGGGGCAGTTTATAAATATTCTATGGCACTCTATAACAAAATACATCTGCATAATTTTGGAGACACTGAGCTACCTAGGATAATTTGAGACATTTATTAAAGAAAAGTTTCTCCATTTATAGGTGTTCTATAATTCATTTTTCTTCTTATGACAGAGGATTTCCTTATTTAAAACCCAAAAAGTTCTATAATAAACGTTCTGTTCAATGCTGAAAAATAACCCTATGGCAAAGATAGGTCCCTAAGGTCAGATCTCTTCAACAGATGTAGGCCATTGTTTCTCATGAAAGAGAATAATTTCTAGAATTCTATTTGATTTTAGAAGTTTAAAAAAATCTGTGGTGTGTGTTTCAGTTTGCAGTCTTTCTCCTTCACACGAACCAATGCTTTACATGTATAAGAGGATGTAAATATTGAAAGGAAAAAAATTGTATTATCTGCAAAAACTGCAGCGAAAATCTTTGGCTCTGTTTTCAAAGGGCATTGAGTTGTTTTCATTGCTTCTGAGTGTAATTGAGGCATGTCCTACATTCAGATTCTGGTGAACTCAATTTTACACCTTAATTTTAAAACATCTGTAGATAATATATGGGCAGCTACCAGAATCAGCAGCACAGTTTGTTTGCTTGTGCTCACCTGTGACACCAGTGGTTGTAATTCCTGCTTCAGAATCCTCAGAGATGTGGGAAAGAGAAGGGGGAAGGAAGTAAAAGCAAGAAAATGCCTTCATAGGTTTCTGAGAGTTGTTGAGGCTATTAAAGTGTTATTAAAACTTAATGAACATCACCATCACCTGCAGCATACTTCTGCTTTGTTTTCTAAAACCCTCAAATTTTTTACAACAGTGAGAGTGTTTTACTTCCTACATAGATATCTCATAAGAATATTCCAATATTGTAAAATGGATTAAAATTTACAACAAAAAGACAGGTTCTGGTTCAATGGGCTGTTTTGCATTGAGATCCAATAAGCTTGATGCAGGGTTGTTGCATTTACAGTTTTATACATTTCTTTTTCTTATTATAAAGCCAGTAAAAGGTATATCAGTTGTGCTTAGTAGCTCTTTTATTTCCAAGATAAAGGCTAGAACTGCACTACCATAATTAAATACTAGACTTATTTTATTAAAAACATAAACAAAACAAACAAACAAACAAACAAACAAAAACAGCCCTAAAAATCAGGAAAAAATAGCTGTATTGTCAAGTTTCTGAGGTGTCCTCACTAAAGACAAAGGTGATGGGTAGGTGTAAAAGCAAAGGTTTTTATTGCACCATTATATCAGTCCCATGAAGTCAAAGTTATTAGAGTCTGTAGCAGTACGCAGAAGCCTTCTAACATAAAGCCTCTAAGTCCCAAGCTGAAGCAGCAGCCACAGCAGCAGCAGAGGCCTCAGTAGTCTCTGTCCCATGAGCATCTTATCAGTAGCAGTCTATGCAGTAACAACAACAGCGGCATTGGTGTTTTTGTGAGTTCTGTGTGTGTTCTCTAAGCACGCTTTTTCTAGTATTCTTATTATATTCTATTCTAATTTTAGCCTATCAGGCTTAAACATGAACTCTCTACAAAAAGTGTTGGACCTATCCTAAGCTAAGATTGATGTGCGAAGAAAAACACAAATTCCTACATAAATTCTATGCATATAGCTACACCCGTTCTATATAAGAATGCAAAGCAAGGTTACATTATTTTCATTATGTCTAGAGTTTATCTATCCTTGCAAAAGTCAATGCCTCTAAACTTTAAACTAGATCTTAGAGCTTCTCTTACTAGCTAATACAGACACTTAAAATCCTCTGTTTATTTAAGGCTAGACTTGTATTTCTACTTCATGTCTGTGTGGATTTATGTATTTCAGATTTTCTGAAGGTTCTAATTCAATTCTCACATTTTTGAGCACTCCTGGGCCTGTATGAATCTGGCCCAGGTGGGATTCTACTACCACACTATATAATAACTATTAAACATTAGAAACTGAACTCTTGGTTTGTAACATGCATAGCACATTCTGACAACAAACAACATGAGCAAATTGTTTCAAATTCCCATATTCAGCAAAACAAAATCATTAACTTCATCTTCCTTGAATTCAACCGGAAAAAAATTTTTTAAAATGACTGTTAGACTGGTCTAACTCCAAACTGCTATTTTAGGCAACTGGCAAAAAGTAGGAAAAGGGAAAATACTTGCTTATTTTCCCTGTTACCTGTATTGCCTTATTTTTGCTAGGTGGAGCTTGGTAAAATCTGAAGGTCTAAGTTAAACCGATATTGATTTTCTAAGCAAGGGACAGAGAGTTTTCATAGGCAGGAAAGCATCAACATTTTCCTTCTAAAACAATAAACTGGAGACCAAGTTCAAATAGGATGAGAAATTGAACATTTAGTGTATTATATATTATGAATAAGAATGATTGGTGAGACTACTTGCTAAAAGCAACTACATGTGACATTGGAATAACAGTATAAAAATTAAGTCTTTTTTTATTTGCAAATTTTCATTGATTTTTTTCTCCTAAGATTAATTTTTCCCCCATACATTATTTTAAAGGAAAAATATGGATAAGTGCTCCCTGAGCACCACTATCATCCCATTAAGAAGACAAGAATGACCAAGGCCAAGCACTAGTGTGGGACCAGTGAAGGCAAAGTCACAGTATTCTGTGCCAGAAAAACCGATTGTCATTGGAGTTCAGTACAAAAGTGACTGCCAATACCTTGTAGGAGGAGGTCACTGTGGTTGCTTCAATGCAGGTGGTCACCCATAGGTTTTGAAAACCCATCGTCCCCACAAGGCTGCAATCAAATTCTGTCTGCTTCCAGACTTTCAGAGCTCCTATACCAACAGTCCAGGATCTTGCTTTAGCATAGGAAGAACCACTTTCATGTCAAATGTGCAAAAGCACCTGTGAGAAGGAAAAAAAAAAGGGATTAACTTGTGCAACCAGTGCAATGTGTTTCAAAGCATGGTCAATCATCTACCATCAACAAAATCTTTAAATTAAAACTATTAATGCTGAAATTCAAAGAGAGAAGCTCAGCAGATTCTGGGTATGTGAGTAACATACGTAACATGGTAATAAACATCTGCTAGAAAACAATATGTATTTTGTATTAATACACATTTTTAATTTCCAATATGCCAGTCTATTAATTTAGAGATTTATACCAAAGAATAAATCTAGCCAGGTGAAGAAATACTAATACTAAGCAGCTTCTGAAGGAACTTATACTAGTAGTTTTCTTCATAACATCAAATCGTTGTACTGGAAAATCTCTTTTAAGATAGGAGACCATTTTATATCATCTGCAGTACCCAAGTTCCAGCAGTATGAAAAATTACAGAAAATTTTCTACAGGAAAATCAGTTTGATCAAATTTGGAGTCTGATCCTTCTGGCAAATGACAAAAATGAAAAGAAAAAATTATGTTTTACATGAGTATTAATTCTCATTTATTAATCAGTTTTCAAAATTAGTTTCTCTCCTATATAGTCTTCCTCTTCTTTTAAAAAATTCTCCAACACTTCTTAAATTAGTTCACCCCTATTTAATTTGTGACTACACTTTCCATCGTGATGAATGAATTGTGTTTTCAAAGACAACACTTTGCTTTGCATATAATTCATGTTAAAAAGGCTCAATTTTCCAACCTAACATCTTATCAACTTGCTCCAGTATTCAGTTGAGAGTTTGTTTCTTCAGTTGATCTGGCTCCTCTAAATCAGAACATAAACTCTTTCTAAAATTTGGGATGCTCAATTGCTGCAGTAAAATGTTGATCTTGGTAGTTCTTTCTGCTCTACAGAGATTGTTAAGATTTAAAATTGTTTTCCATATTATACTTCAGAAAAAAACTAAAATATTTTGAAGACTATGGTATAATAATATCAGAAAATAAGAAAATACTTCAGCACAAAGTCTGTTCAGGATAAATGTGATTTTATGGCTGTGATATTTTATTCCACATAGACAAGTGTAAACAGTATTCTTCATTTTCCACTCTTGCTCTTCTGTGAGAAGGTAAGCATAAATCGAATCCCATTTTATAGCTTATGAGTCTGTCTCTATTTTGTATAACATAACCTTCTGGCATCCCTTTTTGCCTATTTTTTGTTTGTTAAGGTGCTCTAAGTATTTACTTAATGTGACCTATTACGCATTTTGACATCCTACATGCACCCCCTTTGGGCTGCAAAAGTGTTAACTAGCAATTCTTTCATGATGAGTTTTTGGCATGCTGGTATGAACAGGTGGGACTGATGTGAAGAAGTTTGGAGGTTAAAAGGATACTCTTTCCAACAGAAAAAAGCCGCCTGTGGAGTTGAAGGCTGCCAACTAACGAAGTGGCATTTGTTGCCTAGTTTGCTGTCATATCACCTTGTGACTAGGAAAAATGCCATCTAAGCAGATGGTTATTATGCAAATTGATAGCCAATGTTTGTGTTTTTACAACTACTGGTCGAAGATGTTAAAGATTTCATATGTTAGCCAGGAGGATACATCCATCCAACGCTTTCATGTGTAAAGATTAAAAGGTTAAGGTTTCCTCTATGCTTTATCTCACAGTTACTCTGAACTACTCTGAATTAATCTCTTTTCCACCATGTCATTTTTCAAGCCAGTGTTACCCAATACATTCCTGTTAAACACATCACATATCAATAAAACATGTCTACTATATTTAGGAAAAAACTGGCCTTTCCTGGAGTAATTATTTCAATAACAGATGTAAGAGATTATGAAAGGTGAATAAAATAATCGCTGTCCTGAGTTTGCTCACAGGGGGTGGAGCTTAGATACCTGGAAGCAGCACTAAATTGCTATTCTATATGACTCAAATCATCTCTCTGGGCCATGGTTCTGGAGAAAGAAACAAGTAATATATCCCTGGAATTGTGTAATTTTGTTCTGTGTTTTCTTTAGGGGAAGTTGCCAGTGCCAGCAAGTCATCTTTTTGATCACTGTGGGAGTACAGTGAGGGCTCTGTCCTTCTCCCACTGCCACCTGTCCCTTCCTGTCCCCTCAGGAAGAAAACAACTGCAAATGTGAAACACAGCTGAACAGCTGCCAGGAATGAAGCAGCGGTAAGGAAGCTGAGCTCGAGCTAAGTGTAGAGGAGAGCAGTGCCAGTGCTAGAAGCAGCCACACAGAATCCAGTGACACATGTGAGAGATGAGGAAATATTTTGCTGTGGCCAAAAGGTTATTAAGTAGAAGAATGAAAGTTGTGGGTTTTGTTCTCTATGTGTGGTTATCTATAGTCAGTATTTGTTTTAGTTAATCTGTTGAATGTTGTTCTGAACTGGGAGAGGGATATAGTTAACGACCTGACGAAAAAGGAAATAAGATGACAGGGGAAGGGACAGAAAAGTAGGCAGCAGGGAGAGAAACTTGAGTACTCATCTAATGGGAAAGGGTACAGGGACCATCCCTGACCAGGGAAAGGGTATAAAAGGCAGCCATTTCGTTGGAGGGTGTGTGTGTGTGTTTTTGGCACTAGGGGAAGGGAGATGCACACTTGGCTCAGCTGGATCCTTACAAAAAACCAAGTTTTATTTTCAAGGACTTTGTCCTCATTTCATTCTATCTAAAAGTTTATTCATTTCTAAGAAGCAGAATGAGGGGAATACTTCGTACGGCGGTGCCACATGGAATTTGACCCAGTGGAGTGGAGCAGTCTGACATGGTGGCATGGAACAGAATTGGACCAGCAGAGCGGAGCAGCCCAAAGTGGCCAGTCCAGCTCTATTGGGGTTCATCTGTCATCTTTTTTTTTGTTGCCTCAGGCTTGGGGAGAGGATATCCTAGCCATGAGAGTGCCTGCCATCTTGCTTTTGCCTTGGCAGCCATGCAGAATTAAGTCAAGGTGGTGAACACTTTTCATGTGTAAAGTACCTACTCTTTTTGTATACTTTAGTTATTAACATTGCTGTTGTTACTATGCATTTCTTATTTCACTGCTGTTTGCTTTCAGTAAATTTTTATTTCAAACCATATTCTTTGCCTTTGTCCCACTCTGGCTGGAGAGAGTGGGAGGAAGGGGACTGGCTTATTTGGAGTTTAATTTCCAGGCAGTGCTAAACCATCAGAGTGGTGTATCTTAGATTTCCACAAGATGCTCATAAATTAGGCGAAAACACAGCCTATTCACAGAGAATATTATAATGTAATAAAATTTCAATACATTGGTATGTCACAAGTAAGAACTACAGAAAAAAGTAGCAACAATATAATCAGTCATGCATTAAAAAAGACCATGTTTCAAAGGTGAGCTCATCTAGGTTTTCTGATGTGTCTTGGTGATCCATGTCTGCTTGTACTAACATTCATTTTTATCTCATAACTGAGTCATAAGTGAGTCCATGTTATTCAGAAAGATTTAAATATTAAAGGAAAGCTACTGAAGACATGGACATCTGAAATGCAAGTCCAGGAGTGTGGAGTGGCTTTTGAGCTTCATAGAGCAATATAAATATTTTGTAGTGCATGAGAAGTTACTTTCTTTGGCAACTCTTCGCAGAAGCAAGTATGACCAACGCTACTGATATTCGAAGAGATGGGAAGAAATATAAGAGGAAGACAAAATGTGATCAAGAAAGGCATAATACTCTGTGTTTGCATTCAAGAGTATGCAAGATAACATTAAAAGAGAGTCATAAAAAACCCAGGAAAAACAGTTCTATAACTTAAAAAGAAAAAAAAAAACAACAAAAAAAACCCCACCAAAACCAAAACTACAAAAAAACACTACATTTAAAATTGTAGACAAGAGTGCCATTAGCATTGATGTCTTAAATTTTAGCTTTCATGTTTTTCAGATTTCGTGCTGCTTAGAGATGTAGTTTTGAGCCTCATATTAAGTGTTAGTAAGCACTTCACAGAGTAGGCAGACAAAACAAATCCTTTCCTGCTGAGGACCAAGGACAATGGTTACAAGTTTTCAGGCCCAAAAGCATAAGCAATGGTGGACTGAAGGGAGAAAACAAGCAGTATGGGACTTCATAATCTGGAGCTGTAATTGGACAATTAAACCCCAATACGCAAATGGATCAAAACTTATCAAAGTGTAGGACCTCATGACAGGTCATCCCTTTTGTGACCATTTTAAGTTCATCTTGGGTGTAGCCCTGGCCAGGCTCTTGTACTCCCAAGGTGTACCTTTAAAGGCCTTTTAATAAATATCTACTTTATTCTCTAGCTCAGTCAAGTCTCTGTTCCAGGTCAGCCTTCCCAATGCATCAGTTTCTTGGTGACCCAGAGGAGATGAGTTCTTTTCCTCCCTTTAGAGGCTTGAAAAGGCCCTGTCCTTGTTGAGTCTCTATCCTAAATAACTACTAATAATAGGTATTCAATAACAGATAAGTATCTAACAAGAGTAAACAACTAACAATAATAAACATCTAAAAATTCTAAACATCTAACAACAGATAAATATCTAATAGCAAATAAATAATACTAATAATAATAACAGTAAACATCTGAAAACAGTAATGTCTTGCACACTTCGGTATCATGCAAAGAAAAATAATTATTATTGGCACAGAAGAGGAATGATTTAAAGCATGTTTTTGTCTGCATCAGTCTCTGCTTTTACAGTTGTTTCAGGAGTAGAAGCTTTCTTAACTCTGGAGTAATGAATCCAGGGTGCTGTACCAACAACTTTGACTGTGGTCAGCGTGGTCAGCAGAACTTGGAATGGTCCTCTCCATTTGATTTGTAGAGCGGATCATTGTCCCACCACTTAACATAGACCCAGTCCTCAGGATGGAAAGGATGTGCAGATGTGTCCAGTCCTACGGGTCTGGATAGCACAATGTAAGTCTGGAGCTTCTGCAAAGTGGAACCTAAAGCCATTAGATATCTCTGTAAATCAAGTTTTCCCTTTGGGCAAATTTGGGTTTAGGGCAAATTTGAGTTTAGGGCAAATTTGAGAGAAAAACTTCTGAATGGTATCCATCTGGGAAGTAAGCCCAAACAGCTCCATCCTAATCAGTCTGGAAAAAAATCTCCTTAGAGAAAAGTGGAAAAATCTATTTGTTTAACAAACAAAGTGCCCACAAGCACAAAAAATGAATAACATGAAACAATAAAACGTCTCATTGCTCTGAGGTGAGGTGGCAAACTCAGAAAGTCCTTGTGGGTGTAGCTCAGCTCGCCCAGAGTCTCTTATCAGTCCCTCCCGCACTGGAAAATGCCACAGTCCAGGCCCCGGTGGGCTGCAGGTGAGATCCCAGTGTCTCTCTGGGTTTTTCAGTCCAGGACAGGTTTAAACAGTCCCAAGAAAAGCAGGAAAAAAGAGAATGCAGTCCAGGGAACTTCGCCACCTCAGCTAGCTAGAAACTAACTAAAAGCAAAGGAGATCTCTGTCCTGCTGTCTGTCTGTGCTGCAGACAACACAGTTGAGGAGCGAAATGCAGAGGAATGAGTGCAGTTTCTGAAAACAAACTCAGTGCTCCTCTGCCTCCCCTCTTTGCTCTCAGAACCAGTCTTAAAGGTACAGAACACAACATCCAACATAAACAGAATGGACAGTTGGGGATATAAGCATCATAAAGTCACCCTAGGACACCCTTCATGTGAATTTCACCTGGAATATGCAGAATTTGATATGGTCTGCCATACAGTATTTCATTGGGGCTGATGTTATCTTTCTGCCTTGGTTGTATGTGGATTCTCAGTAAAGCTATAGGCAAGGCCTGAAAGCATGTCATGGATGTTTCCTGACAAATTTTGTTAATTTGAGTTTTGAGAATCCCATTCTTACATTCAACTTTACCACTTGCTTGGCGTCTTTTTAAGGTACGCAAATCCCAAGTAATTCCAAAAATCCAGCTAACTTCTTTAACCAATGTTGCAACAAAGTGTGGTCCTCTATCTGATGACATCCCCAAGGGAACCCCAAACCTTGGAATTATATGATTGAGCAAAACTTTCACCACTTCCTTGGCTGTATTAGTGCAACAGGGGTAAGTCTCTGGCCATCCACTGAAGGTGTCAACCAACACCATTATGTACCAGTATCCCTCTTTATGTGGTAACTCCCCAAAATCTATTTGCCAGTAATCTCTAGGAAGATCCCGTGGTTTTGTTGCTCCCAATACAACTGTTTTCCTTGTGTCAGGGTTGTTTTTACAGTAGATTTCACATTTGCTCACTACCGATCGTACAATATCAGTCATTCCCTTTCCTATTACTACCTTTTCTAGATGTTTCAGAAGATTTACAACCCAGAAATGTGTGTTTTCATGTTCTCTTTGAGCTAGATCTTGAAGGATCAGAGGTGGGACTACAACCTGATTTGCTGGTGTAACAGCCCATCCACTTTCTGTCATCTCAGATTTAAGAAACTTGATTAGTTTGTGATCTGCTTGGTCATATTTTGGGGTGAACCCCGACAAATCAATCTCTTTCTGTGGAATTACTGCAAGAATACCTTTTTCTGCAATTCCTCTTGCTGCTTTATCAGCAAAGCAATGTCCCAGTTCTGGAGTGGTTTCCCCTTTTTAATGACCTCTACAATGCATGATAGCTACTTCTGCAGTTTTTAAAATGCTCTCTAAGAGGGCAAGTATTTGTTCAGCATGTTCAATTTTATTATGTAGAGCATTCAGAAGTCCTCTCTCCTTGCAGATTGCTCCATTGGTGTGGACAACACTAAATGCATATTTAGAGTCAGTCCATATACTTACCTTCTTTCCTTTGCTCAGATCTAGGGCTCTGTCAGTGCAATCAGTTTGGCTTTCTGTGTTGACACATCTGCTGACAGGCCCTTTGCTGCAATCACCTTATCCTGCATGGTCACTGCATAGCCCGTCATCCTTTCGCCATTTTTCATAAAGCTACCCCCATCTGTAAAAAACTCCCAATCTGGATTTTCTGGGGGCATGTCTTTCAGGTCTGGTCAGAGGAAATAGATCTCTTCAACTGTCTGTAAACAATCATGTTCAGGCTCATTGTCAATTAAGGTGGAGGACAAAAACATGGCAGGGTTAACAACAGAAGTTGTTTTCAGGGTAACATCATCCTGTTTTAATAACAGTACTTGATATTTAGGCATCTGGTTACTAGACAGCCAATGCCCCCCATTTTGTTCCAGTACAGCTGCTATGGCATGAGGTACATACACTGCAAAATGTGTCACCCAAGGGTGAGTTTTTGGGCTTCCTGGATCAGCAGGACTGTGGCTGCCACAGCCTTCAGGCTGTCTGGCCAGCCTTGGACAACATTGTCCAGCTGTTTGGAAAAGTAGGCCACAGCCCTCCATTGGTTCCCAAGGCACTGTGCTCGTACACCCAAAGCCATATTTAGTGTAAAAAGTTCAAAAGGCTTAGTTAAGTCTGGCAGTCCTGGTGGTGGAGCTGACATTAGAAAGTGTTTCTGCTATTTAAAAGCTGCTCTGGTATTTTCAGTCCATATGATAATTCCTTTTTCATCTGCTTTTAATGCTACATATAGGGATTTTACCAGCAGTCCATAATTTGCTATCCACAAATGACACCGTTCCCAGGAAAGCTTGCATCTCTCTTACACTATGGGGCTCTGGGAGTTGACAGATGGCTTCTTTCTGTTCTTTGCTGAGTTGTTGGTGTCCACAGATCTCAAGCCCCAAGTAAACTACTGCTTCTTTGGCAATCTGTGCTTTGTCTTTAGAAATTCTGTACCCACTCAGCCTCAAGAAGTCTAATAGACTTACAGTAAGTCATATACAGTCATCTCTGGTTCTAGCTGCAATCAGGATGTCATCCACATATTGAAGAATAACTCCTTCTGGCTCCTGTCTTTTCCAGTCCTCTAATTCCTTTGCTAGCTGGTTTCCAAATATTGTTGGGCTGTTCTTGAAACTTTGGGGTAAAACTTTAAGTAAGCTGAGTTTTTCTCCTTATCTTGGGATTTTCCCACTCAAAAGCAAAAAGCTCTTGGCTGTTTTTATGCACAGGAATGCAGAAAAAGGCGTCCTTCAGGTCTACACCAGTAAACCACCCCAATTCGTCTGCCAGTGTAGTCAAAAAGGTGTAGGGATTAGCTACCACTGAGTATAAGTCCTCTGTAATTTTGATAATTGCTCTTAAATCTTGTACTAATTGGTAACTCTTAACATCTGCTTTCTTAACTGCTAAAATTGAAGTGTTGAATTTAGATTCACATTGCACTAATAAACCACGTTGCAGGAATATTTCAATTACCGATGCCAATCCCTTACAGTATTGTTTTTGCCTTACCGGTGTGTCTCCTGGTTTGAGTGCAATACTCACTGGTTCTGCTCATTTGGAACTTGCTGGGATATCTCTGGCCCACACTATTGGATTTACCACATTTTCAATTTGTGCAGGGATTTCATCACATTTTTCCTCTATAAAAGGCGCAGCAACTTGGACAAATTTAGATTCAGGAATTACAATTTGTACACCCTTCCCCTTTCTAAATTGAATTTCTGCTTCCAATTTCTCTAGCAAGTCCTTCCCCAGCAATGGTTTAGGGGAGTTAGGCATATAGAGGAATTGATGGGTTATCCAATGTTTCCTCAGTTTACATTTTAATGGCTGGAAGAAAGGCTGTGATTCGGTTACCCCAGTCGCCTCAACAACATGTACAGTATTGTGACTCAGTTTCCCTTCTAAGGTATTTAACACAGAATAAGCAGCTCCACTGTCTACCAGAAATTCAGTGTCCTCTTTTCTCAGTTTAGCTACAACCAAAGGTTTTGTCAAAAAACCCCTTCAGATCCCATCACTCAGAACTTGAACCGCTTGAGGTTTGTACTACTGGGAGCTGGGGAACTGAGGATTTTTCTTTCAAAGCTGGACTGTCATTCTTTCGGTGTTCCCACTTCTTGCAGTATGCACACTGGTCCTTCTCTGTAGGGGAAGTTTTCTTGGATGACTTTTCCTGAGTTGCTTTCTTACTAGGTTGGGATTTAATTTTCAGTTGGGCTTCTGGCTCAAAACACCTTCCAGGCAACCTCCAGCAGTTTATCTATGTCTCAAACTCCCTCCATCTTTTGTAGCTTTCTCCTTATATCATTTGAAGCCTGAACCAAAACAAAAGTACTAGATGTGCTTTGCCATCAATTGATTCTGAATCTAAATCTGTATATTTGATGGCAGTTTCTGTTAGCCTGTTTAAAAAATCAGTGGGTGATTCATCATAATTTTGCTTTACTTTGTAAATCGTTGACCAATTTATAGCTTTAGGGACACCATGTTTTAGCCCCTATACCACAAGGATCTGATATTGCTTTAACCTTGCCATATGTTCTGCTATATTTGGATCCCATCCTGGGTTTTCAAGAGGGAATATCTGTGTGACAGTACCTTGCACTAACCCATTTGGAATGCTAACCTCAACTGATGTTGTCGAGATGGCTTTATTGACCATTCTTCTCTCAGTAGGGTCAAGTAATATGTCTAACATAGAGATCAAATCAACCCAGTCAGGGTTTTGTGAGTTAATTGACCATTCTACTAATGTTGCTACTTTATCTGGGTTCTCTTTATATTTCCCCACAGTGGTTTTTCACTGATCTAACTTGATAAGCGAGTATGGAACCTTCACAGATGTTGGCTCCTGGTTGCCAACTGCTTGCCATAATGAGGCTTGTAAAACCATTTGTTCTTTTTCTCTTTTTAACGTAGTACGTTTGGCAATCGGGCTATGTCCTCTGATGGCTTGTCTCGCTATCTTTCCCCTCCTCAGCCTGCTTTGGGCAGCAATGATCTGATCAATCTCATCCTCCTCCTCACAGCTGTCTGATTCAGTTATCTCTGTTGTAGTATATAATCTGCTTGCCTAGTCCTGACTATAGGGAGAGCCATGTGGGACTTACTAAGATGCTGGTCCCAAGCTGTGTACCCTCACACATTGATGATGTCATCTGAGGCAACTCCCTGGTGTTTGGGGTTACTATGGAAACCCACAGGCCTGAGAGCAGAAGGAGCACTCACCACATGGGAGGTTCTGTCTCCATTCTCTTTGTAGAAGCTCTGTCCCCCCGGCTCGTCCCTGAGGGGTGGTGTCATGGGGTGCCAATGCTGGCTGTCCCCTCCCGCCTCCTCCTTCACCAGCTGGGAGCCCACCAGGGACACGCTCCACCCTGCCCCCCTTGCTCGGATGGCAGTGGCACCAGCCTGGTCGGGGGCGGTGGTGGGAGCTGGGGGACCAGCCCAACCAGGGGCAGCAGCAGTGGTTGCCAAAGCCCTTCTCCCACCACTTGCTGTGAACACGGTGGTGACGGGGCTGGCAGGGGCAGGACTGGGCGGGGAGGGGCCAAGTCTGGACCCGGGCTCAGGCCCGCCTTCAAATCAGGGGCCTTGAGGTCTAACTCCACTTCCTGCTTGTTTTTACATTCACTATCCCATATTGACTCATCTTTTTTACTTTTCTCCTGTCTTTTCTTTAAGAGCAGTATATGCTCCTTTGTCTCTTGCCCTTGCCAACAAGCCAACACCATAAAGAGCCTAGCATATTCTAGCTCATCGAAATATCGGTCTTTGTGTATGCAGAGACTAAATGTGATATTAACTTCTTATCAAGAGCCCTGCATTTGGGCCACGTCTCATTATTAGCTAGTTCATAAGTCGGTCAAATATTTTCTGAGAGTCTAATAAGTTTGGATTTAAAAAGCAACAAATCCCCCCAGTTAAGCCGGCCCAGTTTTTCAATACTAATCCCAGGGGATTATCTCTCAGAATATTATTATTACAATATTCACAAGAAAATATACACCCCATATCTGAACAGGTATGAGTAAGAAAGTAACCAGGGAGAGTGAGAGAGAGGGAGAAAGCAAGCAAGGGACAGGATTTGAACCTCCATCCTTTGGAGCCAAAGGACAGGAACTAGCTCCCTACATGGCCAGCAGCACAGCAATCTGACCCTGCTTTTCAGAGACCATCCTTTCTTACTACCAGTGGGGGGAAGGAGAGAACTCTGCCTGACCCTAGGGCTGTTTCACACTGAAGAAAATTACAAGAAGTCTCCTAACACTAACAAAATACCCCCTTTATTCAATTACTCACATGTCTCTGTCAGGTCCAAGGATTTTTGGATTCTTGGGCTCTGATACCTCCTGGGTCACAGCTGTGTGCCCCACCTTGCAGTGCCAGCATGAGTTAGGGGGAAGGAGCTGGATGTCCCTCTGGTCCAGGGGGATTTTCCAGATTCCTCACTGTCCCTTTGCACGGTGCCAAGAAACTGATGCCTTGGGAAGGCTGACCTTCCCAATACAGAGAATAAATTAGATATTTATTAAAAGGCCTTTAAAGGTACACCTTGGCAGTACAAGAGCCTGGCCAGGGCTACACCCAAGATGGACTTAAAATGGTCACAAAGTCAAAGACCCATCATGAGGTCCTACACTTTGATAAGTTTTGGTCCATTTGCATATTGGGGTTTAATTGTCCAATTACAGCTCCAGATTATGAAGTCCCATCTTTCTTGTTTTCTCCCTTCAGTCCACCATTGTTTATGCTTTTGGGCCTGAAAACTTGTTTTCTTTGGTCCTCAGCAGGAAAGGATTTGTTTTGTCTGCCTACTGTGTGAAGAGAGGTTACTAACACTTAATATGATGCTCAGAATGACACCCCTAGGCAGCACAGAATTCGAAAAACATGAAAGCTAAAATTTAAGGCATCATTATCATTGACATTGGATTCAATAAGTTCATTAATATTACTGGGATAAGCATCAAAACAATCAAACCTAAAGTGCATAGATCTACAGATTGTTAGCAGGGGAAAAAAGAAAGGAAATTTTAGGATGAAATAGGTTTTGCTTAATGCAGCAAGGAAAGGAAACGACAAGACAATGTCTTGATGTTTTGTGTTTTGAAGACCAGAACATTTAAACATCACAGCAAAAAACAAGGCAAGTCAATAAGGTTTCAGAAGAAAATTAGATCTGTTTTCCCTATGTTGGCCTTCTAGGACTTAAAGACAGATACTGAAAACAAATAAAATATGAGATTGGACATGAGGAGTATGAAAGATTGATAAATTTAACACTAATATATTTAGAAATGGAGTTAAAATTCACAAAAGTAATAGGGGTCATTCAGGAAGGACTTGTAGAATTAAATGTGAAAGTAAGGAATTGATATAAAGATAAAAAAGAAAACTAAAGAAAGACAAAGGGATAAAAATCCAGAGAGCACAGGATATGATTGTGGAAAAAGAGTGATTTTATCCAAAATTGAGAAAATTAGAATTGATCATATTCTTAGAAGCCTGAATGGAAATAAGCCCTTTGAGACACTGACAAGATAAATTTTGATGACATAAACAAGGTGATAAATTTATCTTGATCATTAAGCAGTTTCTACTTTATAATTAGCCAGAAATAACAGTAATCTCAGAGGACACTTTTCCCTGACTTTTTTGTTTGGGTGAATATTAGCTGTAAAAATGTAATAATGCCTTTTCAAACTAGAAGGTATGTAGTTAAATGATGTTTTAATTGCCCTAAAACCCAGAAAACAATATAATTCAGAAGTAATTGACAACATGTCAATAAATTAAAGAAAAAATATAAGCAGTTGAAATAAGAGAAATGTTTTTAGTAAGGAATGAGTGAATTCCCCTCAACACCCTGCTTGAGATGCCGTTAAACTTGTACTAGGGGAGAGGTGTAAAATGCATATTTTGGGATAAAGCAAGAAGTACCAATGCCTTGAATGGATGAGATGGCCAAAATCTCACTTTTGTATACAAGTGTTCAGTGAAGATTTGCAAAATTAAGTTAGCAGGATTTCCCCATAAATATTTGCAGGTTTTTATTCCCCACCCCACACCATACCCACCCCTCACCAAAAAAAAAAAGTGTTTGAAACTTTAAGGAATTAAAGTTTTAAATTAATATAAAACACACGTAATATCTTTCATATTGTTGATCTAGATTCTGCCACTAGGACATCAGATCAAAACAGCTTTTGTTTTCCTTTTTTTCTTCCATATAAATTTGAGTAATCCATTTTATGCAAGTCATTTGGAAAAATCATTTCAATTCCATTTACTGAGATTGTAAATATATCCATATTTAAGCATTTGAGGATTAAGAATTTTGCTGACATTTGTGGTGAAGAACTTAAATAAGAACTTTCAATTAAAAACCTGAAGGGTAAATATAATTTCAGTGTAGAGTCATAATTCTCAGCACCAGTTATATACAGTGATTAAAGAGATGACTTGAATAGTGAGTCACACTGAAAAGAACAAGTTTTGTCCTCACTTTTTAGCAAGACATTAGAACACTCAACCTTGGAAAGCAGGAGTGTGTAGCTTTTCCTTACATACCTCTTGTTTTCTGTTTTTAAAAACTCACATGATACTGTCTCTGGAACGGAACAATATTTTTTTCAGCTTCAGTATATTGGATCAATTAGTTAAACAATGGAAGTAGGCAATTTTGAAGACATAAGAAATAATATAAAGAAAAACAGTGCTGTGTTATTGAAAATAATTGCTGTATGAGGAAAAAGGTATAAAGAATTTATAGCACATACTGAGTTTATCAAACAGGGCTGAAAAGATATAAAGCAATAAAAAGAATAACTGAATAGTAAATGTATAGATGAGGGAGGACTTGTGAGGTGGTCCTTTGTGGGGTTTTAATATTGTTTCAATAAACAGAGAAAATGCTAGAAGAGATTACTTATTGTTTGTATTCAACTTCCCAGAGAACTTCCCATCATTAAACTGACATTGAGTATCTCCATAGAAGATCTTTTTTAAAATTCTTGTCATTACTAATATACTTTTATTTGGGATAGATTTGATTTGATGATCACAGGACATTACAGAAAAAAATGGAAAATGGAAGTCACATATAAGGAGATTTACAAAGAAATATTAAAGAAAACGTAGAAGAGTCTCATTTGCACATGAATTTTATACCAGTATCTTGGGCAATTCAGCTAGTCTGCAAGATTTTAAATAGCAGAATATAATTCCTGACAGCATTTCCCTCTTCCTCAAAGTAATAAACAGAGAGAGGATGAGAGTTGGCTGTATAGGGTGGGCTTTTCTGTTTGCTTGTTTGCTTGTTTGCTTGTTTGCTTGTTTGCTTTGAGGAAACATTTGAACTTCATTAAGGCTAAGCTGAAGCCAGGAACATCTGAAAGGCAAGAGGAGAGAGAGAGGATGAGATACAACAAGGAGGGGAAAAAGACAAGGCACTACTAGAGCCCATAATTCATTAAAAAAGTCTTTCCTCAAAGGAGACAAGAATAGCAATAGGAATTTGTTATTAAAATTCAGAAGAATTCTTGCTTCTGAAGCTGCTTAGGTTTTAAGCTTGCATTTATCTGCTTGCAATATGGACCATTTTTTCTTCTGACATATGCATGCCATTTTTTATGACAAGTAAATAGTATTTATATTTATTTAGCACTGAAGCAATTATGTGATGTGGGCTGATAAATTGTAAAAGAATATTTATCACAACAGGAATGAAAGCTACTAGGCTTGCTTTTGTCAGCACAAATTATTTATTCTGTTTACAATAAATATTTTTTATCCTAGTCACCTGGGAAATCAGACCCAGTGACACATCAGTAATCTCAATAGCAATTCTGAGAAGGAAAAATCTCTTTCTCTCTCTGTGATTAATAGCTGCCAAACAGCAAATAGACTCTTTTGGACCATATTAAAATCTTTCTTTGAAAAAATTTAAGTATGTACAGATACAACTTTGTCTTTCAGAACAATTGTTTAATAATTCTAGTTTACTTATGGAATGCAGGTCTTGCTTCTCTTACAAACTGGATTAAGTATTATTCATTCCTCATGGAAAGATGACAGATGATCAGACACAGAAGTCAACTTAACACTTACTTTTTTAAAGATGTGAATAGACAGTTTCTCATTGTCTCTGAAAAAAAATGATGTGGATTTCTGTAAGAATTTTTCTTTTAATTAGGTTTTGAAACTTCTTGACTTCACTCTTGTGACCAGTGACTGGATTCAAGGGAATGGCGTGAAGCTGAGTCAGGGGAGGTTTGGGTTGGATATTGGGAAAAGGTTCTTCACCCAGAGGATGGTTGGGCACTGGAATAGGTTCCCCAGGGCTGTAGTCCCAGCACCAAGCTTGACAGAGTTCAAGAATTTGGATTGTTGAAGCATCCTATGCAGGGCCAGAAGTCAGACTCAATGATCCCTGTGGGTCCTTTCCAACTCATCTTATTTTGTGATTCTATGATATCAAATGATATGAAGGTGTATTTGATTTTTTACCACAGTAATTGACTCTGATTTAGGTACGTTAGGAGCAGTGACAACTGACATGAAGCAAGTAAATTATTTAGGAATTCCTAATGCACTAAGTCACCATGACATTCTATGAAGACAAAAGAGACAAAATTCTAATTTGTTATGAAGATTTTATTTACCAAATAAGTGCAAAAACTACTATTTAGTAAGCAGATGACATTAAAATATTTTTCTAAACTTTTTTTAGGGAAAAAACACCCTACCAAAAAAAACCCCCAAAACCCTTTCTTTGCTTTTCACAAATCTAAGAGAAAATACTTAAACTTTGCTGCATGGGAGGACTAAAGAAACTGATCTCTAATGTGTTTTCAGGTTTTCACTCCATTGATTTGCTGCTTCATGAGTGGGGCATTTAGAAAGCTTTTCCTTTTCTTTTTAATTGAAATGCAAAGTACTATCTCATGTACTCTTAATAGGATTAAAGGATCCATCATTCCCTCCTGCCTAGCTGGGTAATTGTACAGATGTATGTTAATTAGCTTTGTGTCAGTGCTGATTATTCTGCATCACAGCTGTACTGAGGGCAGTGACATTTCACCAAAACAGTGTTCTCAGGCAGGAGGATACTGTAGTCCACGTGAACACAAGGTACGCAATGGAACAGCAGGTACAGCAGGATGTAAAGAAAAGGCTGAGGAGCTGATGAGGACCAAGCAGTGGCAACACAAGGGTCTGTGGTCTGGTCCAGAAAGCCAGTTTGCCCTGATAGTTTTTGCCTACAACAAACCTGTGTTACTTGACTACATAGTTATCTCTGCACAAGCTGGTTTAAAGCTCATACGCAAGTATGCACTGCAGCCATAGTGCCTGGAAAGCCTCTTTACACTTAAATGAGATAACTGGAGAAAGATCAGTTTGCTTAGTCTCTTGATCAGCATATACTACCTGGAGATTAAAATCACACACTCATATATTCATGTAGCTTAGTATTCAGTAATGCTTTATTTAAAAAGGCATGAATATCAGAGTAAGTGTATTCAAATAATTAAAGAAAGAATTGATTAGCGTCAAGATTAATGGATTTTCCCTTTCATTCTCTACATTTATGTCTGAATTGAGTTTTGAAGAAAAGGTCCTTCCTCCGTGCCCTGAACAAGAAAAGATGACCTTTGGAAAAGACAGTCAGTAAGTACAGCAGCAATACATGATATGTGATCCACGGTCTTTAAAGCCTGGTAGTGCCCTCAGGGTGTGACTGAGTGATGTACCAGGGATTTTCCCATGTGCTTACTTTACTATGCCACTTTTGTTCTTAAAGAAATTTGGATGGTTTAAAAAAAAAATTCACCAGTGCCTCGCAGACACAGTCCTAACCCTGTTTGGTCTGTGTAGTCTGCTAACTATATCTCTAAGCTATTTTTCTGACGGAAACATTACATTTCTCATATGTACAATTACAGTAATGCAGGTCCCAACAGGATCAAAGCCTGTGGCTTGTTCATGACATAGAGCTACATTTGCAGCAGATTTCCTATCTTGGTTTACTCTTTGAATCTTTTTTGATGAAAAAATGCATTTACCCTGAATTCTACAAAAAAAACAGTGCTTAATGCACGTATACAAATATGTCCCTTATATGTATTTGCTATATTAAAGTTTGTGTTGGATTCATATCTCTCTGAAATTCTAGTTTTCTGAGTTATTAGTGTTTCCTCATTATCTTGCTGCCTCAGGTGTCTGTGGTGTTTCTAGTAAACCTGACATCAGCTTCATTTAAGATAAAAAGAGAGAGATTTCAGGAGCCTTCTGGAGGGAAGTCTCCATAGATTTTTGGATCTATTCTGAGTATGAGACAGTAGTTAAAGAAAGCAGAATTGGAAAAGTACAATCCATCTAGTTTATCCCTCTATAAATTTCAACTTTTCTGTCCAAATAAGATATCAAAGAGAATGACTGTGACAGAAAAAGGATTTTTAAAAAAAGCAAAAACAACTACAAAGCAAAAGTATTGTCACTGAACCATTAATGCCTGGAAGTGATCACTTTTGAGTGTACTGCCATGCTTATTCTGATTCTGTCTCATATACACAACAGTAGCAGTGTTTAATTGACACATTCTGCTGCAAACATTAGTCCATTAATCCAAGAATTTCTATGAGTCAATGTCAAAGTCCAGTATTTGTATCTTTAGTGCTTCATATGAAGGATCACTATTTTCCTCTATTTCCTCAATTTGCCAATCACTTCTAAATTAAGCTTCCACATGGATAAATTAGATTACACTCAAACATTTTCAGTTCTCTTACTAATGCCTCATATCACAATAAAATCTGACCACACAGTTTGCAGCAATAAATTATAAAGGAAATTCTTCTAATCCCATTTGGCAGAAAAATTCCTGAAATATAAGAACAAAAGAATGTGCCAGCTGGAATGTGTTGCCTCTTCACAGAAAAACAATACAGAAACAGGTTTGAAGTGCACGTTGTTCTTTACACTACCAAAACTTTTGCAACATTTCTAAAGTTGGCAGTTTTGAAATATTCACACTTTTCCTGGAAACTGGAACACAAACCTAGAACCCCGCAACACAGTCTTGCAATTAATGGAAAATTGAGATGAATTTGAACATACAGAGATATATGCACAGGCTTGCAATTAATGGGAAAGAAAAATGGAATAGGTCTAAAAACATAAGGATGGATGAGAGGAAAAGGAGAAGAAGGGAGAAAGTAAGGAAATGTATATCTAATAGAAATATGCTATTTTTTTCTCAATGCAAGGAGTGTAATATGACTATCATTATGCCCAAAAAAGAAAGAAGACAAATGAAAAATAAACCTATGTGAGTGGTTTAACTTTACAGATTTTTTCAGAGAAGTATATTAAACAAGGAAGTGCAAAGACACAAGAGCTGAAGCCAATGAAATAGACTTCTAATTTGCTTTATTATGTCTGAAGAAATACAGGATCTGATCTTATGATAGATAGCTGTATAACAGACAATTACAGTATGAATTTGTTTCATCTACTTCCACGATTTTACTTTATCTAGGTTTTGCATGGAAGCTAAATCCATTTCTCTTATGCATAATGATAACAAATCACTTTCTCAGTATTACTATACAATTTTCAATTCTATACAATTAAAATTTTACTAATAATGTGTGTTCAAGAAATTAACAAATTATAAATTTTTAATGTCTTGATTTTTAGTTTTACTAAGTATGTTCTTGGATCTTATTCTACTGGTGAGAAAGAGCTATTAAGAGTAAACAAAAAAAATAGCTATACTCCACTGAGCACCAGCCATTTGCCATCTTGTTCTTTCATGGTAGTGATTTTTTAAAAAAAACTAAATAACTTCATCAGTGTATTTTCATGCTTCATCTACACACTGCCACTGTTAATTGACATTGACAATTCAGAGAAAATTACATAAGGAAATATTTTCTGCCTTTGTTTTATTTTATCTAACAGTATTTCCTCCTTCTTTGAAGACAAACTAGCAACTTCACTCTGATGAACAGCCTACCAGATTAATAATGATCCTTTTTTATGGAATACCCTATTTTGTCACTTAGTGGCTTTCCTGAACCATTACTGTTAATTTATAATTTAATATGTTGTATGGGTTTTTGAAATTATCTTGAAGTGTGCGTTACCTTTTACTTGAGTAGTCATGAATTTCATTAGCCCTTCACCTTGACAAATAATAAGTGAAGCAAGAGAATATATCTCACAATACACAGTGGAAAGTATCACAGAGTAAGAATATGCTGTATGAGTACAGCTACTTTCCTGGTATTAACAGTAGCCTAATGATTTCTTTACAAGTGTTTCCATCTACTGACCTATAAATTCATAGGAACAATAAATGAAAATTCATTGGAACTGAAAGACAAGGAGAGCAAACAATTGTTTCTGAGAATGAGCTGTCTGAGTAAAACCATAAAGCTCTCCTGTGTCCCTAGAATCAATGATATTTTCTTACTTAGAAAGCTTAGCTTATCTGACTAATAGCAATACACACACATGCACAAACACCTACAAATATATCACAGATGAGATTCACATATGCTCTTAGAAGTATGTCTAAACATATGTTGTTGGCAGAGCTAGAATTGGGATGAATAACACCTGAGATGTTGGGTCAGATCCTATTTATGTAACTGAAGTTTGATGTGTGCTCTTATGTTAAATGAGACTTTTTCAGCCTTACAACAAAAGGACATGTATTTTTAATAGTTATGGGTTTTGCTAAAAAAGCAGATTTTTTGAAACAAAGTTCCAATTTTTTTTTACCGCCTGTTTTTTAATTGAATCAATATGCTTTGACAATGGAGGGGTACAGATATAACAATTTTCATTCATTATTCAGTCAAAATCAAGGAATAACAGCTGAAGCAACTAAAGAATCCTGGTCAGCACACATTGTAGAACTTCCCTTTGGACTGCATGAGTATCCTGCAGACCTAGTGCAAGGGTCATAGTGCAAAAACACAGAATGCACCTGAAAGAGACCTGGATTGCTCACTGAAATTAATGGAAAAGACTTCGAAGCTACAGAGGCGTGGTTTAGGTGGTGGAGGTAAGCCAAAAGGTGAGACAGTGCAACTAACAGTTTGAGTTGAGAGAACATTCCTTCTGCAGAGGCCTTTCTCATATGTCCCATGACAATTCCCAGATTCTCACCAGCTGCGCAGCTGAGATTTGCATCCTATATCTGTGCCCAATTGTCACTGCTTCAGAGGATGATGAGTGCTCTTCTTCCCGAAGTTATATTATCAAGGAGGAAGAAAAAATTTCCTGAAACCTGTAATCTAGACATTGTGCAACAAGCCAGATAATAGAACAGAGAGAAAATTATTTTCATTAATTTCAGGATCACAGACAAATGGATCATGGTAAAAGGAAAATCATTTAATACCTTCTGTATTAAAATTTTCCTCCTTTGCTGTGTTTATATGCAAATGTATTTTACTGGTGGTGAGGAGAACCTGATTACTACATGGAATGACATTCGGCCACAAAGAACAATTTAGTGCAATGTCATTCTTTCTCTAAATCTCTAAATTAATTCAGAAAATCTTATTAGAAATAGTATTTTATTTTAAAAAAAATCCAAGAGTTTATGAAATTCTTGAAGGAATATACATTTTTGATCATACACATATTTTACAACATAGAAGTTTTGCAAAATGAGTGCCTAGCAAATTATATACTCAATAATAACTGTCAAATGGCCCTAGTCCTTATTTTAAGACCAAAGGGATGCACTAATGTTAAATATGTTTTTAGTTTTGAGCAAATCATTCTTAGTTTCTGACAGAGTAATACGATTAGATGTCAAAGCTGCCTCTAACTGAACACTGCTTATTACTGTCAAGGAAAGCAGAAGTCAAATACATATAATTTATTTTAGCTCTGTCATCTAACAGAGTGTGGAACACAAAGTTAGTGACTAATGTGGAAAATTTAAATCATGCTATAAATAGCTTTTTTAGAGTAAGCATAGTAAAAGCAATTTATGTATTGAACATGAACAGAACTTGCATTACTATCACAATTCTGTTAACCAAATAAAAGAGAATGTAATTACATGGAAATATGCCATTTACAGGTAACTTTCTTCGACTTTTTTATGTGAAGTTTGTAAAGGGACATACAAAGCAGGCATAGCCAATTGTTATGGGTTAGATTTGTTTCGTTTTTACTTACAGAATTTTTTCTCATAAGTTGCTAGGAGACTAACTGCTGGGTACTTGTGGCTGCTTGACCAAAACAAAGAGGTAGCCAAAAGTCGGGAGTATAATGTAGCACTGACACATCTTTTGTCTCGGGGAGTTTCCCTCAGAGGGGGAAGATAACGAGAGTTTTGCAGGGAGCGGGTAAAGGACAGGGCTGGAGGCAGCTGCTCTCTCTTGCTTTTGGCATTGAGAGGACGGCCAGGCTGCTGCTTGCTGCGGGAGAAGTTCACTGTCACCACCAAGTCCAGTCCTTGTCCTGCAAAAATCTACCACCATCTGCTCGTGTGCCCAGGAATTCCGAGCTCGCCTCCTCCTCCCCTGCTGCAGCTGGATCAGCCCTGTCCCACCGCCGCCGCTTCCTCAGCACTGCTCTTTTTGCTACGCTGTGGCCCTGCAGCTCTAAAACTATCAGCATCACAAGAAACCAGAAGTTGCAGTGAAGGTAGATGAACATCTTATTTCAACTCCTAGGGACTAAAGAATAAGAACGAAAAGAGCTGAAGAAGACCCTGGAGGAAGAGAAGCCCCTTGTGCAGCAGGCAGCCATGAGTTTCTTAACACTTAATCTGAGATAAAATACCTGTATAGGCTTTAGGTAAGCAGGAATCTCTGCTTTAGAAACCTCGAGAGTGTGGGGCTGAAATATATGTGCACAGGTGCCCGGGGGTGTAAGAAATAAAAATCCCTGAATTCAGTGCCTTCTCAGTAAAAACTGTTAATTACTGCGTAGCTCATGCCCATTGGTATGGTAATTGTGCCTAAGTGTTCTCTCTGTTAAATGCTAATTAACTCCCTCCTGTGTCGGGGGTGGATATCAGGTATCGGGAGTGGGTATCAGGTATCGCCTCAACCTCTGCTGCATGACCCCGCCTGCATGGAAATGAAGAAGAGTCCCAGGGGCCTCAGGGCCCAGCCGGAAGTGGATTAACGCCCCAAAACCCCCAAAAATGAACGAGCCACGGCCCAAACGGGACTCCAAACTACATCAGTGAGCAGAGAAAACATCAGGCTACCTGCTGGGACTTTGTGTCTTGTCACCATAACTTAAATAGTGCCCTCTCAGCATGGACCCCCCCTCTAGACTCTACAATGAGCCAGTGGAACTTCCCAGGGACTTTCGTGAGGTAAAGGAAGCCCCAGCTGTGCCACCTGGCAAAGCTGACTACCTCCTCCTTTGTGTCGTCCATCGGGAGCAGCAGCAGTGTGTGCAGTCTCCATGGCCCCCACAAAGAGCTGATCTAAAAGAGCTGGTCTCAATAAAGGCATTAAAAAGGAGCTGGTCTCCTTGCTCATTTATTTCAGGGGGAAACCAGACTTTAGGCCCAAGGTAGAGATTGCATGCCAGCCTTAATAATAAAGCCCAAATTTGCACCTAGATTTAGAATAAAGATGCTCTGGAGTTCCTGCCAAGCAATAAAAATTTACCTTCACTTTGGAAAATTGTTGAATGATTTAACTTAAAATTGTTTTGCCACAGTATTTTTTACCAGCTCCAGTTATTCTTGTAAAATTTGCATACCCATTGTTGATACTTAAACAAGTTTCAAATTCAGCTTTAAATAAATACTAGTTTCTGAATATTCACAGATTATGCGTTTAAGAATTTAATAGATATTTCATTATGACATCACTCATCCCAGTTATTGCTTTGCATTTGTAATTATATCTTATAAATGTGATTGCATGTATTTACACTAATTACACAACTATAGATAATTTCATGAATTATGGAAATACAAAAAGAGCGACTAAGCTTTACTGAAAGAAATAAGTAAATCAGCAAAATAAAAATGGCTTTAAGAAAGTATTGAGAAAGTGAAAGTATTCTACACAATGTTTCTCAAAGAAAGCCTTTCCTTCCAAAACAACTTCATCTAATCCAAGCTATATAAATAAATTGTCTGGCACACTGTTTAATTCTCTGACAATTTCATTCAGATATGTACCTATAGTCTGAATACATATATAGTAATCCTCAGCATGAAAATCTAATATTTCCAAACTTTAAAAGGAACTGAATCTATTGTTGGAAAGCATAGAGCTTATCATGTTTCTTGTAGTCAATTAAATCTTCTCATAACAAACCAGAAAGGGTGAAAAGTGACCAAAATTATCATGGTAGTGCATCCTATAAAGTAAAAGTGACAACGTCTATAGAGACAAATACTGAAATGCAGGCTTCTAAATTGCAAAAGAACAGGTTTGCTGCAGTAACAAGAAAACACCAAATAATCAAGTCATTTATGTCCTTTTGGACCTAAGAAAATAGCATAATAGTTATCAGAGAAGACCCTTTTCTGAATATACAGTATTTCTTTTCATGCACTTGCCTTACACCAACAACTGAGTTGATCAAAGTTAAAATCGTGTAGTAACATAAGTGCAGTATGTACACCTACTCTTCTCCAACTAGACTTAAGGGTATAAATGGATGTAAATAAATTGAGCCCAATGTTGCAAATATCTATACAAATGCTTAATTTTTTAAAATTTGTATTTATATTATTTATATTATTGGGTTTTTACCACAAGATGTCCAACATAAATGCTTAAATCTATTCCTGATAGAAGTCTTATTTTATGATACTGTAACATTCATTTCTATATATTTTAATAATACAAATATCTCACATAAGTGTACCAGATATTATTAGAATTTCCACATTTTTCATGTGGGTTAAGTGAGCATGGATAGAGACATTATAGAAGCTCAGCAGATAGCTTGTAATCATTAAGCTATTACAGATAGTTCATACTTGATAATGTGCTCTGTGCAGCCTATAACTACTTCGAAAGAAAGTGGTTTAATTTCATATTGAAATTTTATGTGCCACACCTGCAATGATTTGGATAGGGAGAAAATGCAGAGTAACACAATAGTGAGCCAGACTCCATATATAACATGCCCTTTTTTAATATTAATGTTTTTTATGGGTTTTTATGGTGTTTCAAAACCAAAAAATGATGGCAGCCTATTCCACATTCATGGGGCTACACAGTATGCAAAAAAAGTTTGAATCTTTTTTAAGATATTGGAGCACTGAGTGATTGGAAATGGTATGATCACAGAAAAACAAACGATTGAAAACTTATATTATAGTATTTTAACAAGATGTCACCACAATTCACAGCTTTCTGCATGGGAGAAGCAAGGTCAGGTCAGGAAAAGTAATACGGGTGTATTGAAACACACAAATAGCACCTGTAGGCTATAATACAAATAGTGCTATGGAAGGTTTAAAACTGGAAGGAGGAAGATGTCATTGAAGCATGAAGAAAGCTCACAAATGATGCACTATACTAGCAAAAAAAAATTTGCTTTACAGCAAGAATGAATAGAAATTCACTGAAAGAAATAAAATACTAATCTAGAAATAGAAAATAATTTTGATGCTGACAGTTCATCTATAGTTCAGATGCATGTCAAGTCTACAAATGCACAGTCTCAAAGGACTTAGCTGTACCAATTACAGGAGTACAAAAATACAAAATAATACAAAACAATACAAAATAATGTTGTCACCAAGCATGACCAGGTACCTCCACTTCTGTTCCTTTATTCCATTCAATGTTTCAGTTCAGCATTGTAACTTAACTTAAATTGCCACTGCAGTAAGCCCACACTGATTTATCATTTCAAGAACCCTTTATTCCATACATTTTATAAACTTCAGTCAATATAGTAACAAGCTTAAAGAACAAACACACATGGCCTACTTTAAATAGGTCATCTATATAGTATGTATAATTAATTTATATTATTGTATGAATTATTATATTTATATTCTGAAAATGAAATTAGCAGTTGGCAATAATTACCTTCCAAAGGAACATTTATTTAATTGTTAGGGATTGCTACTAAAAACTTTAATTAATATTTAGTCTTTGATTCTTATTTTTGCTGTATTAACTTGAGTCTGAGGAATATGAACTGTGACCCCGCAATAGCATTTCATGAAGACATGGCGTAAGATTACTCTGCAAGTCCTTAGGCAACTTAAGTCCAAGTCAGTGGAAAGCATATTTTTCTTATCTCACACTGAAATAAATGGGGATCTTGCCATCAACACTTACGTGAGGTTAATCAGTTTTGTAATTTCTTGTGGCCAACAGTTTAGTTCTGAAGAAGAGTCCAAGTCATCCCGCACTGAAAAATAACAGGTATAAGTTTTCATATGTGCTGACATAGTAGTAATATACAAGTAGAGGAGAACTTAACTTAAATTGCCACTGCAATTCAAGGAGGAGAACAAAAGGACTATGGTGCGCAAACAGGCTTTTCAGAGGGGCTTAAAAACATCAAAACAAACAAGTTTTCATTGGCTCTCAGAAGAAGAATTGTGCAGAAGCAGAATAATGGTGTTCACCAGAGTGTCATGGCATCTTCTTCATGTCTTACTGAAGGAAAGTAAAATATTGTTTGGTTCAAATTTAGCCTGACTTTAATAAATCATCAACACTGTTGGATGGGAATTCTCTAGTGAAGTTTTTTTCTCCCTGTAAAGTGTCTCTATAAATCAGTCTTTCACCATATCGTATTGGCTTAAATTATGTTCTAACAGAACAAGCAGGGTTTTGAGACAACACCGCCTCCCAAGTTGGGCTCTATTCCCAATTTCCTCCCAGAACTGTTATGCTTTTGTCCCAGCTCTCAGCCCTGTATCTTCTGCCTGTAAAATCGATGCTGACTGAGGAGTCCTGGGGCTTCCTAAAGCCATAACTTGTATGAGTCACATACTGAAATCAGCTCTAGGACAACAGTCATATACAGGCTCCTGGCTCATATGCAGATAAATAAGTAAAGTCCAGTTCAATGATCACACTAGGTGTATGACTGGACTTCCTCAAGCTTGCTCTTGTTTCAGTTTAGATAATGAGCCGTGGCTGTTCAAAAACACCTGCATTTCTCAGTTTCCAGAAATGTCTGTTATTCCACTGTGATAGAAAAAATGGAATAAAGAAAAATAGGAAAAGACAGCTAAAATCTATCCACCATCCTCTCCCAAATATAGACAGGATTCCAATCCTGAAATGTATAAAAACAAACACTGGGGGCTAGAAACTAGAAGCAATATTCCCAGATTCTGGAAATCATGAATGTGTTTAAGACTAGTAGCACTGTTACCAGGGCACTGATAGCTAAAATGTCTAGAGCTCTACTGCTGCAGAATAGAGATTGTCACTGAGCTGCAGATTTTGGTTAGTGGGAGGTGTCCCTGCCCATGGCAGGGGGGTTTGGACTAGGTGATCTTTGAGGTCCGTTCCAACCCCTTAACATTCTATGATTCTGTGATTCTATCTACTGCCACAAGCATCTACCTACCTCAATCCACCTACTACTACCTACCTCAATCAAGAAGCTCAACACAAAGAAGGAAAGTTTTCTCCTAGTGTAGCTCTTACTAGATATTTCATGCTTCAGGTACAGAAATGCAAATTGTCTAGTACTGTATTCATGTTATGTTTGCAGTCAGCTAAGTATTATGTAACTCAGTCCTTAAAGTCCAAGCCTTTCAATAGTTTCAGATGTAAATGACAGATAAAATCACCTTCAGTTCCCTAGTACAAATGGGCAAGCGATAGTATTTATAATTATTCATTTGGACAAATGAAACATAGTATTTTATTAAAGTGAATGCAACGGCACAGCTGGAGGATCAGATAAGGCTGTGATCTACTGCTTAGTTGGTGAAAAACTGTCTGAATGACAAAGCCCAAGGGGTTGTAGTTAATGGGGCTACACCTGGCTGGCCACTGGTCACCAGCAGAGTTCCACAGGATTCAGTTCTAGGGCCAGTTCTGTTCTGTGTATTTGTCAATTATCTCAATGCAGGAGTTAAATTCACCATTAGCAGGTTTGCTGTTCGTTACCAAGCTGAGAGGTGCTGTTGGGTCTCTGGAGAGATAAAAGGCATTATCGCTCCTCTTATCTCCACGTGAAGATAAGGATATCCCTCAGAAGGGTCTAAATAGATTTGAGCACTAGGCAAACCTTAATGGGATGAAACCTAACAAGACAAAATACTGGATCCTGCACCTGGGAGGAAGTAATGCTGGGCACAAGTACAAACTGTGGGAGGAGTGGCTGGAGAGCAGCCCTGCAGAAAGGGATCTGGGAGTGCTGGTTGGCAGCAGGCTCAGTCTGAGCCAGCCATGTGTGTGCCCAGGCAGACCAGAGGGCAAACCCCATCCTGGGGGCATCAAACACCACATCATCAGCTGTCAGAAGAGGTGGTTATCCTGCTATATTCAGCCTTAGTTTGACCTCACCTCGAGTATGTCTGCAGTTCTGGGCCCTGCAATTCAAGAGAGATGTGGACTTCCCTGAATGCATCCAGAGGAGACCAGCAAGGCTGGAAAGGCATATCCGAAAAGAAGCAGCTAAGGACTCTTGGCTTGTTCAGCTTGGAGAGAAGGAGGCTGAGGGGTGACCTGATTGCTTTCTACAGTTTCCTGAGGAGAGAAGTGGAGAGGGAGGTGCTGACTTCTCCTCCTCTGGATCTAATGATAGCATGTGTGGTCATGGTTTAATGCTGTATCAGGGAAGATTCAGACTGGACATTAGGAAGTATTTCCTTACTGAGAGGGTGGTCAAACACCGAAGGAGGCTTCACAGAGAGGTGATCAATGCCCCAAGCCTGTCAGTGTTTCAGAGGAAGTGAACATTCCCCTGCATGGGGCACTGGTGAGGGTGCACCTCAAATCCTGTGTTAAGTTTTGGGCGCTTCAAAGACATGGGGGTGGTGGAGATTTTCCAGAGAAGGGCAGGGGAACAAAGGAACGATCTGGAGCACAAGTCCTTTGAGAAGTGACTCAGGGAGCTGGAAGTGTTTAGGCTGGAGAAAAAGAAGCTCAAGGGAGACATTCTCACTCTCTATTACTGCTTGAAAGGAGGGCTAAGTAAGTAGGATTTAGGCTGTATTCCCAAGCAACAAGATAAGACAGGACGAAATGTCCTCAAGTTGCACTAGGGGACATCTAGATTGAATTTTAGGGAAAATTTCTTCACTGAAAGGGTTGTCAAACACTGGAACAGGATGTCCAGAGAAGTGGTGGAGTCACCATCCCTGAAAGTTTTTCAAAGATCTTCAGATGTGGCATTTAGGTAGAATTTGCACTCTTAGGTTTGTGGTTGGACTCAATTATCTTAGACTTTTTTTCCAACCTAAGTGATTCTATGATTCTATGAATAAGAAATTGAACTGAAGTTCACACAAAAATTTAATCAGGAGATTAACAGTAAGCACTATTTCTCCATTTTAATTAAAAGCATTATTTCTCAGCTTTTTTTATCAAACAAAAGCTTGGTATTTATGAAAATACTCAGTATATTTTCTAATTCTTTCTAATGCTATGAGAATGAGGGTTTAATGACCTGATTACACTTTAATTGTCAGTATTCCTGTCAAGAAATTAATTTGATGCTACCAAATGTAGCACTAACATTTCAAGGATTCAGCATAAGGGTTAAAAAGCAGAAGAACAGTATCTCTGAAAAATGCCAGATTTTCAGAGGCTAAAATTCTGAATTGTAGGGCAGATTGGTAACATATAGCCCACAGTATAGTATTATGATACAAAAGGCACAAGTCAGGGAGATAATCTGTCTGCAGCATACGTGTGGGATCACCAGTAGCTGTTGCAAATTATTTTGTCCTTTTCATTACACCAAAGACAACATATAATGAAAATTTATACACCTGAAGCAGCACATTCTAAATATCAAAAGCAGGTTGCAACATACACCAGGGAATTGTAAATATGATTTTCACCTCTTCCTACTTACATTAAAAGATTAGTAGAGAGAATGAAAGCGATTCCCCCATTTAATATCCTCTGACAGAAACAAGACCAAAACACCGCTCAAGTGTGAAACATGATTTGTGGAAAACACAAGAAGTGAAAAAAAGTATCTGAAAGACTTGGTTACATATATTAGCAGTGTTACAGATTATATTGCAGTACACTGAGGGAGTGCTGCTTTGGCCATGATGGTCTAGCACTATGGGCAAGAAAAGGCTTCTCAGGAGAGGTCATTGCTTTCATTAGACCAACAGCTATAATTGAAGCACATGGTCTTGAGAAGTTCTGTGCTGTTTCTAATCATGCCATCTTGAATCTGATGAAGGTGCCTGTCTCTCTACAGTCTTGTCTTTGGAAACTATTAATCCATCACCTACAGACACATGGAGAAATTCTTCTGAAACTTATGTCCTCCCATGTGATTTTAGAGCTTAAGCTTATTGAAAAAAATATTAGTGGTAGTTATCAAATTGAATCAATTCATTTCCCTGGCTAGATCAGAAACATGATAACTAGCTTTTTAGAAACGGAATTCCAGTATCTCTTGACACAGATTCCCAAAGTGCAAAGAAAGGTATACAAACAGTGTTTGATGAAAACATACATAAGGAAAGTTTTATCTGAATACACCAGTAGAAGTTCTCTTCGCTTTTTGCAAAAGTATTTAAATCTGAGAACAAATTTTTGCTGCTCACTTGCTCTAACTCTTTCATCACACTTATATTCAGAAGTAGGCATATATAATAACAGGGGTGTTTGTTGGCACAGAAACATAAGATATTCTTGAAGTTGCTCTGAAGCAGAAGCTGTAAAAAATATTAGTAGATAAAGCAGATAAACCAAGCCTCAAAATAATCTCAATTTATGCAAATCAGCAGTGAAATTGCTTTTTAAAACTAAATACATGTTCTAGAACCATGCAAAAGTGAGGATATACTATTTTACAGGATGAAAAATTAGGAAATAACATATATAGTCCTAAAGTTGTCAAATATGTACCCTAAAGAGCATAATATAATATAATATAATATAATTAATATAATATAATTAATATAAAGAGCTAGGTCACTAAATTGTCAAGCAAGCATAGAAATGGTTGCCTTGAAACAGACATCATGTAAAATAGCAGGCTGTCAGTAGAAAATCTATGACAGCATTTAGAGACATGGAAATAAAATGGCCAAAGCTGATTTATAATTGCCAGATTAAGTTATTAAATTATTGAACAACAATGGTCACTGTCAGATTGTTTTTACCTAATCTGTTCGTCTCTTAACAGAACTAAGGATCAGGGAGGTTGACCTCTCCATCTTTTCGACACCTCATGTAGTAGGAAGACATTAGCAATGAATAATTAGTACATTTTGCACAAATCATTCAAATGAGGAATCAAATATTTCTGTTTGTTCTCCATAGAAAACCATACATACAGGAAAATTTTGCTGAGGAATTATTTACACCACCTTTCCTTACTGAGACATAAAACAATGTTACAATTATAATGTTACCTTTATTATTCTGTTTTCTAAGATCAAATCATTGGTTAGGTATTTCAGGTTTATTTATTGTTTATGGTATCAGTTCCATAAAATATATATTTAACATCAATACAATTATACTTCTGCAGGCTTCAATTTGAAGCACCAAGTTTATGCTAGGGGTGGGTAAAAAAACTTGATCAGAAACCAAGTGTTTATTGCTTTTCTCATTTTTTAACACTGCAGTGTCCACATTTCAGATATTCAATGGAAAAAAGGGAGCAGCAGGGGCAAAATGCTCCCATTTATTTAAAATAGATATCTACCTCATTCTCTGTAACTCTTCATTTTTGTCAATATTTAAAACTTACAATCCTCATATGTTGTTTAAATAATGTTAATTAGATAATTCTGTCCTTTTCAGGCAAACATATCTTTGCACGAATAAGACTCAGGCCCACTGTACCCAAAGATTTCATTCATGACTTGGACATTGTCTCATAAAGCTTTTGAAATGAAGACTGTAAAAATGAAACACTGGTTTCAATGACTTATGTTCAGAATAGAAATGATCAATGATCCAATCAGGGTAGAAAGGGTGCAGCAGAAGTACTGGTACCTATGACATTCCTTGCTGGATCAATATTTGAACTACCTGTTAAAGTCCAGTCCTGGTAGGTAGAAATGGCAAATTATTTTAATCTGAAAGCTGTTTGATGAATGACATGGAGCTAATAGAAAATCTCTGTAGAGCCTAGTAGTTCTGTTACAAGTAACTAGTAACAATTACAGCCATCATCACAGTTGGAATTTCTATGTCTATTCCAGGACAGACAGCTAAGAATTAAATATATGGATGATGGAGGCTTTTCACTTCAGCGCATAGTCTTTCCTTTAGAAGTCATATGTCACTGTGCTTAACATGGTTTCCTCCCTGATCAATCTAGTATAAAATTATTGATGATATATTAGCTACTAAAATGTCTAAGTCTACTTGCTCTTAATGCTTTGCTCTCACAAGATGATTTTTACATGAACAAAAAGAAAAATCAGTCAGCATGAAAAATCACTAGGCATTTCTATCCATCATGTAATTTCCCAGAGAGATGCAAATCCTCTTAACTTTAAGAGTAGTTTCTGAACATGAATATCTCTCACACAAGTTATATCATGCTCCTTCCTTATGAAGGATCTTAAGAAGCACATATGGAACTGAACCTAACACCAATTATTGACTATAACAGTACAGAGTGCAAATCTCTTGCCACATAAAAATATTTATGGCATTATTTTTATTGCACAGTAAATCACTGCCTGATTTCCATAAAATTAAAATACTGAAGGAGAAAACCATTCATACTTTCCGCTACCTATCTAGGGAAAGGACTACGGTAATGACAGGCAACATGGCAAACACTCTATTATTTGCCTAGACTGAAGACTGTAGAATTTACAGGCATTTGACATTTAGTACATTAAAAATGATGAGAATATATGTATTATTGTATTAAACAGTCCATATTCCATTACATGAGAAACTATATTACCACTATGACCTGTGGTAGTATATATGACCTGATGCTCAGATTTTCTGAAAACTGTAAATTTCTACAGTAGCTGCAGTAAGACTGGCTGTTCATGAGCTGAGAGAATAGGTTTCATGTCACCATAGAAAACCATGACACTCTGACACTTTTAGGCTGGGTTACAAAGATTATAGTTGTGTAGAGAGGAAAAAAAAACAGAGTTCCTATTGTGTGATATGTAACCAGTGGAAATATTGTTGGACATACCAGATAAAATGACAGAGTAATAGAACTGCAGAATTGATAAGGTTGGAAAATATCATTGAGCCCAGCCAATTAACCTAACACAGCTGTGTTCACCACTTGGGAATACATATTTTTTTGCATGTAAAAAAATACACCCACATTTTTTTAAATGCTTCCAAGGATGGTGATTCCACGATTTCCCTGTGCAGCCTGTTCCAGTGTCTGACCACCCTTTCAGTGAAGAAATTTTTCCTAATAATCAATCTAAACCTCCCATGGTGCACCATGAAGGCATCTCCTCTTGTCCTGTCACTTATTCCTGGAGAAAAGAACCTGACCCCCACCTAAACTGTAACCTCCTTTCAGGTGGTTGTAGACAGCAAGAAGGTCTCCCCTGAGCCTCATTTTCTTCAACATAAACACCCCCAGCTCCCTTAGCCATTCCTCATTAGACTTGTGCTCCAGCTCTGTTCCTTTCTCTGGACTCACTCCAACCCCTCAATGTCTTTCTTGTAGAGAGGGGCCCAGAACTGATCCCAGGATTGGTGGTGTGGCCTCAGTGGTGCCCAGTGCAAGGGGACAGTCACTGCCCTGGTCGTGCTGCCACACTATCACTGATACAGGCCAGGTGCCATTGGTCTTCTTGCCCCCTTGGGCACATCTGGGCTCATGCTCAGCTGCTGTCATCAGCACCCCCATGTCCTTTTCCAGCTTTCCAGCTGCTCCATCCCCAGTCTGTAGCACTTCCTGGGGTTGTTCTGACTCAAAACAGGACCTGGCACCTGGTCCTGTTGAACCTCATACAATTGGCCTCAACCCATTGATTCAGTCTGTCCTGATCCCTCTGCAGAGCCTTCCTATACTCCAGTAGATCAACACTCCCACCCAATTTGATGTCATCTGCAAACTCACAGAAGGTGAATAAAAATGTTGAATTTGTCGAATCTGCAAAGCATCCTTGTGGATCTTCGAATTCAGAAACCTTTTAGCACAAGATTGGCATTGCCAAGGAGTGAGTGGTATGCAGAACAGCTTTGTATTAGTTTTATGTTCAGCTCTTTAATCCAATTCAGGTACTTAAAAAAACCCAAAAACACTAAAACAGACTTGAGAAGAAGCACACAATTGAAGAACCATCACAAGATCTGCAATAATAGATATGAATTCTGATTTTTTTAGTAGTTTCAAAAGGAAGAGAAATAAAAGTGGAAGAAGAGCACATGGCATTCAGAAAGAAACAAAGCAAAATTTGAATAACAATAATATATTTGTAGCTGTTACCAGTTAAATAGTTAGTATTTGGCCATGTAATAGAGTTTGGATGATGAGTTTTGCTAAAAATGTATATATGTCTGTAACATACATTTATGTTTGTTTGTATGAGGTTAGATAGATGTGAGTGTACAACACAGCCTCGGTAATACCAACATGCACAGCTAAATTGAGATTATAAAGTGAGGTAACACAGAGGAAAAGCTTTTAAATTGAAGAGTACTGAAGATGTATGGATATCTAATGCATTGCACTATAAGTGTCAGAAGTGGAAAGTAAACAGCCTATATGTCTATTGTAAACTTTTGGAGAGATGTTCTTTATGATTTTAGATTTCAGAATTAAACATTATTCACATATGATCTTAATAAATCACATAGTTCTAGTATAACTTCTTCATCTAAAAAAGGAAATCACACAGGAAAGCCTCCCTTTTGTCCTTGTAATCCTCAACCATAATGAACATCTCAGTCCAGAAGTACCCAACTAGAGGCTCTGATGAGAAAATTAACAAAAAGCAATTAAAGAAAATTTTATATGTGTTTTATTCTTATTAGCCACCTCTTCCTGAAAGTTGAAAAAGCTAGAAAATATTCTAGATGAGCTTAGAAACATCAGCATAGCAAATTCTGCAATGTTCATTTCTATTTTAGCAAATGTGTTTTCTGATTATACCAGTAAGTCTGTCTCCGTGCTTTGCCAAAGTGTCTAGAAACTTTCTATGGAGAGTGTTAGAGTGTTGTTTCATGAAAACAAAACCAAAGCAAAACAAACACCTACCCACCAATACCCCCATGCCAAAAATAACAACAAAAGCAACCAGAGAAACAACAACAATAACATCAAAAACAAAACAAAACAACCCCCCCCAACAAAACAAATTAAAAAAACAAGCAAAAAAACCCCAAAAACAAAAACCCCAAGAGACATCACAATGCATGTAATTCTGAAACAAAACATCACGGCACATACAATTCTGAAGAACCAGTCTTAGCAGAGTTTCCATATGACATTTTGGCACAAAAGTGATCACTAAACCACTATTAAAATTCTATTATTTCTAGAATATATAAACAGAATTTTTTTCCTAAAGAGACAGAATGTTATCAGCTATTTTGTCCCTTTTCTTCTCCTACTATTAAATCAACATATAAGCAGAAAAAAAACCCCATTTAAAACTCCCAAGGAAAACTGCCAAAAAAACCAAACTAAGAATTAAAAGTTCTGAACATGCAAGTCAATTTATAATCTACCTGGTAGAACAGTAATTAGCATACCACTTGAAGCTGGAAGTTGGGAGAGAGTTGAAGATGTGGGAAAATCGCAAACAGCACAGTTTAAAATCTGTTAAAAATCAAGTATGGAACAGATTTAGAAATGAGGAATGTGAGAAGAACAAGTGAAAAGGCACTTCTAAATGCAGTTGGATAATATACTTTTGGGTAGCCTAAAGGAAAAGTTAGGTGAGAGAAATGCAGAAATAAAACTAAGTGGCAATTAGAAGGAAATCAAAACAGATAAACTTCAGAAGATAAAACAACACTCCTCCCCAATAATTTTTCCATCATTACAGATTGGAAATACAATACATAAAATTGCAAATTCACCTTCAAAAATTCCAGAATTCTGGACTTCTTTTGCCTATTAAATCACTACAAGAAATTGATTCTGCTGATTAACCTTCAAATATCTTTAAGAGATGTAAATACTGAGTTTGAAAGCAAAAATATGGACCGCAACAACAAGTGCAATTACAAGATATATAAAGAGGAGTGCAAAAAAACACAGAATGCTCATGAATTCTTGGTACTGAAATACCTAAAGTACCATGTATGCTAGCACACATACATATGCAAACACTGAGTTTTTAGACAGTAAGTTCAGTAGAAATTCTTTTTTCTATAAAGCTGAGGCTGTCAGGGATAATAAATTATTAAATCACTTCAGAGCATATGGTGTCTTGGTGTTGTTTCTATCAGTCACTGAATGAGACTGAGTTAAACTATCTTTTAAAATTTCTTCTGTGCAGTGAAACAAAATCACACTTCATTTTCCAAATATTGTCAGTGAATTTTAATATATGCTATAATAATTTCAGATTTCATTTTATAATTACTGTAGAAAAATGTTAATTTTTCCCTTCATCAATACTATGTGCTTTAAAGTATGAATTTCAAAAAGAGTGGTACTTTTTTCCTAGTTCTAACTGCCAAAAATTATTGTTGTTGCACTAGGTTCTGCAGTGGAACTCGCATTAAAAAAATGCAGTTCTAAATCTGTTAACTTAAGCTGTAAACAAAGTTCAAGTTTGAAGGACAAGGACAGATGAATTTGCACGGGCTTTAGTGCTTCCATCACATTGGAAAAAAATAAATTTATAAATAGAAAAAATATGTCCAAAAAGATTAGTTTAAAAGTTTCCATTAACAACAGGTTAATCTGTTGCAATAATTCATAATTAGACTGTTTCACCTTATTTAGATCTCTTATGAAGCATGTAACATAGTTTCTTGCAAATTATTAAAAGTAATTAAATGTGATTTGATTTTGATTTGAACTCTCAAATGGGAGACCTTTAATAAAAACCTTGAAAAAAATTATCTTGTTATGATTATCTATTATTTATTACACTCTTCATACCTGAGGACACTTTCCCTGGACCTGTTGGTGAAGACTGTAGTGATTTGAAAACTGAAATTACTCTTGCAGTTCAGAAATTAAAGACCAGCTATTATTATAAAAGGAATTCATACACAGAGAAAAACAAGTATCTTGTCAAGATAGAAGAACTCTACTTTAAGCAAAAGGGCTGTGACTTGTGACTGCCTCGTATATATGTACAGAGCCCCACAAGAATTTCTTTGCCCTCAAATAAGTATTTTAGTCTGTAGAATTATTTTGAAATACCTAACAGAGTAACTTTAAACCCAGGCAAATTAGGAAATAGCAATCTACATGACATTTTCATTTGAAGTTAAATAAATGATATACTTAGTTACTATTTGCAATTATTTTGAAAGAAAAAATTCACTGACTTCCTCCTTCTTTTTTTTTTTTTTTTGGTGGTGGTGGTAGATTTTGTACCTTCCTTTTTACTTTTATTTTAAGATGCAGTTCCCTGAGTGATGATCAGACTTTTGTAAAGTATTTTGTCTACCTACTTTTTAACATTAATCTCACAATTTTTCTTCTACTTCCTCTCTTCTGCTTAATTTTGTAAAGAAATATACCAAGAACCATTATTTTGTGCCTAGCAAATGAAAAAAGGAAAGTTAAACTGGTAATATTTCTTGGATATACTCAATGCCCAAGTACTCATAGGATTAATCTGAATTAATCATTAAAAATATCCATCTAAAGAACTAAAAATATTTTTAGTCTGTAAAGCCATGCATGAGAAAATTAAGAAAAGCTGATTCAGAGCTTTTATCTAGTTCGATGCCTTTTTTACATCCCTTCATTTACAGTAAGAAATCAAACATTAGTCACTAACTTTTCCACACAATTCCCCATTATGATGTAGAGATAATCATGCAACCACATAAAGACACATGGTCAGCCAAAGCAAAACTTGTCATTTTCTAAGTTTCAAGTGCTTCTGTTTGTGATTCCCATTATAAACACTGAATTAATTCTTCCTATGCTATGTCTTTCATTATGTCAGCAAGGAAAATGTAAGTTATATTCAGCACAAGACCTTTAACAACAACAAAAAGACCCATTTCACCATTGGCTCTCAAAGATCCATTCTTCAGAGACAAGAATGCCTTACAGATAATCCCATAGCAAGCAATTGTTTAGATCAGGAGATGTTACATGAAGATGTATAGGATGGTCACAAGAATGTGGTTCTGTTTGGTCAATAAAGTAGAGGAAAGGATGATTTTCTTGACCCATACGGAAAAAAAAATTGAAGACTTATGGAAGAAACTCATGAAGTGGAAGCCATGAACAGAAGCCCAAGCTGAGTCTTCCTCCATTCTACTAAATCAAACGATATAGCTCTTTCAAGGCAGCACTGCTTTCTTGTGGTGCAGAACGCACACTGAAATGCAAAACTGCTCATGCAATCTATTTTAGTTTTCAGCAAAAATCATTGGGACTAAGAATGAAAATATTATTTTGGCAACTTCAATGTCTTTTTTGCTGGTGAGAAACTGGAAAGCATTTTTGAAAGCACTGAATTCATGTTAGCTGATTTTTAATTCCATGGAACAGAGCAATAGTAATTTTATGTCAGAGATATATTTCTGATATATATGCAACACTATTAGAAACAAGGTGGTAATCTTCCTTTAACATCACAATTCAAATAATACTAAAGAAGGCAAAGTTTTAGTAAAGTTAGCCATGTACTGTGTCTGTAGGTGAGTGTTTGTAGTAAACATGAAATATTTACAAGTAAATACTAACTCTTTCTACATTACTCTGCCATCAAGATTGATTAAACATGGATTTATTTTAAAGAGATGAAATATTAATTTGCATCAGTATGTCACGAAAACCTATTATATTTGTTTGAAATTTCTTTTCCAATTATTTACAAATGTCTAACAACCAGAGGTTAAAGTTATGCAGGTGCAATAATTTGCTATCTTATTCATGCAGAAGACAATTATTAATGACTGCCATTACTCCAGTTAAAATTCATACAGTTAATCTTATTTATTAATTTGAATGTACTTATTTTCCATGTTTATAGCATTTAAAAGTGAAGAGTGATTTGGAATATGCTAACAGAAATATGCTTAGGAGTATTAATATTTAAAATTGCAAGAGAATTATAACATTGCAGAGAAAATAGATGCTTTCTAAACACCTGCATTTTACATTTTTATCAATGTCTCATTAAACCAAATATGGGAGCATAGTGTTTTTTGTTTTGTTGGGGATTTTTATACACTATTCAGTTACTTTATGAGGCTTTTCTGAGTTCTTCATCTTGAGCATCGTGCCTATGAATGTGTTTTTCTGTGTTTCATCAGAAACCTCAACATTACATATTCAATCACCTCTCTAACAGCACACAAGCAGCATATTTTTTTCCAAATACAGGAAAACAGTGTATAACATTCTCAGTTTAACTCCATCCAGTTTCAGTGGAACTGCTCTTTTACAAGTATGAAAGCCAACCTTGCTGACTTTCTGATGTCAAGCAGCCTTTTTTTCATTTTGCAGTCACAAAGATAATTGATTTGCTCAGTATTTGTTTGTAACTGATTTTAGTGTTGACTTTTATGGACCAATGCTGTTTCCAAACAGCCCTCAGATTCTCAGGTTACTGAATTTTGGATCACTGGATTTTAGGCCCCAATATCTAAGTCATGCTAAATTATTGATATCTAGAGATGATGCAAAATTAACATGAATAATCTGGGGTGTTTTCTTTGATAGCTCTATAATTTGGGCATTTCAATAAATATTGTGGGAAGAAGAATTGACACATTTCTACACAATATGGAAACTGCAATCAAAATGAACACTGAGAAAGGTTTTTTCCTCATTAAAAAGATTGTTTTTATAAAATACATGAAAATAAGGACTTTTCTAAGCCTCATTTAATGGCTATAATTTGTGTAGTAAATTACAATTCATATTCATGGCTCCTAAGAAAAGTGAAGAAAGACAGTAGAAAGAGTTTATAATTCAATCTACTTTCAGAAAGTAATATAACACTGCTATTTTAAGTTTTGGTTGTCCCACGGTACCTAAGAATTCATTGCAATCAAATGGATAGCCTTCAATCCCCTTGTGTAAAGTGGATTCAGTCTTATGTGTGAAACATGACAAATACATAGCAGATTTTTTTATTTCCTTCCCTGTATGACCTAATAGAATTTAGTATATAAGACTATTTTTAAACAAAAATTTTTAAAATGTTATTTTCAAAAATGATCTATGTGAATGTTATCCATACACTTAAAATTATCACTTTGCCCTATTTAGTGTTGAACACCAAATAACCTCAAACATAAGTGACTCTGGAGCTAAGTTCCCCACTTATTTCTCATTAGAAATTGTTTTTCTGCCACAAACAGCCTAACTCTATGTTCAAAACAGCCTGCCACATGTTTTGAACATAAAAAAATCCTGCTTTTATAGAGATCTTGCCAAAATTTCTTTCCATGAGTCTTTTGGCATTTTTTCATTTCACTGGCAAATAATTATGTCTGGGAAAAAAAAATCAAGTCAGTAGCTTAAAAGAGCACCTTAAATCTATATTGATACTAAAAAGAAAGCTAGAGTCAAATATGTAACAAAAAACATTATTTCAATGGACATCTTTAATTAAGAACTCTATTACATGCATTTTATTACTATTCATGTTTCTCAAGGTTATTTGAAAATGACTAGTTGTCATAGCAACTGAACTTTCAAAAACTCTGTTCTTATTTTCCATTAGGAGTATTAGTAGTCAAGCATGGAATTTGAGTAAGCTAAGAACAGTATCAGGGAATGTCTCATGCTCAAATTTCCAAACACAAAGGTCTGGATAGTCAGCAAACCTTTGACAAAATTCAAAGTGTGAGGCAAAGATAGCATTGCATTGCCTTGTCTCTTGATTTTGTTGTTATCACAGGCTGTTTGGAATCTTATTTCAGGAAGTCTGTTGTTTTCTGCAACTAAAACATTGAATCAAGAACACAAATCTTGAAAGAAAAGAACATCAACAAATTGAAGAAGGTTCTATCCAAGGAAAACATGCATATGTTTAACATTCAGGGGAACTAAAACCAACATCACAGCATTTAATACAGAGGAAACCACAGTTGGTTATAACATCAAGGGTTGTGATACACTTGAATACATATCAGTACCTCTCTTTAGAGAAAATATCAATTAAAAATATTAGATAATGCTTCTTCTGCTGCCCGTATCTCCTCCTTCTGTATTTAATGCCAGAGGGCCACTTTTCAAGGAAAGTTTGTAATGGAGGTATTTCATTACCTGGAATTTATAAAGGGGAAAATTTTCATGAGAAGAGCAGTTGCTTATGATAAATTACAGAATTTTGCCTTTTCATAATACAATGTTATTTCTTGTAAAACCTAGCTTGGTCTCCATTATCTGCATCTATATACTTTAAACAGCTCACTTTCCCTCATTTACATTCACATTTTTTTGTGCAAGACATCAAGGTTTTGGGGTGAAGTCTTAAATGAGTTGTTTGATTTTACATTTGAACAGTTTGGTACAATTTTCCTATCCCAAAGAACATTCAAGGAGCCACCTTTTAAGTTCAACTCAGAACAACAAAGAAATAAAGGAATTAGATCAATGTTTCAATAAGTAATATAGTGCTGTGCTAAACCAGAAAAAAAATCTTAAAAGCAATGAACAGAAGTCACAAGAAGTTTAAGTGCACAAAGATTAATAAATTTGTTTATGTGTTGCCTTTTTTTATGAGAAGCACTGAATAGGTGGCTGCATTGTACAGCTAGTATAATTGACTCTCCTCAGGACATGGAATTGCTGGAGCAAGTCCAGAGGAGGCTACCAAGTAGATAAGAGGACTGCAACACCCCCATATCGTAGTTTGGGCCAGTCTGGTGGACCAATCAAAAGTTAG
>VZSR01003209.1:4870689-4884987 GCA_013398615.1 Brachypodius melanocephalos
CACCGCAGGCCTGACTAAAGACATTTAACCCTTTCTCTCCTCCGTGGAAGGCAGCAAATAAAGATAGAAAGAGAGACAGCAAGACAAAGTCAGTGAAAGAATTGATAAAGACTGCTGAAAGAAAAGATGGAGGAAGTAGACAGTTTTGTCTAGACTTCTCTGGATGATTCGACTATCATGATGCTGTTAGGGGAATGCAGGTTTTAATCAAAGGTTGTAAGGTCCCTGGCTCCTGGGATAGAATAAAGAAGGATTTGAAGCCTGGCTCCTGGCCTAATAAGAGATCTCTATACTGTTGAGATAGAGATGATTTTAGAAGTAAAAGATGAAAACCTTTGAAAAAAGCATTCTTAAAAATAGTACCCCAAATGCATTGGAGCCCCATAAACAGCTTGGGAAGCTGCTAATGGGGTGGGACTGCAAAGGTCTGTAGATTCTGAGTAGTTGCAGATTTGTGGCATTAAGAATGTAGCATAGTCTATGAAAATTCCAGGGAGACTCCTCTCCTAAGTCATGTATGATTTGTGTGTATGGTTACAGCTGACTAAAATCGTGATGATCTCTGTAAAAAGGTTTGTAGGGGAGGAAAAAGTCAGTTTAAAAATTCCTTTTTTCTTTAGTGTGTTAATAAACTGTTTGTTAAGTTGTAAGTTGAGCCTGTTTTTGACTTTTTTTTCCGAAATTCCATCTCATTTTTTAGTGAATGAAATTTGATGAATCTAAAACATAACATTAAATTAGTAGCCCGTACGGGAGACAGAGTGAAATGTAACCCAAACTGTAACACCCCCCTAGAGAGACAGGCTGAGTGAGTTTGGGCTGTTCCACCTGGACCAAAAAGAAAGGTTGAGTGGAAAGTTCAGAGCAACCTTCCAGTATCTGAAGGTGCCCACAGTGAAGCTGACTTTTCATCAGGAATTGTAATGACAGAACCAGGGGAAATGGCTTTACACTGAAAGATGGGAAATTTAGGTTACATATACAAAAGAAAAAATTCTTCCCTGTGAAAGTGGTGAGACATTAGCACAGAGAAGTTGTGGAATCCCCATCCCTGGAAGTGTTCAAAGGCAGGCTGGATGGGGCTCTGAGCAACCTGTTCTAGTTGAAGGTGCCCCTGCCCACAGCAGGAACTGGATAATCTTTAAGATCTCTTCCAACCCAAACCATTTCGTGATTCTATGAAGTGAAAGAAAAAAAATATATCCTGAAGTTACTGATTTCTGAGTCAAAAATATTTAGTGATGAAGTAATTCATCCTCAGTTATATACCCAGATGAATTTACATATACCCAAATTTGTTGCTTGAAAAAATCTAACTACTTTGACATAGACATATAACCCATTGCAGTAGTTAGAAATTTCATCAGACAACCAATTAATCAAATAGAATTCTAATTCACATTTCTTGAAAGATTCTTCTGGGAGAATATAATGCATATTTGGGTTTTTAACCCAAAGAAACTGATATATTTTTCAAAAGTTCTTATGCATTTTTGATTGAAAAAACTTTATCACTTAGTATTTACACTTTGGAAACCTCTTGACACATAAAAAGTAATGTAAGTGTAGGTCTGGTGGGTACATACATACATACATTACGTCAATCATGTATGAACAGAAGAATCATGAAGAAGTAAAATCTCAAAAATATTTGTTCTTGTACATTTTAAAATAGGCATCTGATATAATCCTTAATAAGAAAAAAAAATATAGCTTGAAAATCACTGGAAGAATTGATGTGCAGTACCACTTGAGTTCCTCTATTAACTCTATTTCATCTACTACACTGTCATTTGCTTTTCCTTTGACTGGCAAGAAAACACAGCTTTTACAATGTCTTGGTTTAAAAGACAGCTGTCTGCTGACAAATGTGGGAACCTTCCTGGGACAGAAAATATTAACCCCTTCTTTCCAAATCATTATAACTTTGAAATTACAGTGGTTTCAGGCAAAGAAATAGGAAAAGGAATAACAGTTCTTTACTAGTGTATATATATATATAAAAGAAGACAAACAAACAACAGCAATGGCAATGACAACAAACAAAACCAGAAACCCAATAGCAGCCTCCTCTTGGCTGTTGAGTACTTCCCCCATTGGTGCAGTTACAGTCACAGCCGGCAGGGGCGCTGTTGGCTCCCGGCTGGGCAGGGCCGGTGCAATGATTCCCCCGGCTCTGCGGGGGGCGCTGTGGCGTGTGCCCAGCTGTGCCTCCATGTGGTAATGGCAGCTTAAGCAGAGAGGGAGAGCAAGGGAAGGGGCCCCTTTGCAAACTCACAGGCAGCAGCCAGTCTCAGGGCCACTCCGAGTGGGAAAATGGACTATAGCAGGAACCTTGGAGCAGCAGGCTGGAACAGCAGAGGTGAGAGGGTGGCAGAACAAAGTGTAGCAAAGACTTCAAAGCTGTGACAGGAGCCGCGGGGCTCTGAGAGGACATGGGATGTCGAGTTAAAGTGTAGGGAAAAGCCCGAAGTAGCAGGAAGAAACGGCAGAGCTGGGCAGCAGCAGACAGGCTTTTGCAAGTAGCTGGGAAACGCTCTCTCCAGAGAGGGGGAGGGGGGTCAGGGTCCCCTTCCCAGTGAGGCTGGATGTTGAAAAGGTCCCACTTCAACAGCCACTCTTGTGAGCAGAGGCTCACCCATGGGAAGAAGAAACAGTGAAGGACAAAAACTCCGCAGTGGCAGTGAATGCCCCAGGCAGCAGCAGTCCGTCACCAAAACCACAACTGTCTCCACTCCGATCCCGAGAGTCAAATAGGGAGAGGAGGCTGAGCCCAATCCCTCACTCCTAGCCAAAATCTCGTGGTATCTCTGCACTTTCCAAGGGAAAGTCTCCCAGCTAAGAGGTGGTACCAAACTGCACCCTTCCACCTCCCCCCCCCTTCCAGCCACATCTTTTGTCTCTTAAGTACCCATCATTGCCATCACTTGGCAAAAAATTAGAGAAAAAGTCTGTGTGAGACAGAAAAAAATAAAGGAAAAATCCTAACCTCCAAGAGGCAAGAAATAAATAAACAGTGTAATTTATTTCATATTAGTAAAAAAAAAAATGCTGCATTTTACCTGACTGGTAAATTATTAGAGGCAAAGGAAAACCACAGAGAAGTCTTACGTATTACAGAGTAAATACACTGATTTGATGAACAGCCAAATTGAGAAGACCACACATCCTGGTGAACTGAACTGAACTCCACTAGATTTAAAATTTTACACTTAAATAACCAACGTATTTTATTTCATACAGTAATATAATCTAGGTAGGACTCTCCTGCTAAATTTAAGATCATCTGCAATATTCATGGCATTGAAAAAATGAGTAGAGCACATTCCTCAAGACTGTAATATGTGTGATTTTCCTTCTGAGTGCAGTGGCCATCAATTATATGAAACAGCAACAATAAACATGGGAATAGCCAATGACCCTTAGTGACCTTAGATTAGCCTATACTTTGTCATTAACTAGATATATTCTTGGAAAAATACAGCTATGTGAAAACATTACTTATTTATAACAGAAAGTAACTATAAGTCAATAGCCTGTAGAGAAGCAGCAAGACAAAGGATGGAAAGTAAAAGAAGAAATTTTGAGGTAATCTTTGAAGTGAGCACATGAAGTCATCAAAAGGAAAAAATGTAGTACAAGTCAGGGACATCAGATGAAGGGATCAAAATACATTAAAATATAAAGACAGCAAAATTTCTGGCTTTTTTTCCAGTCAAGTGTTTTCAGAGAGTTGTTTCCAAATAAAATATTTTAGATGCCCAAATTAAACACCCAAATGATGTACATAGAAAATTAAACCCAAATTTTTTAAATCCCTCGTTACTCTGATTTCATTGATAATTATTTAAACTAGTTTCCCCAAGTCAAGCTTGGTTTTGCCCATGATTATAATTGGTGATTGTTCTTGACTCACAAGCCTTCCATTGTAATTTCTGTCCCCTGTGCACTTGGGGAGGGATACAGGGTTTTGCAGCCAGCATTAATCCACCAAAATGCAAAAAACCCCCAAACTAAACCAAACCAAACCAAACAAAAAACCCAAAAACCCAACAACAACAAACAAACAAAAAACCAAACCTGTCCATAGAAAGAGAATTAAATAAAGTTCTCAATTATAATGAAAATGTTGAAAATATCACTCACCTATGTACCCGTTGGGAATATTTGATGTGGATTTTCATGGACTAACAAATTAATAATCTCCAACACTGCAGTTTCTTTTATTCCATTCAGGGACAATTTTTTTTTTTGGCAGTAAACAAATCATTTTTGGTGACATATGATCTAGTTTTATAATATATAGTAAACATACAGTAATTGGATGTATGTAAAACTAGGTTTGGATTAATGTAAAATTAATATTTTTCCCTCAATTTTTATCTCTAGGTCTTTAGACAAGAAGTTGGATAGTTCAGATTGCTGAACTGTTCAGAATCTGAACTGTTCAGATGCTGAACAGTTCAGCATCTGAATGAACACTTATTTACAACTTCTTTCATCACCAGTGATCATATATACTTCCACCCAACATCGTCCCAGTGACAACTGGATAAAAGTAAAGATTCGTTAGTATCTTTATGTCCAATCAGATGAGCATAAAGACTATTCCCAAGATCTTTGACTTCAGCTTTGATAGTTCACAGTGCAACTACTGTACTCATGAATTCAGCCTGTTCATGCATGTAACAATTTAATCCTGATGTTACTTATGCAGAATGTAGCTATACAGCTTTATATTCTATGTTGCACTAGGATAACATTTATACTTGTGGGAATTCCAGGCACAAGAAATTCTCAAAATCTTGTGCATGCAGGCCCAAACACAGAAATGAATTCAGGGTTCAATGAGAGACCTTGGAAAAGGCTTCCAGATCTGGAGACCATAAGGAAGAATGTGGGTTTGTAGTTTGGATAGAAACATAATAAGATAGGTAGTGGAAAGTTACAAGGTTTTAAAGTTTGCATATAGAAGTAGTTACAGAAATAGTAAAAAAGGTTGAAGGTGTATCAAGTAGTTTTGTGTGTCCTTATATGATTGGTTAAAAAGGTCTGCTTTGCAGCAAAGACATATTACAGTTTAATTAGGGATAGGTGTGAAAGTAGAAACATTCTTTGTGGCAGTAGTTTATTGGCTAATTAACCTTTAAGAGACCTTGTAACCCACGGTCTTGTGATCACTGACCATGGACTTGGGGCTTATGTGGTGAAGAAGTCTCACACCTTCATGAGACTGTAGAAGATTATTATTATTATTATTATTATTATTATTATTATTATTATTATTATTATTATTAATAATAATAATAATAATAATAATAGTTATTATTTAAGACATCTCTCAGTAGTCCCATCTCTCTAAATATCTCAATATGTACTCACTATTCTCAGTTCTGCTAAATTGTTTTCCTAATTTCTTAAAAAGGCTGTCATTCTTCTCCAATACATTTTTTTTAATAATACAGGAATGTATTGCATTTTATTTACTGGAATGGCTATATGGAAAAACTGGGAAGACAAAAAAGGGGTTTTAAACAGGCACAAGCAAAGCAAAGAATTAGTTATTAAATATTCCCTCATAGCTGTAGGAGAAAAAGACGGTTCCCTTGGTAAATCCAGTCTAAATGTGAGAACTCATTAAATCTTCAATGAGCAATTGTTATGGTAAGAACTTTGCATCAATAATTAAATCTATTTGTGATTTAAGAGGAGAAAAATCATCCGAATTTTAATGTATTGTGTATATATTTAACAATGGCTAATGGAGACAGATGTTAGGAGATAACAGATGCTAAATAATTCTCCTTTTTTACAAGACATTTATAAAAGACAAGCAAAATTAAATGTCAAAATGATACAGCTACTCTCAATTCAGAGACATAAGCCTCCCTAAACTCATTAAGCTGGAAACTGTAGCAAGAACAGGTGTTCATATAAGAGGGATTTAAGTTTATGTTCATGAAAAGAATAGTACTTTTCCACATACTCACACGTTCCAGTATGTCTGTTGGTTCTGTCTTAAAATTGAAATATGTGTTACATTCTGTGATTTATTTTATACTAGATCATTTTACCTAATATGTAAGTAGTTGACATTCCGGCTTATTAATTTTTTCTTTAGATACTACATTCAAAACTATGGACGTGCCAGTACTCCTCAAACCCCAGTGACGGGTAAGAAAATTCTAAATTATACTGAAGAAAGAAAAACCAAGGTAATGCGTCTACTCCTGACCCATGTAGTAGTACTATGGTCATGGTGATTGCACAGACTGAACACAAATATATCTAAATATATTTAGTGATTTAAAGTTTATCACTAATAAAGGAAATGTCATCTCAAGGTATTGCTTTGGCAAGTCTCTCACATGTATACAGAGTACTTATTCATCCATTGAACAGTTTCATTCTCTTTCTTGTACAAAACAGAATTTCCTAGAGTTAAAAAACTTCTCTGTGGTTTATTTTCTTTAAACATTCATTTGAAAAAGGATGAATCCATTTATCCCACCTTTCAGGAGATGTTTTCAAGTTAGCATACACAAATCTGTAAATCTGTTAATACTTGTACAGTATTTGGATAAAACAAAGGACCTTAAATTTTCAAAAGCTCTCAAAGCATTTGGAAATCTGAGCCTGTTTTAAGGTTCATGGGACTTGGAACTTTGAAAAATGGGAGAGTGCTTATGTCTTTGTAAAATGTATGGTCAATAAAGAGAGCCGTCATTTGAAAACAGGCCAAGGACAATAAATTTTCAGCAGTTCTTTGCCCTCTCACAACTCCTTCCTCACTCAGCACCTAGAGGAATTTATTTCAGTTTCAATAACCAACACAAATGATGCAAGGTCAGACAAAAAAAAGCTATTGAACAATTAATAAACATTTACATCCATATTATAAAGCTGCCAACAATAATGTGGCAAAATAGAACACAATTAATATGAACTAAAACAAAAAAAATCATTCTGTACTCAGAGGCAGTTGAGGAGAAATTATAAAATGCATGTGAAATGTGACAAGCTGACTGCCTGACCACTCAATTAAAATTCTCTAGAAAGGAAGATGTGTGCAAATTCTGCATTGGATGAGAGAATAAAAGAATTGTAATTGCTTTTTTTGTTCTCTCAATTTTCATTGTTGTTAGTTTTAATATTTACTACTCCAATACAATCAAAAGTATACATTAGACTGAGAAATTATGTAAATAAGAAAACCTGCCCAAAATTTACAAGCATTCTGCTTTAAAATTATGATTCTCATGAGTCTGAGATTTTTTTTTATATTGTCTTTCATAGTTCTTTTTTCAAAATAAAAAAAAAAAAAAAGAAGGCGGGGCAGACTAGCAAGGTCAAGTGTTCCATACCTCATTTTTTTATGGACAGAAAGAAAATACCACAACCTTCTTTTATGGGCTTGGCAGAAAGCCACAACACTCAGAAGTACACAACTATTTTAAAGCTTTTCAGTTAGATGTGCTCGAGTGAATTAAACCTTTCACCTCCATACCTTTCTTTTCCTTTGTGCATGTGTGTGCCAAAAGAAGCCAAAAATGCCACCTATGAAGCTACATATATTCCAAGAAAAGGATATGCCATTTCTCACAGACATAAAACTTTTTTCTAATACCTTTCAAATAATGCACTTTTATTTTTGTGGCTTCTCTTTCTTTGATCTTTTCTTTTAATAATAAAATCCTTTAGGAATGGAAATTTGACTCCTGATGCAGTTTGGTCAGTGATCGCAGCTGAGTGAGATCTGGCTATAGTCAGATCCCACTCAGCTGGGTGAGGTAGTCAGGTGAATAGTCAGGTATCTTATGATGATAAATTACAATTATAAAACTGTGGTATTCCAAAATAATTTATACTGTAATCAAAAAATTTAATGAGTGTTGCTCAGGAGACAGTCTGTGTTCTTGTATGAGTGCAAAGCATATATGGAGTTCATTCCCATCCCTCTGTAATGTGCAAGGAAGCCATATGAAAATATAGGTTAAAACAGTAGCTAGCTGGGACAATGGTCCAATCCATCCATGATTCTTTCAAGAAACTGGTAATTTGTGATATTGTTTTATTTCATTCTTCTGGGCATGAAATTCTGAGTCACAGCCTTGACTTTCTACAATTCTTTGAGTTTTTGTAACAAGTACTGTATAGAAAAGAATAGTGAAATGATCTAGCCTTAAAAACACTTACTCTTCTCCATAGTTTTACTCTGGACTAATTCAGTGGTACAAATACCACATGGCCTTGTGAATGGAAATACTTTGCCTCTGTTGTTGTGGGGAGAGCAGTGGTTACTGCCTAACTGTAGATAAGGAATGTACAGTGCATATGACATGCCTTCAATTCAGTAAGGCTTCATGTTCTGCAGCTCTCCTTTGGAATATGAAGTACCGACTAGTAGTGGCACTGGAATCTGGCTGGACCCCTGGGCTCAGTGGTCTCAACCAAAATTTCATGTTCAGCTGGCAGATGGTAATGAACAGAGACTCCATCCAGAGGATGGTGCAGAGTCCAGTCATATTCAACATTTCATCCATGATGTTTGCAATTCATCTATAGACAACACTGAATTATGGGGAAAAACTCAGAATAAATAGCAGAGCTTCACTTCATGGGGACCTCGGTAAGCTTGAGGTCTGAACTAATTTGCAGTTCAGCAGTGAGAAATGCAAAAGGCTATACTTGAAACAGAATAACCCAGCACCTGGGAACTGACAGGCTGAGATAAAAGGGGAATGAAGATTACAGTGAATACCAGCCTGAATATGGGCCTGGTGTGGTCTCCTTTCACAAGCAGAGCAGACTGAATCCTGGGCTACATTACACAGCTGGCACTTCTATGAGAAAATATTATTGCCTCCTTCAGGGTACTGCTGAATCTACCTTTAGAATACTGGTTTGAAATACCAGCAGTTCAAAATGAATGTTGAGAAACTATCAGGAAGCCTTCAGAGAGCTGTTGGGATTGCCAGAGTGATTCAGCACATGTCCTACTACAGAGAGGATGGAGACGAACTCTTCTCAAAATGCAACAAGGGGAAATGGCCACAAACTGTGATTGGAGATATTCAGTCTGCAAAGGAGGGAAAGCATTTTACAATGAAGAAGGCAGTGTAATCCTGGAATAAATTACCCTGTTGTAGTATCAAGTATACTCCTGCTTCAGGCAGGAGGGTGGACTGGGTGGTCTCCGGAAACTTCATCCAAACAAAATTTCTATGATTCAAAACACTTGCACTTTTGTTCATTGTTGCAGAGTCATTGTCTGACTTTTATGACTCATAATTTGTCCATTATGTGAATGTACTTCTCTCCAAAATAACTTGTCCCCAAAAATATTCAAGAAAATGCTGAATACAGAAGGAAATGCTCAGCATTCACATGGCAACAAAAGCAAATCTTAAATCTCTGCATTGTAAATAAAGTTCTTTGAATGATTCAAGCACAAAACCTTATGAAGAAAAAAAGTAATTAAGGAAAATGAGAAAGGAAAAATATTGCACACAGAGACCTTTTCCATTGCTAAATAACCAACCATAACTTGGATACATGCTTTAAGAAATACTTTCTCTTATACAGCTTAATTAAGGTGCTTTAAATATGTAATGGAATTCTTATTAACACACTGCTTTTGTATTTTCCTGAATGTATTTGAGAAGATTATAAATTTAGCAATACAATTATTATTAAAAAGAGGAAAATGTGCTATAAATTAATAAGGTTCCAAAATAAACAACAGTATACTTTAGGAGTATGTACTGACAATTATTTAATAATTACTTGCTTAATTATTGTTCCTTGCTTAATATATACTACATAACTGCCTGAATTTTTTGTTATTTGTTAAGCAATAATTTAAGTCTGAATTTATAACTTATTTCAAGTTGAGCTAATGGTTGAGCAATTACATTACTCAATCAGTTGTTATCTCAACAAGTTCTTAGTAGTACACATACAGAGTGTGGAATTAAAAAATAATTGTTTTCTAATGTAATGTAAATTTTACCAAATTTATATACATATATACACATTATAAACTTGAAAAATTAGTCACAGGCTCTCATTTCCTCATTTATTCTGCATTTCAGAATGCCCTCAAAAAGTAAAATAAAGCAACATTAAAAATAGCTACTGAGCTTAAGTTTCCCTATAATCTGTTTATATATTTTCTCACATCTTACAATATTCCTTTTACCTAATGGATCCAGTTAGGGATGAGTTACCAACCTTATAGAGTGGACAATATTTCAGCAGAATTCGGGCAGCTGTCTTTAGAGATACATGTCTTGATTAATATCTAAAAAAAAAATTGTCAAACCGAAATAAAGACTCCTCAAAACCCACACACATTTTCCTTATGTGACCAGACATCAAAGGTCTAGTCTAGTGGATTGTTCATCTGCCCACAGAAACCCTGGACAGAGTACTTGCACTGGTGATACAACACATACTCATGGACTCATTTTCTACTAAAAAGTGGTTCCTATGTAGAAGTCCCAGCAAAGAGGGAAGTACACATTTAGAGAAGAAAGGTGCTCATGATAACTCTGCCAAAAGCATTTTACAGCTTCCATCCTGCATAGGGTCTTCATCTTAAATTGTAAAGCTTTTCCTGACCCCAGGCATGGGAAGCAGAGTGGGTTTGAAGAAAAGACAGATCCCTGAGGGCACTGTATCCCTCCTTCCCTGTTCCTGAGTGCAGAAAAGCATCCTAACACCTGCACTTTCCCCTTCCCCCTCATGGGAGTCAGATTTGGGAGTCATAGGCTGAGCAGGGTGGCTGCTGTGTATCCCTTACCAACTTCTTGGCAATACTTAGTGAAAATTCTGTGCTTTCACTGGTACAGCTTTAACAAATCACACTGGGATTGTATCAGAACTATCCAGCTGCCAACAGAGCAATCAAATCACTCATCTTTGTGTTTCTACCAACACTAGTTTGGTACAACCAAAACTTTTTTTTAATTTAATATGGCTCAATACACCTACTTGTGAGTACCTGTTGGTGTGCACCTTATCCAAGAAGGTTCATATGTAGGTGGAGTAGCTCAGTCTCTTGAAAACTCATATGAGACTTCAAGTGGAAGATTATAGGTCTGAGCCTCCAACAGGATCATTTTTACTAGCACTTCAACTCTAAAAACAATGTGACATTCTCAGTTCACTCTTAGAACAGCTTTAGGTCTTTCACTAGGAAATATGTTACAACTCCCACATGAAGGCACCCAGCAGACCCCATGATTTAACATTATGGAGAAAGGAACACCTTGGCCCAAAAAACCTTCTACTGGACATAAATCTGACAAAGTTAGATAAAATGAACACTTAAGGAAATGCAGGAGAGCTCTTTCAGGAACCATGAGCGTTGTGCACATAATCAAGAGTACCTGAATCACTGTGTTTCCATACATTACCACCCTTCGGCATAACATTTGAGACTTGGTTATACACTTATTTCTTACAAAAGTGTAATGAATACAAACAGGAAAGTTACAATTGAAAGCAAACTGTTGAAATGGAATGAAAGAATTGTGGATGATTTAAAACACCATTTCATTCTTCATTATGCCACATCGAGATCTACAGTATTTTTTCATGATGTAAAACAGAAAATTGAGATATGGCATTGACACAGTACATGGTGATAGACACTTTTAAAAAAATACAGAAATCCTGCCAGTCAAGTAAGTCATCATGTTACACAATGCTTATGAGCAATGGAACTATATGAACCGCTAATTTTGGCTTTAGTGACTGATTTGACACAAAAAGCAGTATTTTTGTAGGTCTGGTTTCTAAAAAATTTAATTTTAATTTTTACATTTGAATTTCAAAGACCAAAAGTTATTCTGAAATTGAAAACCTATATATTCCTTCAGGAAATAGTAAAACTTTAAAAAAATATTTTGTTTGTTTGGGATTATTTTTTGTCAGACAATACCAGCTGGATTTGAATTTAATTAATCTGCTTTGGTTTATTCAAAATATTTTTAGCACATGAATTGTTGAATATATTGTTTATATTTAATTATATAAAAATGTCACTTAAGACACAAAACTTTTAGTCCTTTAATGTAAGATGAATACTCCTCAAAGTTAGTCCTTTGGAGTAACAGAAATAAGTGTTTTTGTGGAAAAACACTGTAAATATTTGCATGAGTGTTTTAAAATATATATGTGTATCCACTTTTTCATTGTTTCTTTGAGTTTTAGTTTTGGAGGAAGACCAGAGTGGGAGGATGTTGGGAGAAAAGAAAGCACTCTGAGAATATAGTACCCTTGATGGCTCAGTAAGGTAAACTCTTTGTACAAATGCTCAGATATGTTCAGCTGCTATGCCCTCAAATTTTTGTAGAAGTCTTTTAAAAAAATAAGCTAAGTTCCAATATTATTTTAGCACCTAGAATAGATTCAGACATAAAAAGCCCTGCAGTATCAAGGCAATAAAAAGCAACAAAAGAACAATCAATTCTTGAAGCCTGGCATTCGCAGCAAAACACAGACAATACTTTCTTCAAAAACAGAAATATAGCAGTGATGGATAAAAAACTGTTTTAACACACAGAAAATTCAAGTTGATTTTCTCTGTGGTCTGAGAAAGAATGCCCAAACTCCAGCAGAATGAAAATTATGTTGGACCAGAGTTACATTTTCTAGAACAGTAAAACAGCTAATTTTTTTATAAAATTATGTTATGAGGCTTATTTTTTGTTAATTATACAGTTTACAGTGTCCCTGTATTCATGCATTTTTAAAATATTCTAGAAAGTGCAATAGTTGGTCTTCACTGCTTATTTAAAATATCTCACTATCAGTACAACTTTGTACTTTTATGTGGATTATATTTTGGCCTTTTTTTTTCTTGTTTTCCTCTACTTTTATCTATTTACATAACTTTTCCATTTTTCACACAAATTAAATTACTATCTTATGAGAAACAAGACACAAGAAATAAAACTCTACTCTTTATTATATTTTCTCTACTAAATACCTCAGACACTGATAATATCATTCATTATAATAATATTTGTGTCTGTTGTAAGTTCTTTCACTTATTTTAAAGCAAAGCCCAAACAAGAAATAAGAACATGAGAAAGATACTACATTCTTGTAGTGGTTAAAGAGATCAAGTTTCCCTGTTTGATACTTTTTCTCTACTCCATTGAATTAATTCCTTGTGTATAATAGTTACATGTTCTAGTTCATGTTGCAATACAAGTCTATTTTGTTACAGAAAATAAAGTTCTGATCCACAAATGAAGCTCTTAGGTTTCCAGAACTGACAGAATTTTTTACACTAAAGGGGATTTTGTTTTTTTTTTTTCTTTTTAAAATGGAATTCAACACAATGAACACAATGGGAATAAATACAAGTCTCCAAATGTGGGGGAAAATTGAGAATCGTAGAATGATTTGGGTTGGAAGGGACGTTCAAGATCACCCAGTTCCAACTCCCCTGCCATGGGCAGGGACACCTTCCACTAGACCAGCTGTTCAGAACTCCATCCAGAGATGGGAGCATTCAAGGCCAGGTTGGAAAGAGCTGTGAGCAAGAGCTCTTGTTAAATCTTCTAATGAGCAAAGGAGGAGTTAGTCAACAATCCATAAGAGTCCAAAGAACATGGTTCAACAAAGAGAAGAAAATTCACTTGATTAGGATCATAAATAATTTTTTTCTTTTTAATGATTAATCTGTCATCCTACTTAATTTGTTTTGCTTCTCAAAAAAATATTGACATTTGATGGATTAAATTGTGGGATAGCTGTACTAACCTATGTTGAGTTGCTGGTGAAAAAGAATGCACACTGTTTACACGGATAGTAGTTCTAATAAATGTTGATGATAGTAGGACAGCTTTAAACTGTTTGAGTATTTAGACTCAGAATCCAGTGTAAAGTTGGTACTGCTTGAACATATAAATATTTACCTCTGGTCTAGTTTGGATGTCATTTGAAAAACTGTAGGATGCTATATCCTACATCTAATTTTTTCTGTTTTTTTAATTAAACCCCCCACAATTGTTAAGAAAATGGAGATTCACATGGTCTTTCTTTAATAGTTTATCAATGTGATGTTGTAAAGGCCAACCCTGAAGGGAAAGGGAGCAACAAGGTGTGCAGATATTCATGGTCAAAAAAGAGCAAGGAGTCCACAAAAAAAGTATAAAATCATATTAGTAAATTATATACAGTGGAAATTGTTATGTTAGTCCCTTACAGTATAAAGGCTTGGTAGTGTATTTTGAATAAGGGGTAGGGCGAAAAAGAAGAGAGAGTTATTGAAGAGAGGGA
>VZSR01003209.1:4885087-4944222 GCA_013398615.1 Brachypodius melanocephalos
GGAAGGAAGGAAGGAAGGAAGGAAGGAAGGAAGGAAGCTCAGCAGTTCTGGCTCCAACATTGTTCCAGATAAATGGGTGTCCAGAGTCCTGAGCTGCATACATGCCTGGACTTCATATGGGAACTTTTTAATGGACCCTGCCTTGGAGACAAGTTTCTCTTTTTCTATACAAATCTGTTCTCATGCACAGTCCGTTCTTCCAGACCTTTCTGGAAATGAGTGGAAGGACTTCAGGAGCTTTTTATGTAAAATTAATTTAAATAGGCATTTGCAAATAAAAAGGATGTATTTAACTGAATCATTAGCACGTTGACAATATTCGGAAATATTATAAAAATTCAAGGTCCTAAATTCTATTGGGTAATTAAATGTTCAAAGGACCTACTGATTTATTTCAAAATATAATCTTGCCTGTTTGGATACAGAGTGAAATATTTAGAAAGGTTAATATTTAATATTGCAGCAGTACTTTTAAGATTACTACTGTTATCTTTGTTCTTCCAGCAACTAAAATACTCTTGAAGGCAACTAAGAAATGCTCTATAGAGATATGACATTAAAACTAATATAACATTTTTGTCTGCAAAATTTACAATAATGATTTTTTTATCTCATCTTAAGGATAAAGATTGACTTGTTCTATATTAAGAAACAAACAACCCTGTTATCAAAGGAAGGAATAAAACAGTTTATTCTGTCTACTAATTACCTCAGACTTGCAGGAAGTTTGTAAGTCTCTTTATTTTAAAATAATAATAGTCCCACTGAAGGAATCTGAAATACAAACAGAACAATATCAACAAATTAAAGATTAATTTTCAATAATTTGATTTTCATTCTCCATAACTTGATCAACTCTTTAATCTTACATCAAAGATTGTTCATATCATTTAGCAATCCTAATGAAAAAATACTTCTTTGTGAAGGTACTAAGATAAATCATTACTTTAAATGACAATTTTTGGGATGTTTCTATATAGAAGCATGACTGTGTTTTACCTGTCCTCAGTTTCCACTGTTTACATAAGCTATGTTTCCCAAGGAAGAAAGAAGATAGAAGTTTTGGTTGGTGTCTCATCATGCCACTTAATGTTTTTTCCACAAGCCCTAGGAGACAGATTCCCTCTGCTTCTGCAAATTAGCAAGACAGGCAGGGGGTCACAGTAAGACAACATGACAAGTAAGGCAATTTCTCCCCAGGACACTATCAAAATTAATTTACTGAAGCTCATAAGCAGATGGTTACAGACTTTGGTACAGAGGAGAAAAATATCTCCATTTCATGGGTGATCCTCCTGTTACCCTTCCATTGTGTGAGCAGGAACATATGCTGCTTTAAACCCTGCTATCTTTGGATCCATGTTGAGGCTGTCTGCGAACACAAGTCAGAAGCAGAAAATTTAAATGCATGTCAGGATTTTGGCATCTCCTCAATGAGAAGGCATAGGGGACACTGAATGCAGCTTTGATGCAGAGTAGCTCACAAAGGGGAAGGTCAAAGTCCTGCACCTGGGAAGGAACAATGTCATGCATGAATATATGCTGAGGACCACTCAGCTGTAAATGAGCTTGGCAGAAAAGGACTTGGGCAGGGGCCTGGTGAACATCAGATTGGATATAAACCATAATACTCTCTTGCATAAACAAGGATAATAGTATCTTAGGCTAAACCAGGAGTAGTGTTTCCAGCAGGTGGAGGGAGGTGAGCCTTCTCTACTTTTGGAGGCCCCTAGGACATCCCCAGATGACCTCACCCTCCCTTGGAGAGCCAGCAGCAAGCAAACTGCCATTTAGACTCTGTACCCAGTGTTGTATGTTAATTCCTGTTCTCCCATTGGCTGTATCCCCAGTCCATGACTTTCGCCTTCTGATTGGTTAGTTTTGGATTGGTTTCCCCTCTCCTGATGAGTTAGTTTTGGATCCTTCCCCTGATTGGCCCTTTCCTCAATCCCTTTCCTCATTGGTCAAAATTGTAAACCCCACCCCTTTCTGCCCCTATAAAATCCTGCTCCCCTGAGACCTCAAAGTCTCTGTGTCAAAGGTTCCTGACCAATGAAGGAGGATCTGGAGGATGAGAAGCCCTGTCTCCGCTCCATTCCTGCATCATCCTCCGTGACTTTGCCAATGTGCTGCTCCAGTGGCAACTCTAAAAGAGCCGTAATCACCACCACCACCCAGGGTGTGCCTGTGCCTCGGACAGACGAAGGTATCTTAATAAAGACACCTCTGTCTGGGAAGTGTCGTGGCACCACAGAGATCGCCAGGCGGTCCATGACATCTACTCAGCTCTTGTGATGCCACACCTTGGACTTCTGTATTCAGTTCTGGGCTCCTCATTGCAAGAGAGTCATGGACATTCTGCAGAGAGTCCAGCAAAGGGCCACAGAAATGATAAGAAAATGGGGTATGTGTCCTGTGAAGAAAGGCTGAGAGAGCTGGCGGTACTTAGCCTTAGCAGAGAAGCCTCTGGAATGGAGGAACAAGTGTCTCTTAACAATGTCTATAAATACCAGAATGGCGGGTGCCAAAAAGATACAACTAGGCATTTTAATTTTCCAGCTTAAACTTTAGAGTATGCACTTGTTACCAACTTTTCTTCAGCTATTTTCATGAGTGAAAAGATGCACATCAACTTTCCTAGGAGAAAAAATGCAGCACAAGACATTTTTGGAAGTTCTCTGTATTCTAAATAGTGCTAATTGAAGAGCAATCTTCTGATCAGGATAGTCACCATGTTGTAGACTGCTTTTCTTATACATTTCCCCTTCACTTTCCTGTAATCTCCACACCCCCTTCACTGTTTTCTGCAGATTGCTCAACCCTCAGGTTTATGAAACTACAGTAAAGTCACTAGTTCCAAGGGTCTCAAGCTCAGCTCTGTGTCTATATTGATTACAGCCAAATGCAAATCACTAGAGATACAGAAGTCAATGAATTCTGCTTTTACACAAGTAAAATCAGATAATCTGCCTAGCAATAATACTAGCAGGTTATCATAGAACTAGGTGAAAATTCCATATTCTCTAAATCTTTCAAATGTCTCTTTCTGGGAAGAGAAAAATATGTAGTTACTTGTGCTCTTTATCATATCTAGGCTCAGACTTCAATGAAACAAATGACTGGAAGTGATTTTTCTTTCTAAAGCCCTTCTACAATCATAAAGTACCAAAAGATAATAAAATTTTGATTTTCACATCTGTAAAAATCTTGACACTGTAGAGACAGAAGATTCAAAGGCTCAGTTTCCATAGATATTTTTTCAATATTCTGTGTATGAAATATTGGTGAAAGAAAATGTTTTTCTTAAGTATCAAATCATGGTTTAACTTCCAAACATAAACGGAAACATATTTGCAGAAAATCTGTTTCAGAAAAAGTAATTTATAAATGTAAAATATATATTTATGTAAATTTATTTATATAAATGTAAATATATATTTCTATGAAAATTCTGTTCGCTCTGTGCAAAACAACTTCACATTGAGACATAATCCTACTTTTTTTTGCAGAGGTACACATGTAATGGAAAATTATAATTTCAGACAGAGATTTCTTATCTACAGAAAGTGAGACACAAGATTTTCTTTTCTTTTCCTTACACCTAACAGAATGCAAACTTCTCCCTCTTTTAGGAGACTAACTCCCTTCACTCTTACAGGGATCAAGGCCTGTTTGATATGAGGGGCACTAGGACTATTGTATTGACATATTGACTTTGTTCACTCAGGGCTACCTTTCTGTAAGGTAACTATTTCAGGATTAAGAACATAAAATCATAGAATTACAGAATGGCCTGAGATGGAAGGGACCTTAAAGACCACCTTAAGCTCCAATCCCTGGCTATGGGTAGGGACACCTTCCACTAGACCAGGTTGCTCAAGCCCCATCCAATCTGGCTTTGAATACCTCCAGGAACGGGGCATCCACAGCTTCTCTGGAAAACCTGTTCTAGCACCTCATCACCCTCACAGCATAGAACTTTTTTTTGTTATCAAATCTAGATCTACTCTCTTTCAGTTTGAGGGCAGCTCCCCTTGTCCTGTCAGTACATTCTCTTGCGAGATGGTCAAAGTCATCAGCCTTTTTTTTTATGATGGCTTTCAGCTCTGGGAGAAATGGGAAAGCCCATATAAAAAGAGGAAGAGCAAGCCCGCCGTGACAACTACTCAGTACAGAATTATTTTGACCACCTTTTTGTACAAGTAGTACAATTCAGCTGTATATGTACTACATAAAGATTAAGATCTGTGATTAATGTAAATAAGCACCAACATTAAAGGGACAGAAATTATCCATACAGATAGAAAGAGGCAAAAATAAAATATAATAAAACCCCTCCCACAATCACACAATTTTTCTTGGGCATTATTTTATTCTTTCAAAGAATACATTAAAAATGGATTTTCATTTCTTGTTTTGAGAACTATGGAGAAAAACTATGAATATTTTTATAATTTCATGTCATATATGGATTTGACTCTTAAATGTAACTGTGATTATGCCTGTATTTTTCTTTCAATGCAGAACAGTATTAACACCCTAGATATACAGAGCACATACTGAGAGGATAATTTGCCCCTTAAATGTCCAAATCCCATTACAATATTTGTCTAAACACTGGAATAATATTGAGTTGGCAGTTTTGATAGCTCATCATAATTTTATCAGTGCATATGCTTGAACTATGAGAATGCTAATGACTCACACATCAGGCACTTCATGTTAATAATGGAGTCCAATTACTTTAGACTATTCAAACATGTTGCAAATTTCAAAGACAGTTCCCCTCTGACTACTGTCTTAATCTACTTTTAATAGGAAGGTTTTAAAATGCTAAATAGTAAACTTTACCTCATTTCATATATTCCTAATTGGACCATAATAATTTTTCTTTAATTTTTCACATAAACTAACTCTTTCTAAATACATTTCTTATAACAAAAGATCTAGAACACCATGTTAATTATTCTGATAATGAATTCAACTTTTTCAACTTCGCTCCATGGATTAAAAAAGAACTTTTTCTACCAAGATAATTTTCTTGAAGACTTAGGATATGTTTTAGCACTGTATCACTGGAATTATTTACATATTTCATGTTATCTGTCCATCATGTTTTCTACAACAGATAACAAGATTCCTGATTCCTAGTGTTTTGGGACAGTATCAGATGGGTCAAGAGCTGGCAGAGACTTTAAAAGGCTCATTCATTCTGTGGATTTAAATTAGCAGGTGCAATCCAATTTTGCAAACTAATGACCAGTTGTGTTTAGGACTAAAACTTGATAGGGACTTTTGTGAAAAGGTAAGAACAAAGAGGATACAAAAGTTCTAATTCTAGTAACATTCTTAACATCTTTATGAAAGTTGTGCTAAAGATGAACTATCAAAGATGACATTAGCTCAGAATTTTTAAAAAATCATTTTAGTGAAAAAATTCATAATCACTTTGTGGAGTAAAGTAGTTTCTTATACTGCCACTTAATAGAAATGCAAAATACCAAAGGTATTTATTTCTACAAGTGACATTTGATATTACTGCAATTAATTTGGAGTGAATATCTCATCTGGCATTGTCAATAATACAAAAATACTGGAACAGAGGGCAGAAGTAGTCCTTGTGCTGGGCAAACACATTACCATACAGTATTGCATATAATCAATTGATCACAGTCCTTGGACTGAAGTTCACAGTAGTTTACAGTCCAGTAGCAGTGTCTTCACTGCAATTATACACATGATGTTAAGACACCCTTAACTCTCCTTTAAGTATTCTCCAATTAACAGCTCATTACTAAGCCAGATGGATCTGCATTGGCTGTTAACTCCCATCTGCTGGGAAGGCTCTTTCACATCAAGTCTGCCACAGTAATGTATCTATGCCTTCTGCATCTATCACAGTCATTTCTCTGTATCCCTGTTTTGTGGATATGTTACAAACATGTATCCTTTAGAGATGCTATATATATTCAAGCTACACAACAAATATGGATGAACCCACAGGCCTCACTATTAATGCTTAGTTTGCTCATTTATAAATATGGTTGAAATAAAGATAAATATCTTTTTGTAATTATGACTTGACAGATTGTTGGGGAATGGTTTGAGGATTAGACCAAATATTTAAATAATTATTACCAAAGTATTAAATTAAACCAGACACATTTCACTTAAAGCATAGAGCTTCACCAGTGATTTTGGCAGTGAGCAAAACTTTGTTGTACTGTATAGAGCAAAAGCACTGCAAAAGGGACATTGATTTCTGAAACCTGAGTGAAGGAGACATGAATTTGATACATTCAATGAATAGCTGATAAGACAAGGATTAATGGGTATGAACTGAAAGAGTTCAATATTGGGAAGAAATTTTTTACTGGTTTTGAATGACCCAACCCTGACACTGTTCAAGGCCACGTTGGATAAGGCCTTGAACAACCTGACCTAGTGTGAGGTGTCCCTGCCCATGGCAGGTGATTTGGGAGTAGATGATCCTTAAGGTTCATTCCAACCCTTTAATATTTTTTGATTCAGTGATTCTAAGTTTCATATGATATCTGCATGCATTCTTTAATAATTAGAGTAGTGGGGCTCTCTCTATGGGCATAAGAGGAAAGGTTTGGTTTGTTGAGGTTTTTTTCTCTGTTTGATGGTAGTGGGGTTTTTTTGGAGAACAGTTTGGTTAGATAATCATTGCCATGTAGAAATGTGAAGAAGTTGCTAAGTGGGAGGCATTAGAGTAGGTGTATCACAGAGTGGAATGTGTGTTCTCTCTATACTTCTGGCATTCCTGTGAGACTGTGTTTCAGCATCTCCAAAAAGAAGCATTAAAAATTACACAGAAATGAAATTTCACTAATTATGAGGAAAGTTTCTAAAAAAAATATTTCATCTGAGAGGTAGAAGAAATTAGTCTCTGCAAACATTACAAGGCTGTTAATACTGATATTTAAACCAATCATTTAGTCATTTAAAAATTATATAATAAACAGTTAAAGAGTGTAAAGAAAAACTGAAACAAAAAGCCAAACCCTCCAACAACAGAACTAACACTTACTATCAAAGTTGGAAAATATCCTATGGACTGTATCTTTTTCAGTGAGACTGGAACTATCACTAAAGGCTGTGAACCTCCACAAGAGATGCATCTTGTGGCTGACTTTCAATGCCTAGATTGCTCTGGCAAGAGGCATGGGAGCACTGCTGAAATCTCAGGTGAGTCTGCTGCCAGGATCAAGGTCTGCTGAAGTAGAAGGAAAACAAAATTGCCCATTGGAATCTACACAGCTAAGCAGGACAGTGGAGGCCTTTGCCAAGAGAGACCATGGCAGCCAGCAGAGGGCTGAAGCCCTGCCTGCATTTACTTGCAAGGGATCAACCTCTTTCCAGTCCCGAGTTCTATTGCCAGACCTCAGAATGAGGTTCTATTAGTCTCATGTTTAATTTGAAAGGTTAATTATAATTTGATTGGACTGTTTAAGGACTAAATGGCTGACTGATGAATGAGGATATATCTCTAAAAATAGTTAAGGAAAAATACCCAGAGAAACAGTTCCTTAGTTACACATATATTAGAGTGATTAAAATTCTAGTCTGTGAAAGATGGAATCCCAGCATACTTAGATCTGCTTTGTTATTTCTGACAGTATAGAAGGATTGTATCTGGCCTTCCCATTGTCCGTGTAGAATCTTTAGAGGAGAAAAAAAGAAATCTTTAGAGGAGACATGAGATGTGAGGATTTCTGTATCAGATATGAGTACTAATTCTCTGAAATGTGATTTCAATAGGTATTTGCCATCTATGGAACTGAGAGTACAATTAAAGTATTCCAAATAAACTTGATATTTTAAAATATCAGCTTAGTATCTACTTCATTTACTGGCTTGCTTTTGAGAAGAATTTTAATTTTTTTTAAATAAAAAGTATTTCAGTTATTTCAGTTACTTTCCCTGGCTTATATTTTCAGTAGTCCTATCAAAGGCAGCTGAAACCAGTGGAGTGCTTACGCTCTGACTTCAGCATTTTTATATATAAAGAAAAGTGTTTGTTTGTTTACACTATGCAAAACAATAAATGGAAGCAGGGAAATATTTGACAGTACAGTCCTCTGTATCTACTTTCCTTTATAGTGTCCAGAAGTTAACAGCAGCACTGATAGGTAAAACATTTTCTCTAGGGATGTCAGAGCACCATTTGCATTAAATAGACATGGTACAAACTTAATGATTGCAGTGGTAGAAAGGGCCAAGCTCCAATCTGTGTTGTTGAAGCTTAAAAAATAACTAATGAGATTCAAACCTAACTTACCTGCAAATCTAACTATGCTAGGATGAGAAGTGAAAACAAGCCTAGCTGCACATACACAGAATTAAGCATGAAGTCATTGCTAGCTATTGATCCACTAGTATTAAATTTTGTAATTATATTAAGCAAGTATTAATTTAATACTTCAATAATTTCCCCATCATTCACCATCCCATCTCCCATCTCATCCTCCAGAGTTCTAATTTCTTCCCTGATTAATTCTTACTTTGATAATAATGTAAAATCTTTTGAGTTAACATTTCCATTTCTATCTATAACAATTCACATATTTCCTTCTACTTATTGCATATACCCTTTGATTATGTTACTTAGTAACTTCTGATTTTTAATTATGTTTACCTATTTCAAACTTGACATTAATTGCCTTTTTAGGTATATTCTCTTCTCTTTTTTTAATTATATATATAACTTATAGGACTTCTACCCAAACATTTCCATGTATAAAGGAAATGCATATATGAATTTTTGGCACAAAAATATAAACACATGCACATCTTCCTCTGATTAATATTGAAGGGAAAACATGCTACCACATGTTACCATATAATATTGCAAAAACATCAACAGGTCTTTTTTCTCTTTCCAAAGACATTTAAAAATCCAGTTCTTAGTTTTTAACTTGGGTACTAAATAATTCAGGCTAAAGGTCATTCAAACACAAATTTATATTTTAAGACATCTTTTGAAAAAATGCGTCAAGCTTTAATTCTTTTATTCATTTTATATGTTAAGACTTACATTGCCTTGTTTTCTTCCCTCCCTATCCTGAAAGACTGTTTTCAATAAACATTATTTTCATAAAGCTATATTTAAGTGGAAAAGCAATAACTGTCACATTTTTATCACTAAAAACATTTTTGCTGCTAGCTTTGCTATTCCTACCCCTAAATTCTTTAAATTATCTCACTGTACAAGATATTGGGTAAAATATGATACTAGATCAGTAGTAAAGGCCAAACAGATGAAAGCATTAATACTCATGTCACTAAATGCATTTCAAACAATGAATCAAATGGTATAAATTTCTTAAAGCTGATCTTTCTCCTCACCTAGACATCTTTCTGTATCAAATAGTTATATCTGATGATATTGTTAGTTCCTCTGGTCAATGGCAAGAGATTCTTGGAAGAAAAGGAATACAAGACTAGTGATTTTATCTCTTTGAGTTTGGACACTGACTGTTTACAACTCCGGCTCTCTATTTTTTCTTAGCACACTGGGTAGAACAGATAAATTAATTGTTTTTAACAGCTTGAATTATTAATATTATAGAATAATATTATCATATTTTATCTCTGGGTAAAATAGTTGAGAGTGGTTTGTGTGTATTTTGACACAAAGGAGTATTCACAACAATTATTCCCTTGCTCACTCTAAACTTGTTAATTTTTTCTTTATTTTCCTACCTTTTGTAACGGCAAGCTCACATCTCATCTCATGATGGAAACCAGCTTTGTAAAAATTTGTGATTCTTGATTCTGATTTCTCATTACTGGTGCATTTACAAAAGCACTTATCCATCTGCATTCTCTGACTCTGTTAAGAGATCCTCACTTGTCAGAGCTTTCAGAGGGAACACCTACAAGGTTTCTTTCCTTCGCCTGACCACATATTCTTATAAATTGTAGAGGAAATAAATGATCTCCAAGATCCCTATATCCTGCATACATATCTGAAAGAAACTCATGAAAAAGCTAGGAGGAGGATAAGCAGGAAAGTGGCAGGAGACGCAGTAGTATGACCACATGCACTTCATTTCCTAAGGAAGTGAAGAGGAACAGCAGTGAGTGAATAAAAAGCACCTGATAGTTCAATCCAGTGTTTGAGTTATAGGACTTTGAACTTAAATTCAACATTCATTAAGTAATAATTCCTATTTGTAGACTGTATATCATGTATTTCCAGCTTTCTAATTTTTAATGTAACTGCATAAGATTGAGAGGAATTATCTCTTTTTAATTGTTATTTTCCAGCAGTCCAGACAGAGAATACAATTTGAATATCTGTTTTCCATCTGCAAATTTAGAATTCTTTCCAAACTGCTCTGTTCCATTTACAAAGACAAGAAAATCTGACACCAGAAACAGATAATTAACTAGATGACTGTTCTTTGGAAACGTGGCTGAAAAATAATTTATTACCATGTGATAAATTAAATGACCATTTGCTTTTCTCAGAAAGACATATGAATTTACTATAAATTTTAGCCTCTGTTAGTCAGTAGCCAAAGGAAATTAATAGCTATAAACCACTCAACAAAGCTTCCAGTACCTACTAATTGGAACAGTCTTTTTTTCTTCCTGCGTTTGAAGCCACATTATGCCATTAAAAGTCAAACTTCAAAGAAGTATTTTACCTAAAATGGTTCAGAAAGATGGGTACAACCATTTTAATGAACTAACCTCTCTATTTTAACTCTTCAACATGGCCACAGGATTGCTGATACTTCTGTCTTCTATTTTATCCCCTGAAATGCAGAACATTACATGTTGGATATATTTTTCCAACTTATACAAGGACTTGGAAGTCTTTCTCCAGGACACTCTCCATGCATAAAATTCTCTATTTTATCTCATTAGGTTTCAGCCACTTTGTTTCTTCTTCCAGGAAAAAGTATTTAATGGCAATGCTTTTTAACAAGCAACAGGCACAAAATACAGTTAATTTTGATCTAGCAGTCAGGAAATGCCATTCAATTAAAAAGAAGTTCAAAATAGTTTATGAGCATACTATGTTTCTCTAGGTTATTTTATAATTTTTAAAACTAAGTGTCTTAAAATAGGAGTTATCTTATTTTAGCTAGAGATTATATTTCTAGAAGTCCTGTTGCTCAATGCTCTTACTGAGCTTAACCAAGTAGAAATTAATGTTCTTTCTCAGACTGCTTTTCCCAGTCCTTCCAATGAGTGCTCTTAAGAAAATGCTTTAGTGACAAAATCATTTAATCTTAATTACAGGTTTTTAACAGGTCTGAGACTGAGTTCATCGGCTGGGACTGCATGCTGGAGCTTTCATTCCTCCTGTGGACAAGCTTAAGCTGCAGCAGAATGTGCCTTACACTGAGCTGCTACAGTCTCACCCTTTCCATTTGACTTGACACATCTTCCTGTCTATCCTACCTCCTGCTGTCGCAGGGTTTTTCCATATTGTTGTGGGTTGAGCCACAGTTTGGTTTTTTAGTGGAAAGAGCCTGTTTTTTCCCTGCCAGGACTCTAGGACCTATCAGGGGTTAGCTTTTTTAATTGGCATGTGGTTTGGCCACTTAAAAAACAGGATACGACTTTTGGGTGATACCCATAAAATCTCAGCTGAGAGTTCAAAAGGCCTCTTGACTTCAGGCCGGCAAGGAGTTAACATCATTCTGTGAGTCCGGCCAGGCCCGGTTCAGGCCCCGCTGCCCTCCCGCCCCGGGCAGTTGGGGCCGGGCCGGGCTGGGCCTTCGGGTGGGGAGAGCCGGCTGCCCTGCAAGCAGCAGCCCGGGCCGGCGGGGTTCCCTCCCTCGGTTCCCTTCCCTCGGTTCCCGCCGGGGAGAGAAGGAAGATGCGAAGCAGCAGTGTTGGCCTTGCGCCAGAAGCTGCGGCAACTGTGCCTTTAGCTGGGCTGCCAGCACTGGCTGGTTTGAAGGAAAAAAAGTTTCTTCAGAGTCCCAGGGAGCTGCTGCAAGTTTAGAACTTTGCTATGGATTTGACCGGGGTGGGGGAGGGTCGTTTTATCAGCATTCCTGAGCATGTTTCTTGCTCCTCTCCCCACCCCCATCACCTGCTTGGCCTTGAAGATCTAGGCATCAGTTGAAGAAGAAAAAGGACTCTGGGCAAAGACAGTAACCCTTTTTCTCCTCCGTGGAAGGCAGTGAGTGAAGACATGGAGAGACAGCATGAGATAAAGTCAGCGAAAGAATTGATAAGGACTGCTGGAAGAAAGGGACAGAGGAAGTAGACATTTTTGTCTGGACTTCTCTGGGTGTGAATCATGGAGATATGGACTATCATGATGCAGTTTGGGGGAATGCAGGTTCTAGTCAAACGTTGTGCGCACTGGTATATTTGAAGCCTGGCTCCTGGCTTAACAGGAGGTCTCTATTTCTTTTGAGATAGAGACGATTTTCGAGATAAAAGAAGAGAACCTTTGTTGTATACTAGAAGAGGCATTCTTAAAATAGTACCCCAAATATGCTGGAGCCCATAAGCAGCTTGGGAAACTGCTAATGGAGTGGGATTGCACAGATCTGCAAATCCCGAGTGGTTGCAGATTTGTGACATTGAGAGCCACCAGACCTAAGTGTGGCATAGTCTCTATGAAAATTCCAGAAGGACTCCTCTCCCAAGTAATGCAAGATTATGTTTATGGTTGCAACTGACTGAAATCATGGTAGTCTCTATGCTGTGTGGAAAAGTAGACAGTTTGTGAGAGAGGAAAGGGTCGGTTTAGAAATTTTTTTTCTTTTTTTTTTTTTTTCTTCTTTCTTTTTTTCCCTTTTTTTTTCTTTTTTTTTTCTTTAGTGTGTTAATAAACTATCTGTTTACTTTTAAGTTGAGCCTGTTTTGCCTTTTACTTCCAAAATCCTATCTCATATTTAATGAATAAAATTAGGTGAATGTAAAACCATTACATTCATTGGTGGTCCATACAGGGGGGCATAACCCAAACCATCACACATGTGCAACTACCAAATATCTTTCAGAAAAGTTCTGTTATAAAATACTGTTAGATTTGGAGTAAGGTTTTACATTTCTAGAACAGTATTACTGATGGATGGAAAATTTCCAGGAGGAATTGTTTGCTTCCAGACGTGTTAGGAATACTCCTGCAGTACCACTAAGACAGTGATTCTCATTTCTTTATCTTTGCCTTCATCTTTACTAAGAAAAGGAAGGAAAAATAAGCTCAGTGAGACTTATTATCTTGTTTAGGAAGACATTATGCTAGTCTTGCTGTTCAATCCTGTCCATTCTGGCTTTACATTGATTATATCTAAGCTCCACTTGTACAATTTAAGGTGAAACTAACCTTCATACAACCCAATAGAATAGTGTGCTTCTATAAATGGAACAATTATAATGTTATTCTTCTATTACAGCTGCAAGGACAATTTCATGACACATGCAAAACTGAAAAATGACCTTTTCAACAATAGCTTGCCAGAATATGCATTCTAGAATAATTGTTCCCTTTATGCTGTAAGGCCAGAGTGCTGAGTGTCCTTTCCCCACCACTTTAACAGTGTTTTTGGACTGCCAAGTAAAGAAAAAAAGAAAAGTTCCACATATCAAAACATCTTCTAGTACTTGAGTGTCAGGGACTGAAATGATTCATGCCTTGTTATGAAGGAGGTTTGCCCATTACAGCAAAAGCTGTATAAAGAAGCTACAACCAAAGAAGCCCACCCCTCTTTGAAGATGCCTGACTGGAACCTTGGACGTGAGTTAAGCTATGTAGGTTAGATAAAGGGGACAATATCAACAATTGAGAGATAGGCACATTCCAAGTTCTGATCAGAAGCCAAATTTATTGAGCATTCAAGGTGTTTATATAGGGTTTTTCTTGTATGGCACTTATACAGGGTTCTATTTTCGGTAATAATTTCACATTGGTTATGCATTCTTTATTACATCAGTTACTTGGTAATCATTACAAAGTTTCACAACATGTTTCTTGGTCAATTCTACTTGCAAGAGCCTTTATCTCTGTCTGTCTCTCTCACAATGTTTCTGCTCAACCAGGCCTGATAGCAGGGTCCTTTATCAGTTCCCTTTTACTCTCTGTTTCAATCCCCATAAGACAATATGGTTCAATCATCTCAGGCTGAGGGAGAAAAATGCATCCACAGTAAAGCCAAACCCAGCAGCTGTGCTGAGAATCATCCCTGGCTGGGTTTGGGGTGGGGGAGACCACAGCCCACAGAGGCCAGGTTTGCATGGACTCCCCCTGCAACCGAGGGGAGAGGAGGAGGTTTCCGATGGGTGGTGTAACCTCTGGTCAGAGGCAGTGAACACGCATCCTCCCTTACACAAACCATCCCAGCTCTGAAACCTCCAACCCCAAAGGGCACATCCACAGGACATTACCATGAGAGGCTGCTAAGGGGGTGTCATAATTCATCAATGACCCCCCGCAAAGTGCTCCCCAGACTCATTTCTGAGGCCTTGCACCACAGCACTGCACATGATGCAAAATGATGCAACAGATCCAGAGTCTTCTGCAAGAGACTGTCAAACTGCCCCCTTGCCCCAGGGAGAAGATACCTGGGCATTCCCACCTGGCCTGAGGATATATTAATCCATTGGATTCTATGCTTTTTGGGGGAACCTCATCACCAAGAAAAGCAGCTGGAGAAGGTCATCAGGGTGCTGGTGGGATCCATGGAGTGGTGGTATTTTCTTTAGTCTGTCTCTTTCATCTTCTTTCTGTCCACCCACCTCTTTTTTATTTCTTTCTCTTCCTTCTTCTTGTCTGTCTTTCTGTCTTTCTCTCTCATATTTAGTACCAAATAAAACCCATACTGTTGACTTTGGCATATGGTCTCGTTTGCAGCTTTATTCAGGCAAAGGCATTTCTAATAACTTGAAAAACTGAGCTGTAACACTGAGTCAGTTTGTTCATCATTGCCTTGGAGCTCTTCATCTTTTTGCAGAGACAGCATTACAGGCAACTTAGTCTCAACTTCTGGGAAACATATCATCAGCTTAGCATCTGTTTTATAATAGCTTGCTCTTTTTTTCTTTTTTTTTTTTTTTCCTGAGAACATTAACAGTTATATTCTTCTATATTTAATCCACCATTATATCCCATTGACTGCTTCTGGGAACCTCCAATGCATCTCTTTATATGCACACTGTAATTTGGTAATTTACTTCAATTAGAACATTCAATAAAATATTCATGAAGGTGGCCTGTTGTTGAGATAGACCATTCGTTTATTTAAAGATAGGGCTGCAGCACTCACAGGTATAATCTATTAGAGAAGCTAATTGACATTTTGACCAATAGATTTTCCATGACCTCTCCCCATGAATCCTGACAAAGGCTGCTGGTCACAGTATCAATTCTCACACCTACTGGGTGACAACCACAAGTAAACTAAATGTATTTTTAATAGAACACTCTGTCTAAGTGACCCTATCTCAATGAGTAGACACTGCCATGAATATTTATTTAGTACTGCATTTAATGGAACCTAATACTGAGGGATGCTTGCATTACAAAAAAGTCAAGCCCTATTAATTATCCAAACCACCACTTCTAATAGAGAGCTGGGGAAAAAAAATTCCTCTGTTTACCAGGTTTTTATCTCCCACCTGATGATTTATTGTTATTAGTAAAGTGAACTACGTACCAACTTTTGTGGTACAAATATAATTTGTTTTCCAGTATCCTGGATTTTAAAACAAAACTATAGTCAAGTCCCAAGGAAAGAAAGTCTTAAACTTTTACAAAATAAAACCCAAGTAAATAATTTTCATGGAGAAATGCGGTCCTATAGTTCTTGACATCTTTTCCAAAGGGAATGTAAAGATGATTGTGCTCTGACAGTCTTTTTGAAATCAAGGTGGGTGATAATTTACTCACACACAGATATGAAACACCAGGTACACCTACATCAGGTGTGAAAAACATCCTTCAGATGGCAGCGATGAAAGAATAATTTTTACATGGTTGCTCTGTGGCTTTCAAAACTACCCACTGAAAAAAAAAATATTGAGTAATAAAATTTCTTTAGTGGAACACGATCTACAAGGATTTTCCAGTCCAACTCCTGGTCCTGCACAAAACGGACCCAACGATCCCACCATATGCCAGCATTGTCCAAACACTTGAACTCTGTCAGCCTCAGTGCTTAGACCATTTCTCTGGGAAGTCTTTTCAAGAGCCCAACCACCTTCTGGGTGAAGAAGATTTTCCTAATATCCAACTCTGACACCATTAAGTTTCAAATGTTGTCAAAATTCCCCTGAACAGTATTACTGATATAAATCTATCTAGCCCCAGTAATGCCAGCTGGATCAAATTAGGGCTTTTCTAAAATATCCCAAAAAGAGAAGTATCAGCTTATACTAATAGCTTAAGTAATTCTCACTACTATTCCCTAATATTGGGATCTTAAAATACAGATTGTTTCGCTCTCTTTTACAACAGCTGAAAATTCATACCATCAAAGTGACTGTTCAAATGGTGAAACCTTATCAGAGTGTTTTTCACCAGCTATCCCTGTCAGTGCACTTTTAAAAGAAATTTGTATATGGAAAGAAGTTACCCTGTTTCTATTAAATCAGAAAAATAAATAGGACCAGAATAGAGCATTAATTTACAGAATAGGTAATGTCTGAGGAAGCATGTATAAACTCCAACTAGAATCATAGAATCACAGACTTATTTGGGTTGGTAAGATTTTAAATATCTCAATCCAAATCCCATGCCATGGGCAGGGACACCTTCCAACTAGATCAAGTTTCTTAGATCCACTTCCAACCTAACTTTGTTCCACCAGAGTTGAGACAGTAATTATCCTCTGAGAATGAAACTTCAATTTGAACATTCCTGAGATTTTTAAATACACATTGAGATTTTGATTACTTTTTTTCCCTGTAACTCCATATGTGTTGCAGAATAAACCCTTGTTCTTATCAGTTCAGTGTAGGTATGTGTCTGCTTTTTTGATGCTGGATAAAGTGGGGATCAGCCTGAAAAAACTCCTGACATTTAATTGCCCATCCCTCAGTTCCTGACTGTGTCCTGTAGAAGAATTAGGCTTAGGAGGGCCATAATCACTGCTGTGGTCAACAGCATGTCCTAACAGCGCTTGCCAAAACAGTTTCAGCTTTGTGATGAATGTGACTATGTCATGGGGCATTTTTTCCATGTTCAAAATTTCAAAGAAGAGTATCATTAATGTGTAGAAATACACAAATTTTTGGAAACTAGCCATTGATTAAGTCTGTCATTTCAAACATTCATTAAAGTCATAACTGTAGGGTTTCAGTTATGAAATACAAACATTGGTGAGCACATGTGATAGCCAGGGGAGTAGCTGGGCATGCGTGTGTATCTGTGGCATTAGACTGGAAAACAAAACATTGAATGTATCCATCATTCAAAGTAAAGTGCACAGAGATGAAAATATGTCAAGAGACAAGTACTGTAAACTTCAGTTAGATATGCAAATGTGTCAAGTCAGTTATATATTAATGAATTTAAATTTTATTATAAATGAGTTATGAGATCTTGTCTTCCCACTTGCTTTTTTCACTTTACTTTTACGAAGATGCTGTTTCACAGTTACTTGTAAGATATTTCAGATGTTTTTCTTTCATTATGAATGAAGCCACAGTTCATGATAGGATCTTCCACATGCTACTGCACTAGAATAGCTGGAATTTTCTATCTCAACTCATCAACGTTGAAGTTAAAATAATATAATATTTCTCTAGGATTATGTGTATCTAAGAAGGCAAGTTTAAAGTAAGTAACACTGATTTCTTTTAAAACAAACATGGTGTCTTCTCTCAATTGAACTGAGAGGGATGTTTTGCAAATCTGTCACTTCATAGAATCATAGAATCACAGAAAGGTTTGGGTTGGAAGAGACCTTAAGGATCATGTCATTCCAGCCCTCTGCCATTGATAGGAACATCTTCTACTAGGCTGAATTGCTCAGAACTCCCTCCAGCCTTGGCCTTGACTTCAAGAATAATGTCTCTCTTTTCCTAGTCTTTTCATATAGATATTATTTCAAGGCTTTGAAAATGCTAACATGTTCGGAGATAAATTAGCAATGATATTTATAGGTTTTTTAATTTAAAAGTTATGTTTAAAATAAAAAAGTAACAAGAAAGCTGATTTCCAGACTTGAATAGAATATTTCTGAGCTATTACAAAATATTTTTTAGATTAATAGCAAGAAGTTTCAAGGGGGAGAGTGAAATTCTTCAGAATTCCTGAGATGACTCTTGTCCTCTTACAAAGATGGTAAAATATTCTTCTAAATATAGAATATAATATTTTTGATTGCTTCCAAATTAAAAAAAAAAAGGCACCCGAGAAGTTTTTAAGAATCAAATACTTTCTCTCTTAATAGACAAAAACCATATAGATAGTAGCATCTACTGGTATTTATGTAAAGAAATCAACAATCAATATCATGATTTTAAAGTTTCCTTTTACTAGATTTAATGATCACTTGCTTTTCTAGTATTTTCTATGGAAGTATATTGAGAGCTTTCAAAAATGTATTTTCTGAGAAATCCTAAATATTATTTTTATGAAATTTTCATCATAATGAGTATTTAATATTTCTATTCCAAACATATACCACTTTTCTTCTAGAAGCCCAGAATAACTCCATAGCCCAAAATACTATAAATGACAAAATAAAGATTCTGTCTTGAGGATTAAAGAGAATTTCAGATAAATTAGTATTAAAAAAAACAAGCACTTATAGCTTTACTAAGAACAAAAATTATATATATATTATGACAACATTTAGAAAGTACACTTGTCATGTACTTTGAAAATGTTTGTTCTCCAAATACTGTTGGTAAAACTACATGGTATTTTTACCTCAAGCATTCTTGAAATATCAAGGTTTTAGTGTCCCAACTTTTTTTCACATTATATCCAAAGACTCCATTGTTCTGGAACATTTTTCTTCTATATTAAACCTGCCTTCTTTTAGGGTTTAGTCTGTTTTTTTTGACTGACAACCCTGGGAATATAGTGCACACAGAAATACCCATATTTAGGCATAATGAAAAGAGCTCTGAAACAACAAAACATATAGAAAGGTCCACAATTTTGCCATGTTATTGGAAGAGCTTAGGAAGACCAATAGTGAGAAACTATCATCATTAAAATAAATCAGCAGCAGGTTATCCGTCTAGGATCACAAGGTTTGTCTAAAGACAGAAGTTTAAAAGCCTGATGTTCTGGAGCCTGGTTCCCATAATTAATCACCATTGTCCCTGCAAGGGAAAAGCAAATCACAAGAGGACTATTTAAATTGTTCATTTCTATGAAGGCAGACTGGAAAAAACCTTGAGATAGCTAAAGTTTTCTAATCCCCCATGTGACTCTTCCTGTCTTACAGTACTTGGAGAGAAAGCAGAGCTCTTGGATAAAGAACAATGCAGTATTGCACTGCAAATGCTGCAATAACTAAACCTCTGGACTGATTGGAACGGGAGTTTATACTGAAAATATTGTTTGCAGGGACTGAATTTTGCATTGTTAGCACCCAGCAAACCTCTTTGCTCATCTCTAAAGTTACGGTGGTGTTCAAATCAAGTCTTGCGTTTTTCTTTCATGTTGGAAGCATTATTTCAGTTCTTCTCTACCCACTGTTCATCTTGCAAATCCCACAGGCCCCAAAGATCTAACATTAAAATTTCTGACAAGACAGATTGGTACTAAACATATTTTAGAAGGCATTACAGGCATTACCCAGTCACATACATGATTTGTCTGAGGTGACAGAGGAAACCTCAAGGCTAAGACATGAACAGACATTTCCTGAGGACCCAACAGAAGCTTATGTGGAAGAGGGTCTTCTTTCCAAAAAACTACTCCTACCCCAGAAACCTTAAAAAAACCCCCAACTTTTGAACAATTCATACTAGGAAAAATTATTAAAATGTAAAGAAGCTAGGAGAAGGCAAGAATGCAATTCCTATTTCTTAGATGTTAAATATCTGCAGATAAAATCAGGGAGATTAAATTCTACAAGACTTAGAATTCTATTTTGTAATCTGAACAGCACCGCCTTTGTTTTTTCAGTTTCTTTCGTAAACTTCATCCAAAAAACCTTCTTCACACTTTGTAATCAATGTAAATTAAACAGGCCAGCAGCACCTCACAAGACCTGGTCCAAAGAAGCAATTTCCATTTCAGGTTTTCCCTGGATTTTTCTTCTTCATCATGCTCTTTCCCTTTTCTTTTTTTCCTAGCAATCTTGAAGTGAAAAATAAAATAAATTAAATAGAAATTATTTCTTCTAAGCGTGTAAAACATTCATTAAAATAATTATAGTCTTAGAAAAAATTAAAGCTTATTTGTTTGGATATTTTTTCATATGCACTGAGATAAATAAATGTTGGGCAGTGAAATTCTGTTGTGGTACACTAATATGATCTAAACACAAAGGTGCTTAAAAGCAGTTGCCAGGCTTTTGTAGAAGTTGCTGCTCCTCGTTGACCTTAACAGGCACCTTTTTCCCACACCAAAGAACATCTGCAGCCATAAACACCTATGTGACAATGTTTCAATTAAACAGCTCAGAACGCTGGGCTGCTAAATCTGTGTGGGATGTGTGAGAATGTCCGAGATAAAGAGCAAGAAACATCTGCTATGAGATTTATTTTTGTCATTGGTTAGTCTCCTAATCACTGGCTGTGTAGTTGATTGTAAAACTTGTACACAGAAGAAACATATAAATATGTTTGATAAAGACAGTCCTGCTAGATGACAAAGTGGTGGTCTGTTATCCTCAATCGCTACAGCTGTCATTGTGGTAAACGTTTAAAAAGTAGAAAAACAAAATAAACTTTGCTTCCAGATATTTAGAGTTTAACTCTCGGTGGAGTCTATATTAGCCTCAAGACTGCCACAAATTTGCTGTGGGACACAGTGAGTTTGTCTTTATTCTGTCCCTGCACGACCCAGTGCAATACATTAGAGATCATGTCACAAATTTGTGGCAGTTCTGGTTTTTTGCTGTGTGATTTGGGTTCAAACCCTCCAGTTCACATAACTGCAACTTCAGCCTCTAGAGCAATGAAGATAGCTGAAGTTTCTGTGAAACTGAAAACAGATTTACAACTGAACAGCACCTTTCTCGTTTTTTTCATGCAAAAAAATACTCATACTCTACTTTTCCGGATATGTTATCCACCTTGGCTAGTTTCAGGGAGGTGTGTGATGACCAGGATAATTACTACCTGAGGTAGAACTGCACCAGTACCTTCAGCATCAATTGTGTTTTACAGCCTGGTTTTATTCAAGGAACTAATAGATGTGAAGGAATAAGTTCTGCACAGAGAGAACATTGCCAGAGTTACTTCCTTTGTCATCTCTGAAAGGGTGGTATATATGCATTCAGGTTCTAGAAAACAGCTCTAGAAAACATACATAGATTCTGCCAGAAAACCTCTGTGCTTTCTGCAAAACAAAAAGAAACAGCAAAGATAGATTGAAACCCAAAGTGATCTCCTTTTTCTTGTAGAGACAATTTCCACATCTTTTCCAAGGAGCATTGAAACCAGTTAGAGTCAGACTGCAATGGAGAGGGGCCTTAAAGCATACACAAACACAAAACACGTGGTCTATGCATCACATCCTAAATTTCTTTTGTAAAAGGTAATACAGCAGAAGAATTTCTCCTTAGTGTCAAAAAGTATTGAGCCACAGCAATTTTGTTATATATGAAAAGGAAGACTAACAGATGCCAAAATACGGATGATTAATAAAAGCAATTTGAGAAAATTTTCAAGCTATTGCCACATTTAATTCATTTTATTCACATACTGAATCCAAAGCAGAGCACAGTAACATCTATTAAGAAAAAATTAACTCTACCCCAGTCAATACCCAGACAGAAATTCAAAAGCCTACAAAGCAGGGCATTTCTGCACAAAATGCCTTTAACAGAAATTCAGTTTTCTACTGGAGTAGATTAAACCTTTCTATTCAGCAGAACCCAAAAACAACATAAAACTCAAAGACTGAAAATAAGATTAACTTTTTTCATAGTACTGGTTGTGGCACACTGAGAACTGAAACTGCCGTGTTTGGCAGGTCTCCAACATGAATTTTTACGTTAATAGAATTAAAAAAAAAATTAAATACATCATCTGGGCAAATTCATGTCTCTTCAAAACATCAATCTATACCAGAAAAGTACCAAAAGACCTGATGTTTTGACTCAGAACCTTTTGGAGTTAACGGAAACTTTAAAATTAGGGTAAACCAGCTGAAGACCCGGACAATTAATTCACTGTAAAACATTTCAAAGTTTCCTAGAAAGATTCAGCAGAAAACAGCTTTAAAATGTACTTTTGATAATTTTTGTTTCCTATTTGTCATGGGAAATCACACATTTAAGGACAAAAAAGCCCCAGCAAGAACTAAATTTAAAATGTAAGAGTGTTTTAGGAGGGTCCTTATCATTTAGTGAAATTTAATTAGTTCACTAGACTCTTTTTGTGATGGATATGAATTGTGGAACAGATTTCCAAATAAGTATTTCTCACTTAAACTGAGTGAGAAACAAACTGGATAAAACCACATCAAAGTTGGCTCAGACAACAAGAAATCAAACAAAATTAATAATACTAAACTGTGCAGATGAAGAACTTGTCAGGTATATGTTGACTGATGGCTGTACACTCATTAAAAGCTCAGAGAAAAAAAAAAAAAAAAAAAAAGAAAAGAAAAATACCCAAACCAACCCAACAAAAACAAACAAACAAACAAACAAACAAAAACAAAAAAAACAAAAACACAAAAACCTCACAAAACAAAGAAACCCCCCCCAACCCTACATCACATCACATAGTTGGCAACTCTACAGATCAATCAAAGCAATAACTCATTGCTCATGAGGCAGTGATAGGAACTGATGTTGTATTTGACAGGTTCACCACCATCAGCTCTAGTAGGAGTACAGTTCAGCCTATGATCATCAGCCAGGAAACCACACTGCTGCCCATTCGCAGTTCCTGCAGGCATAAACTGCAGGATGTGCCACAGGACATGGGACAGATGGGTTTGGGGATGCTGCAGGCACACTGCAGCTGAAATGCTTCTATTCTCAAGTCATTTTCCCTTTGACAATTGTTTTTGGACAAAACTGAAAATCTAATAAAATATATTGGACCTCCAGGAAACAAGTAACACAACAACAACAACAACAAAAATTCCAAATAATTATTCAGCTAGAGTAAAAATTATCTAGAAAAGAATTCCAGCTGGTGAAAAATATTCAAATACAAAGTAATATATGACCTCAATAAACATTGTCATTTCAAGACCAGTATCTCAGCACAGGCATTAGTTTTGATATTGGCAAAATTTATAGGCTGCATGAAATAAAAGTTTCTCATTTACAAGGTGAATATCTTTAGAGAGGCTTAAATAGCTTTTAAAGAGTGTTTTTTATCTTTCTCTGTCATTATGTGTTATTCATGTAGTATCTTGCCATCTGCCAGAAGGATCAGAAGCACATAATAAAGCAAAGAGAGTAAGGCTCACTAGTACCCTTGTTGACAGGCTCAGCAACAACACAAAAGGATGAAGGAATGATGATATGGAACTATAATTCTACTCTTTTAAGTAGTGGAAGACCAAAGCAAATTTCTATCAGAATTGATAACACTTTTAAGAAATTAATCTCATGCAAGAGGTTTCCTCTTTCAAAATGAAAGAAATTTAAAAAAAAAAAAAAGTATAATTCTATCATGTGTAAGTAACAATGCAATAAGAAGAATTCTCTATTATATAAAGAGGTAACTTAATGCAAATCCTTTGCTTATTATCAACCTTTCAATTTTATAATTATGCAGGCTGTGTTAAAAGCTGGACTGCAAAGATCTGGAAAAACCTCTTGGCTTGTGAAAATTAGAGGTGCAGTTGAAAACTGGAGAAAAATTGCACAGCAGATAGAGAGGTTTTTAGCCAAATCAGCATATGTTGACACTTTCGGTGAAACATTCAACCTGCCCAAGACTATTTTTCTGCAAACAGAAGTCTTATTTTTCCTGCAAGAAAGTCTGTTTCTCAAAAAGAGAATTGTATGATGTTATTTCAGATTAGTTTGATCCATTGTTAAACTCTGTTTTCGAACTTGTTCATTGCAAGCTCACACACACAGATTTTTCATCTCTTTGGGTTTGTTTGGTCTTTGAGCTCTTAAGCAGGATATTAACTTGTTTTCTTGACAAAACTACTTTGTGTTGTTTTGCTGATTGCGTTTAGTTTTTTTCTTACACTACTGACTTGTGTTTATATAAAGTCAAAAATATGCCTTATTGAATACTATACAGTAGACAATTGAAATATAATCAAAATTATACTGAAAATAATTAGACCTTTTCTCAGTGGTACAAACATGGAACATGTTCCACTGAGTTAATTGATCCACTTATTAAATACTTAAACAGGTAAACTACTTTCAAATAAAACTCTATTTCTATTTTTTTAATCTTACTTTACATATTCCCATAAGTACTTTTTCTAGAATGTAGGCATTCCTTTCAACATCTATTTTGCCAAGAATGCCCCTTCACAGGCTGTTGAGCACTGATAGTTCTGGAAGACCATTGAGTTTGAAGTCTCTCTGGGATCTGAGGATTTTATCAGCTGATCTAGAAAACTGAAAGTCCTGGTCAGAAGTTGCTGCATAATGTTGCTCCTGAGAATTAATACTGATTGCACAAGAAATTTGTAGGTTTTCAAAAGAGTGAAAAGTTATTCTGGGAACACCATCAAAGGCAGGAGTACATGTACAAGGAAATGTCTATGTTTTGAACTAGCACATAAGCTAAAATTGAAGTAAAAAAAAAATAAAAGCTATTGTGCATACTAAAAAAGTTGGTTTATTTCCAGTTATTACTTAGTTGTAACCATTTTAAGACTTTTTTATCTTTGTACTCTAGTAAGTATACTCTGCTTTGCTTCATAAAAAGTAATGAAGCCTAAAAGTATAAAACCTCATTATAGATATTTTCCATTAAAAGTTTGCTAAGATGTTAGAAGGAAACAGCCATTATTGTGTGCTGTTTACTGTATGCTGATTATGATGTCAATGGCTCAGAGAAGTATTGGATGCACCTAAAAAACACTCTATTGTTGCATCATTTACACTGAGGAAAAAGATTAAGCTGAAATACTTCATGAGAAAAAAAGTTAATATCAGTAATGGAACATTTTGCTTTTTTACTTTCCTCCTGAAATTCCCCATTTTCTTTGTTTCTGTGGAGTTGTTTTCCTGCTTTCTCTTTTTTCTTCTAGTGTTTAGGATGCTTCTCCAGCCGTGTTCAATCTTAATGCATATTTTAATTACACATTTTGCTTTAGCAAACATATTAATTGATCAGGCAGCTTCTCCTACATACAAATATCCTTAATTCTAACTTTTTTCTTTCCTGTAAAATTGGTCTACTTTCCTGAAATAAAATTATTCAATAAATTGTTATATTTTCCCATAAAAACGGCTTATAGATAAAGGTACATTTTTTAGTCTTGAAATTATCTTTTAGCTCTAACATTTCTTATTCCCTTTTGTCACCCATCATCTCTATTATAGGAACCTAATTTGTAAAATGAAACTGTGCAGTATTAAAAGTCATCACACATCTTCTGCTAGTCATTATTACTCAGAATATACAGACACAGTTTGAACAAACATAATTTTGAATGGAACCACATCTAATTAAATTAGAGATGAAAAAGATAATACAGTTCTATTTCTAAGGAAAAAAAAGAAAATTCAGAAGCAATTCTCACTGAAGCTCAGTTTAATTCCCAAAGATAATGATCATTTTTAAGTACTTAATTTTAAAAAAGCATATTTAAAATATAAAATTTCTTTTCTGCAAAAGATGGTGCACTACTAGTGCAACTTTTCCTTCATTATAGGATGACATTTTGGCATTAGAAAAACCTTCATACCTCCTTATGCCTGAAAAATTTAATTTCCAGCAGTTAACTGCAAAAGTTAAGTCCTTATTTTAGAACAGGGCAAAAAAAATCCTCTATGGCCCCTGCAATTATTTCCAAATCCTTCACACTGTAATGAAATTTTTCCCACACAAGTTAATCTACAATAGTGACTGTCTATCAGATGTTTAAGACTTTTGTTTCACTAAAAGATATTTTCAGCTCAGAAAGTCCAGGAACATCCTTTTAATACATAACTCTATTTTTAGTGTTTATTTTCCTGATCTTAATTTTTATTTTTTTGATTTATCGTAAGAACTATCTTTTTTTAAAAAATCATATTTGGTTTATACTGCACCATATTTGGGTGATAATGCACCTGAATAAGCCATGAGAACACTTCATAAGAGGTATGAAATAAGTAATTTTTCCCTACTTCTTCTGAATCTTCTGAACAGAATCACAATTTTCACTTAGCCTTTCTGCTTGTTTTCTGCTGTAGATTTAGCTAACTAAACCAGAAGTAAAAATTGTCGCATATCATAAGGAAATGTGTCTGGACAGAAAATTTCATCTACAGTTGTGAGCTGGGAAACATTTCAAATTACTTTTGGATAATAACTATGAACTATAATTACAGTGTGTTCTTACACTCTTTCTAGTCAGTCATCTACAAAACTAGCTTAATAGATGTAGCACAAATAATTGCACTATTGCTTTTTAGCCTGTCTGGATACCGGAATGAAAAATAGTTATTTTTCAGAAAATTTCAGTTAAGGGGATATCCTTCCATATTCTAGTACCTATTTTCTGGTATTGTCTGGTGAACAACAGATGACATTGTATGGTGTGATGCTGACCCTTGACTGAAATCCAGTCAAATAAACAACAGTCACTGAGAAACGAAGCAATCAACACTAGTTCAAGTGGTAATTACTAAGATTCTAACTTTTGACGGTTGAATTCAGATAACTCCAAAAAACCCACTGATGTACCCACTTATATGTACCCAATGATGGACCCATGTCGCCCTGAGTTCTTAGCCTTTTTGTATGTTTACATTCTTTACTGAAGTCTTCTCATGAAATTCCATGTAAACTATGTATAATTTTAGAATTATCTATTTTATTTACATATTTCTCCTTTGGGAGGCATCAACTGAAAAACTGTGATTTGTGCTAATGGATTGGAGACGTAGCAACTTGCTCCTCCAATCCTTGATATTTTCTAGAAATCTATATAAACCCAAAACCCAAATAAACTTTCTTCTTCTTCTGCCTCACATGAACTCGAATGCAATCTTGTTCTTTCATGTCCTATTGTGACAGACCCACATTTTCATGAAATCATTGGGGAGGTTTTTGCTATTGGCAATTTTTATCAGCAGTTCCTTATTTTCCTGCTCCAGATGCTAATAGATTTTCTACTGATTCACTGATCACTCAGTCAGTCAACTACTTCTATAACTGAAAAATAGTTCTCTTTTCTTCTCCCTTATAAACTTGCATTCTGCAACATCCAAGTAGAAACAATGGAAACTGAAATACTGAGTCTAAAATGTGTTAAAGTAATATATTAAAATAAATTTTTCAGGAGGTATTTCATGGGCACAAAGCTAAAACATTCTGCTTGAAGACAAATAATTAGCTTAATTTTTTCTACTAACTTTTCTTTCAGTTTTCTTTATATTAAATCTGATTCATCACATAATAAATAACAAAATGCACTGAATTACTATTTAATCCTTATGTCCTCGTATCAAAGAACTGTTTCTGAATAATCTTACCTCCCTCTAAGTCGGACATGTATAATTGAAATTTTTTTCATTAGTAAACTCTGAATTTTAGTTACACTTCCCTACTCAACTTTTTTTCCCCTTAGAAATGCAACTTCTAAGATATCATACAGGAAATGCAGACCTCTGTGGGGAACAAGGCTGCTTGAATCCATACAGGACACTGTTTTTCCTGACCACAGGTGGACATAATTTCATTTTTCTGAACTGTTTGTAAGATTTTGTCTTTCTCTGTGAAGAATAGAATTTAAAAAAAAAAGAAGCAGATAAAATTGTGCAGGGCCAGGTTATCAAAGCAAGAGTGTCTAATGTGTCAGAAATTAGATGGATGTGACTTGATTTTACTTTATGAGCATTTGCAAAGGTGATTCAGAATGACAGATCAGTCTATATCTCTTGTACTTAATATTTCAAACATGTACTGTCTAGTACAAGCTTTCCAAAAGTATACATAACATGAAAGCATATGAGAACAAAACAAAGGAAATGTTTGGCATTTCAGCAGATAATGAGCTTCTTTATAAAATCAGCTACAAGCGTGGAAACATCTGTTTTCTTTCTGCAAGAAATGAAGATTCAGGCTTTGTAGTAATCACTTAAAATTTAAAATTTAAAGAAGCAAAAAATTAGAGCTTTTTATTAAAAAGACTCTTTCAGAACTGTCATTTAAGACGTAATCATCATGATACTAAATCCAACAAGAATTTATCACTATCTACTTAGAAACAACCTTCACTGGTATTACCCATGATATCAGAAGATGCTTAACAAGTCAAATCAGAGAGCAGGAAGTATGACTGGAATGAGAAAATATTTAACCTCCTTATACATTCTGAAGGTGCTGTCTGCCAGTCCTGATCTGAATAAGCTACTATTGACCAGCCTTTACCTAAAAGATAAGAATACTCTATGACTCTAAATATTGCCTTTCTTTTTACTATAATTCATTGCCATGAACAGCAGTCTACTCAATTTTACCTAGATTTTGTACAGACATTTAAAAAGAAAAAAAACAGGGGAGGGAAGGGAAAGAGAAAGATAGAGAAAGAGAAAGAGAAAGAAAGAGAAAGAAAGAAAGAGAAAGAAAGAGAAAGAAAGAGAAAGAAAGAGAAAGAAAGAGAAAGAAAGAAAGAGAAAGAAAGAGAAAGAGGAAAAACCTATAAAATTTCTGACAAGCGTTTGTAGTAGAGGATTTAGAAGTATGAAGCTTTTTTTATTTCTAACACTTTTCTCATTTCTGATTGTGTCATACTGTATTTTCCCATCTGCTCCCTTGTTTTTTGTCATTCCAGGAAAATTTGTCCTCAAAGGCTACTGTCTAACAGCAAACTTCTCAATTATCAGTGTAGAGATATGAATTAGCACAAAACCACTGTACACTGCCAGGAAAAGGATCTGGGTTCCTTTTTCTTCCCTAAAGAAATCAGTGTGATTTTTGGCAGAAGCAACTGAGAATCGACAGCTTTTCTCTGTGGCTTCTGTTTTTGCCAAGATGACAAATAGAAAAGGCTAGTTTTACATTTTGTTTTGGAAATTCAGGGATAAAACAAAAGCAAGCAAGCAAGCAAAGCACTAAACAGCACAAAAACAAATGCAAAGCACTATCATGAGAGCACCAAGATTCTCCATGTCTCTGCTGTTTATAATTTTTTATAATTCTTTGTAGATGCATATCACTGCAGTCTAGTTGTACTTGTCATCTGTGAAAGTACTCATTCTTCCCCTGTAGGGCTTGCACTGGCAGGGACTGACAGTGGGTTTGCCTTGGCTGATAGTGAAGTAGGCATCAGAGGCCATGGGAAATGGGATGCTAGGAGGAGAAATATCTTGTTAGGTCATGGAGAGAAGGATGGGGTTGTGGATATACTTATGTTAATACAGTTGAACCATATAAGGTTACATTCTGAGTTCTTGTTTATGATTGGTTAACAGTGTTTTACATATATGGTAATGCTAATGTTCATTGGTTCACTGTTCTGTTACAGTGGCTATATATTACTATGTCTGCCCCATTGTTGGGTCTTTCAAGGTTGTCCCATACTGTGTTGGGTTTATATGCATTTGTTGGCTCAGGCTATTATTAGAGTTGGTTTTTGGGCTTACTCGATCATTCCCCTCCCTATTTCAATTGGCACCCTGGCCGGTCCGGTTCAAGTTGCATCACCAGCAACATAACCCAAGCTGTTGTCTTCAAAACTTTTCTCAAAGTTCTAATCAAAACAACATAGAATCACAGAATGGGTCAGGTGGGAAGAGACCACAGTGGGTCACCTGGTCCAACCTCCCTGCTAAAGCAGGGTCAGCCCAGAGCACATTGTACAGGGTTGCACCCAAATGGTTTTGGAGTATCTCCAGTGAGGGAGACTCCATAACTCTGGGTTATCTGTTCCAGTGCACAGTTGCCCTTAGAGATCATTAAATTCAAGCTGCCCTGCCAAAGACAGTAACACCTTCCACTAGATCACGTTGCTCAGAGCCCCATCCAACCCTACCTTGAACACTTTCAGTGATGGTGCACCCATGACTTCTCTGGGCAACTTGTGCCAGTGCCTCACCACCATCATGGTAAATAAATTTTTTTTAATACCTAATGTAAATCTACTCTCTCTCAGTTTAAAGCCATTCCTCCTCATCTGGTCTCTACATGCCCTTATACACAGTCTCTCTCCAGTGTATATTGATAATATACAAAACATATCCATGAAACTATATCTTCTGCTTAAGACATAGCAAAACCACAAAAGTATAAACACATGCTAAATAATAAGAGTAGGACAGTGAGAAATAAAAAGAAACCAAATCCACTTTTTTCTCCACACCTCCTTCTTGCCAGGCTGAACTCATAATTGCATTCATAACTCCTATCTTCTCACCATAAGTGGTGCTGGTGGAGATGGAGGTTGTAGTCAGTTCATAAAATGCCACTTCTGCTACTTGTTCTTTCCCTGTGCTCTTCCCCTGCTCCAGTGTGGGGTTCTTCCCATGGGAAACAATACTTCATGAACAGTTTCAGTATGGATCCTTTCCATGGGGTAAGACCTTCAAGAGTTGACTGCTCCTGAAAGATTTCTCCACAGGCCACTGCTCTTACCAGAAAGCTTGTTCCTGCCAGGGCTCCTCTCCACAGAGCACAGCTCCTGCTAGGAGCCTGCTCCAGCACAGGTTCCTCACAGGCTGCAGCTTCCTTTAGGGCGTGTCCATGCTCTGGTGTGGAGTCCTCCATGGGCTGCAGGTGAATACCTGCTCCGCTGCTGTCCTCCACAGGCTGCAGAGTGTCAGCCTTCATCACCATCATCTTCTCAACAGGCTGCAGGGGAATCTCCTCCAGCACATGGATCACCTCCTCCTCCTTCACTGTTGTCGTTGTTGACTACATAGCTGTTTCACAAATTCTCACTCCACTCCCACAGCTGCTGCGTGGTGTTTTTTACTCTTTCTTAAATATGTTACCACAGAGGTGCTACTGGTGCCAAAACTGATGGACTCCAGTTTGGCCAATGGTGGGTTTGCCCACTTGTGAACTAACTTTAGGAGTTTAATAGATACTTCATTAAAGCAAAATCTCAGTGTTTTCCTTCTCATAAATTATTATCTATTTGTGTGTAATGCTACTGTTTCCATGTGAGTATTGTTTCATATCTATGCACATTTATGACATATAAATCCCATTTTTACATATGAGCTGCATTTATATATCCAAAAAATACTTTCTACCTTTAAATATTAATAATTGAGTAATCCCCATAAAATCAAAGGCTAAACCTTTGCCTTTTTCCCATTACTTTTCTAATCCAAGTAAAGCCATGCATCCTATTTCAGTGATTGAATTGGAAATAAGTCTAATATGGGAACTCTTGGCCCTCTAACCAATAGGTGAAAATACCTATATAGAAATTTTGTGGTCTTTTAACTGAGAGACAATAGTCTATTTTTTTCTAGGCTGCAGACATTTCACAGATATATTAATTGCTCTTAATCATTAAGCTAGTAATTTCTTAATTTGATTTTCTCTAGTATGATGTATTAGTTGCCCACTGGCCTCACACAAAAAGTGCTCTCTCTCAAAATGAAAAGTCACAACGTCAAAGAAAGTGGAAAATATATAAATGCCACTTTCCTGAAAACATTTAGTTAAACAATTTAACTTAGTGACATTTGCTCCAAATGTTTATTTCCCCTTAAATTAATGTAACATTAAATTCTTAGGTGACCATACAGCTAGTCACATGATGATCTATTAGTAATGTAAAAAGTCTTCAAAAAGTTAGCCTCATTGATTCTTTGTACTATTAGTAAGGGCAAATCAGCAAGTGAGATGACATGAAGTTTCACACAGAAACAGCCTCAAACAGATAAAAAGAGTGCACTTGAAGAGCTAATACTTTCACAAATTTCAACACATTTCTCTGTTCCTCTAGAAAGTCAGTTCTTTTCATTGATCAGGATGGGTAAACTCATCAACAGCCAAAACAAATTTCAAGTATTTTGTACTAAGTTAAACAAAGGGGAAAAAACAAATGTTCTCTTACATATATCATGACGTTCAACATTATTTTTAAAAATTGCAAAATTTTTTGGTGTGGACTTGTCCCATCATTTTTGAGGAAAATTTTCAGATCATTCAAGGAGAGTTTCAGTGGAAATTGGTTATTTTTTGAAATTTTATTTTACAAGATCTTATAAGAATTTCAAATTAAAGGAAAATCATTGCATAACTTAAACAGCACTTTTCTGTAATACCAGAGAAAGGAGAAGTGCGTACACTTATGCAGGTTTGTCAGTCTTCCTTGTCTCCTTTGAGTGTTTTCATAAGCCAATGTTTTGACTATTTAGGGATGAATTTATCATTCTTGAATATGTTTAGAATTTTTCAAGCCCTTCAATTTTTTTTCTATTTTTATAAATAAATTAAGTACAATTAAATTATCTGGTATTTAATTAGTAGGAATTTATAATGCAATAAAAATCCTGTTTCTATTAGAAAATAATACTGTTACAAATTCTCAATAAAAAAAGATAATCTAGTGTACCATCTATTAAAGCTCTTCAGCCTTGTTACATTGAGACAACTGATCATTTCAAAGCAGCAAACAATCAGTTATGGTCATATAATAGTAATTTTCCATTTCAGTTGCAAGGAATATGAATCTTCTTTTCCTGTGGTCCATTTCTTCAGTGCTACAAATATCAATGTCATGATTACTTAATTTCAAGCATGCACAACAATAACGGATATATGTTGAAATATTTACTATTAACTAGGGATAATGACAAGATGGATAATGAATTTCTAAACTGCATTAGCATTTTATCTGGTCATTTAGTTATTTACTTTGTCTGATCTTCTCATAATTTATGTCATGTTTTTAGCATGAAACCTTACCAAAAAATCTGTTGGAATATACAGACAGATTTTAAATATATAGCAGTCAAATTATTGAACTGATATTCCTAATGTGGCTGGAAATACTCTCAATTAGTTTTAATCAGCCTAATTGAAATTCTTGCAAGTTGGAATTTAATCACATATGCCATTGTTTTAAAGAGAGAATTAGTTACTGACACAACAATTACATTTTTTATGATCTTGTATTTTGTAATGGATAAGACTAAAACAATTAATTTTATACAGATAAACTGTTTTCTTCTGATTCTACATATGAAATACAAGATAGATGAGAAGCATACTCCATTAATCTGCAGTATTTATGTTGAGGGAGATTTGTGAATTACAAACTAAGTAATATTTGCTGATATTAGTTAAGGTATTATTGAGCAATATATTTCTGAAGGAAATTTACCCAAAAATCAGTACACTGTTGGATGAAAGCTTAATAAAACAATTGCAATTTCCAGATTTTACTTCAATATGTCATGGCAAGCCTATTAAGAAGTAAAAAAAAAATCTCCTACTTGTTAGTTTTGTATTTACAAGTATCATTTCTTACTGGAATTTGAGTACATAAAAATTAGATGAGAAAGATTTAAAAAAAAAAATCAAACCCCAATCATTTAACTAGATTGCTAGTCTATTTGCTTTAATTTTTTGGAACTATTTTGTTGACCATAGGTTTAACTTTGACAGTTATGCTATACAAAGCCTTTTCTACAATGAAAAGTGACCAGTGGTACCTTATTGTTTCCAAGATTTCTTGGAAGCATTCTGGGAAGCCCACTCCAATTGTATTCATTGAGGAAGGAATTCACGTATTGCATGACCATTAAACCTACATTATAGATTTATAATCTCTTTTTCTGACATTGTGAGCAACTCATAGTTTATAGGATTCATTGAAAGTTAATTAAAAATACACATAAAAAGATTGGAATTACCATTTTTTACAAGGCACTCTGAAGAACATCAAAATATTTCCCACTGATGCAGTTAAAAGTTTCTTAATTCTCTTAGGATACACAAAGTAATAAGAGGAAAAATAATTCTTCCCATGAAAGAAAATGTCCAAATGAACCAAAGCAGACATTTACAAAAATACATAATACAAGTAAATTTTAAAAAATGACAGGGTAAACACCGTGTCGCTGTTTGCCCAAGTCAAAGTGATTTTGAGCAGTGAGTTGAAACATGATGGCTGGGTGAAACCACCACTATCTTGTTTAGGTCTGCCTTGAAGAAAACTCAGGTGTGTAGTTCCTTCTCCTGATCTCTCTACTCATCAAATCCTACTGTGAAAATGTTGTTTTTAATCTCCTCCATGGGCCTAATAGTCTCCCACAGTTTGGTCTCAGGTGCACATCTTAACAAATTTTAGGCATACTGATAACAAAGTTTAGCTGCAGCATTTCTGGGGCAACAACATCCACCTCAGTAGAATTTGATAATCTCAAGGAGTCTGTTTCACTGTCTCAGAAAATTCCTTATGGCATATTAAACACCCATAAACAGATCTGTACACCATCCATAAATACAGCAGTAAAATGAGTTCTACTGTCCTTGTGCTGAGACATTTTAGAAAGGGATGGCCAAAAACCAGTTGCTCTAGACCTGGAAAAAAATGGATCTCCATCAACATCATTGTTTTGTGTTTCATGTATACTAAAATAGCTCCTAATCCTGGAAGGACAGTATTTTCATCTTAAAGTATCAAAGTATTTTTCAGGTGTGTATTAATGTGTTTTCCATTTCTGAAGTAAGTAAGCTATCTCAAATTTTGTACTAGATTGTAAATAAGAAGGAAAAAACTCACATCTTAAAATCTGGACTATATTCACCATGACCATGAGTTAACCTGACATGTTTGGGAAAACATTCTCTGTACAAGCAAATTAAAATAGAGAAGCTGAACTTCAAAGAAGAAAATTAATACCTGGAAAACCCAACTGAAAAAGAAAACCTGAAACTGTGCTATGAAATACACAGAAAATACACAGAAAGATTAATTTAGCTATTCATGCTATTTTTCGGTCAATCCATAAATTATCCCCAGACCTCCCATTCTTCCAAAAGTTTCACTTCAGCAAAGATTCTTATAAACAGGATCTGTATTTCTACGTACTCTTCATTCTGACAGAAGGTAATCTTCAAAATGATTTGTATGCAGACAAAATATATTAGTAGGAATGCTGGCTCTAGGCCAAGTGTACTATGGCCAAGTATACTATTTTTAGATACTTCTATTTGTAAAAGTCTTCTGTATTATAAATTAATTTTGTATAGTCTGCAAGAAAATGTATTATTCTTCATTACATAGATATAGAATTGTCGCAGCCAATAAACCAACTTTTCTGTAACTATTCTGAATGCAAATGGCCTCTAGCTGAAGGCTATTATCAGTCAGAATGCAGGAATTTATGTAAACATTATATGATCATTATAAAAACGGATTATGCCATTTGATGTATTCTGATGGGCCACTGCTCTGAGAACTCTACACCCATAGTCCCCAAAGTTCTCTCTGTTTTGGTCCCTGTCACCGTACTGTAATCCCACTAAAGCCAAGAGGCTAAACAGAACATAATATAAACACATACTCGTGCATCTAACACAATTTCCCATCAACATTTATCAAAATAACCTATTTCCAGTTGCTAACAATGGCACCAACTTACACTGTTAAGAGTAATTTATGATAAACATTCAGATGAGGTTGAAATTCTTTAGCTGTAAATGTTTATTTCTTCTAAAATAAGTAATAAATAATCTCTATTTGTAGAGGAAGGCAGGGTAAATGTTCACCATCAATATTTCAAACAACATGTCTACACTGCCTACACATCAGCTGAAATTGAAAGGAATAGCTCTTCATGACCAGTTGTGTTGTGTTCTGGTAGCAGCAGGGGAGCTACAGGGGTGGCTTCAGTGAGAAGTTGCCAGAACCTACCCTGTGTCCAACAGAGCCAATGCCAGTCAGCTGCAGGATGGACCCACCACTGGCCAAGGCTGAGACCATCAACAACAGTAGTAACATCTTGGGATTGACAGATTTAAGAAAGGAGAAAATTGCTGTGCAGAAAGTAGGCAGAGATGAAGAATCTGTATGAGTGCCAAAATATGTTAAAAATAAAGGTCAAGACCTGGAAAGCAGGAGACGATGAGACAGCACAAGGAACAACAAATAAATAAAGGGGATAGTAGAGCTGCCAGGCATGAGAGACTGGACTAAAACTGCATGGTTAAAAAATCTGGGGCAAGATCGGGCAGGGGAGGGAAGTTGCACTGAAGTATTGTAGAAAGGGAGCAAAAAGCTAGCCTGTCGTTTAAGTGCAGCTAACAAGTAATTTGCAAGTTCCCATAAGCTAACAAGCAATTTGCTAATTCCCATATGAAGCTGTTTTGAGAAAGAAGAGTTCCTTTAACACAACAATCTATTCTGAGGGTGAAAAACAAATGCACCTGTGTAAAAAAAAGGGATTTGTCCCATGAGAACCCACAAAGGAAAAATGTAAACATATATATAGGGAGAAAATTTCATAGATATACACAATAGCCCTTACTGACTACTGTGTTTCACTGTACTGCTGACCAGTTAAGTTTAACACACTGCCTTCTGATACTTCCTATAAGCTTTGTGAGTAATATAGGAGCCTTCTGAAAACATTTGCTGTGTCATTCTGTGTGTCTTGGCTGCCTCTACAATGACAAAGTATTAAAAAATAAAGAAGCAGAATTGATGAAGTTGAGGTCATCAAGGTCAGAAACATTATGAAACGGAGGAAGTAACAGAGGCATAATCAGAAAGTGTCATTAGGAGGTACTGGATTGAGACAAGCAGCTGATAGGAAGATCTGAGTCTAGTCAAACTGGAGTAGCAAAGAGAGCATAAAGAGCTGGAGAAACAGGCAGACTCTGCCTTTTCTGGAGTGTACACTCTCAGAAAGCGAGGCTGGGACTGGATCCTCCCCCCTCAGTTCCACCTCCAGCTGATGGAGGAGACTTGGACAGAAGCATTCTACAGCCTCCGGGTGGTGACCTGCTATGGAGTTACCTTATTGAATCATATTCTCTTCTAGGAATCATTAAAAAATTGAGATGAATTTTCAGCAGCAAACCACATTCATAGCCTAATGAATGACCTATTTGTACAATTGCATCTAGCTGTCAGCTATGAGTGCAATGTGTTCTGTATTGGTGTCCCTTATCTGCTGTACCTCCAAGCCTCATTCTACAAGGAGTTATAGAAAAAAAGAGTGGAAGGTAACCTGTGGGAGTGTAATTACTGGGAGAAGACATGGTTATAGAGAGATGTTTCAGAGTAGAGAACGATGGACAATGAAAAAGCTGGATTTTAGAGCAGCTAGGAGAATATGGAGAATGCATATTGGAATAGAGTAAAAAATATGGGTTCTTCTACAAATTTTAAGTAAAAATCCTTGTTTTGTATAATTTGAATTGGGGAAAGAATATGCAATTGTTTTGTTCTGGTTTAAAACACAGCCCCATACAAGTTACTATAAAGAAAATTAAGTATATCCCATCCATAAGCAGTACATCCTTCCATCTTTTCCTTTATAATATTTTTTAAAATTTCATTTCTATGTCACACTAATATCTAGCAGGGTTAGAAGAGGAATAAGAGGTAAAAAGGTGTTAAGCTAATTGTTTTGCTGTAGAACTGAAATTAAGATATGCAAAATATGTATTAATTGCTCAAAAGAACTCACAGGTTTCACTTAGGTTTATTTTTGGTAACTCTTGACAGGTCAAATGGGAAAATTTAGAGTACGGTACTGATGTAATTAAGGATAATACAGAATTGATGGGGATTGCTTAGGCATGACTTCTTGCTTACATTTTTTAAATCACTTGAGTAGCCGGCGCATGCTTTGTAGCTCATTTAAATATTTAAAATTAAAAGTACTCCATATTTAAATATTTGTTTGTAAGGGAACATATCAAATGATGACACTTCATATTCAAATATGAAAGAGCAACAAGATTTTTTTTTCTCTTGTGGAAATTTGTTTGAATAAAACACTAAAAAAACTCACTGCCAAAATTTCACTGTCATTGTTCTTCTCCATGAAAAAAGATTTCACACAATTTCCCAGTTTCTGCAAGTTCTCAGCTAAACAAAGTCACTTTTTATAACCAGGGTGATACATTAATAAAACCCAAACTGCTCAGTCATGGCTTTAAATTTTTCTCAGGGGGTTCTGTATTTTTGTATTTGAGTGTCCTCTTCTCAAGAGTGTGATGCACAGTTAAAGACTGATGAGGACTTAAACCAAGATAGTTTTATCTACAGCACTATTTTATCATTTGTGTACAGTAGGAAATGTTCTTTTTTTCCCATGGCATTGTCTGTTATGTGGGACATTCACTTCAGAGCTGGACTCAAGATCCTTTCCAACTCAGAATATTCTGTGGTTCTGTGTAGCACAAACAAGGACAGAGGGGAGAGGAAGAGTGCAGTGCCTTGTAAAAAGTTGATAATTAAGTGACTTCACTAAAAATGAAGTAGATGTCCAGGATGTGTTGTCTGTATTGCTTATAGAAGAGGCTGCAATACTAGCATAAACGCAAACTGATTCTGGCTTTTTCCCTTGAAACCAAAATAATTGCAGAGGGATTTTACAAATATTTAAAATACAACAATTTTTCATATGCACTTTTGAAACATAAGTGATCCTAATTCTCTCCTGATTTAACTTGGCATAACATCATTGCAGTCAATAGGCTGTTTGATTTATATCAGTAGAAGACCTGGCCCATTTATTGTCTCTCAGTTTAAGATCAATCTTTATATATTTGCAAGTAAGGTATCAAACACTATTTTTGCCTTCTCAAGCCTGGCTGAAAGTTTACAAATGTTATCTGAGTTTATACATATAGGTATACACATAAATACATGCAGTTACAATTACTGCTGTCTTACCTGGACTGAAAAAATCTCCAACAATTAGGAATTCAAGTTTCAGAAACAGAAGCAGTAAAATGAGTAGTCTATAATTTTTTATTATTCTCTTTGCTTTACTCCATAAGACCTTTTTCTCCATTACTTTCTATATTGGCTACACCTACAGTCAGCGTACAGAATCTTCACCTATTTTTGCAAAGATCTTGCTATCAAGCACAAAAGTGTGTACCTCTGTGAGGAAAGAAATGGAAAGAATTAAAATAATTTAACAGAACATGGCAATGTAATATTCAAAAAAAAATTATTTCTCTTTGCATTCTGCAGCTCTAGCAGTTTTCTCGTAGGCAGCCCTTGTGTTTCTGAATTGGCCAGTGCAGCCAGGACTTTGTCCTCTCAGGTTTAATTTATGGTTAATCTTTCTTTCCCCAGAGGCACTTTCTTTGCTTTCAATTTGGTTAAACCCTCAGATAAGCCTCCCATCATAGACAGCAGTTCACAGAACAACAAGTTGCTGCCACTGTGTTCCTCTCAGTGTGTCCATTAATTCATGGAGTTCCTTTGTCTTTTGTTCTGAGGTTTTTTTTCACCTTGCAATAATATCGGGCAGAGGCTGTTCATTACTATGTATTCCTACTTTCAATACATTGCTGCATACTGGTCCTTATGCACATGTGTAATAACTGTAATTTATAATCGTATTTAGCATTGAAAAGTACTCTCTACACCCTACTGTTTTTTTGCCTCCTAATTCTCCATTTTTCCTTCCTAGATACCATTGTTCTTGCTGTACTGTATAACTTAAAACATGTTACTCGTAATCAAAACCATATGGGAAAAAAGTTAAATGTTAATGTTCCTAATAGTACAGTTACAGTATTTCACTGACTTTCACCAAATAAGCAGTGTTCCAAGTAGTCTATAGATCCATTGCCAAAGAGAAGTTGTTTTTCTTTTCACTCCAGAAGAAAGCAGACAGGTTTAATTAATCAAAACTCAACCATTTTGCTCTTTAAAAGTAAATAATCAGAAAATTAGGTATGAGAGTTTATAAGATGGATTTTTCCTCACAAAGCCAGTGTATTCTTCATGCTTGACCTGTATTACACATGATTTTCTTCTTAAAAGGAATAATATTTTCAAAGCATTTCTACAGAAATAGGAAACAACTTTTTGTATCTTACAGCAATCTCCACAAGAGTTCTCTTCCTTTGGTACAAGAAAAACTTACAACTCTCGAGTGCTGTTATTTCATTATAGGTACCTGTAAGATTCTACCAGACCCTTATTATATTAGCAGCTGTCGAAATATAAAGTGATATAATATCTTATATTACCATCTGATAGATACTTTCCAGACACAGAAAACTTCTACCTCAGGTACAAGGACCACATTCAGCAATTATAGGAAATTAGTGATTATACCATCAAAAAACTCCAAAAAGACTCAAAATATAAATCCTTTGTGGGTATAGCCATTGTCTTAAAAGGCTTTTTAAAAGGACATTGTGCATAGAGCTCAAAGAGAGAATTTTATATATTGTATAGGATAAAACTACAGCAAAAATGGATTTTCTTAATTTCTTTTACAGTAGTAAGAAGACTGAGGATGGGGGTTTTTACCTTTGCATCTATTTTTTAATAGACAAAGTATGGAAAGATACATAAGAGGTAAAATATTCCTGTGAAGATAGGCAGGCCAGTAGTTTAAAATACAAAGGAAGAAACAAAAGTGAAAAACACATGAGCTAAGCAAATACTGGCAATGGAACTGAAATGTAGCAGCAAAATTAAAACAAACAAACAAACAAACAAAAAAGAGTAGTAAACCTAAAAGTAAAATACAAAATTAATTCCAAGGGTAAGAAAAGCATTCCTTGTAAGGAAAAGATACTCATATTTGGAAAGCTAAGAAAATCAGGATTTGTCAGAAATCAAAGTGGAATAAATGCAAAAATCAAAAAACCCTTTTTTTCTGTGGTTAAAAAAGGAAAACATAAGCCCATGAATTTTTGAGAGATACTGAAACTTTGATGGCAGCACAAAAACTCCCACCATTGAGAATTTTTTTATAATCAAGTAAATCTGAAAAACATTTCACTGTTTGTTCTACAGTACGTGGTTATACATAATTATTCAATATATGGTATTCTTTCAGTTACAGAATCAAACAGACAGCAAAAAGCCCTCAGAAGCTGTCATGGAATATATCAAAACACAAAATATACTGATATTTTTAGATAGACCACTTCAGGACCTTTTTTCTTTTTCAATTCAGTTTCATAAATTATTAATTTTATTAGCTTTTTTTTAAAGAAAAAACCGAACTTTTTAATTTGATTAACAATAATTTTAAAAGCTCCTTTCACGAATCTGAGCTAAGAAATTAGCTGAAATTGATTCTTCCCCATGAAGAGTTTGAATGACTCAGAAAACTCCACGAAGAGCTGTTAAATCCTTATCAGCTTTCCTGCCAAACCTTAACAGCAACATTCTCACTTCGTATTAAACTATTGATTCCCCTGCATTGAAAGGCTGGTAATGACCCCTATAATTATGAAGAAAAACTATCTTAGTATTTTTTGGCCAAAGAAAATATGAAAATAGGCTTTCAGAGAATAACCTGGCTTCTGTAAAAATCATTATATTTGTGTGTATTCAGAATATTTAATTTCTGAGAGTATAAAGAATGATGCCTAGTTTGCAAGAATAGATCAACTTTGAATTGAACATTACAAAGTGAATGTATAATTTTTATTAACTTTCTCATTTCAAGATAATAATGCTCTCTCAACAATCAGGAGTGAAAGTATCTTAAATTTGTTCATTTGATATGACTGAAGCATACTTTTTTGGGGATTCTAAATTTTCTAGGGACAACAGAATAGAGTGTACTATGCCATGGATAGAAAAAGACCAAGGAACCTCAACAGCTTAATTAGATGACTCTTCTGTTCTAGATTAGTAATGTAGATATTGTTGCCAAGAAGTTATGGGGAAGATGCAGTACCCTGAGATAAGCAGTGGAAAAAAATAATTGACATTGATTTTCGTCAAGAACCAACCATGGTAAATGTGTTTCTGGAACATGAAGTTTTAACATTTTAGGGAAAGAAAAATAAAAGGAAATTATTAATTAATATTTTAATAATATTAATAATAATTATAAACTTTTTCATAACCAATAAAATTATTAATTTACTATTAATATCAATAATATTATATTAATCTAATTTCCCTTCAATCAATAGAATTCTTACCCTAGTAGGGAATTAGGTTAAACGTGTTCTAAATTCCAGCACAGTATACAGATTCTTCCTGGGGAAAAATAAAAACCAGACAATCTCTCTACAAAACTCAGCTTCACCAAAAGCATCTTGTCACTCAACTTTAGCCCTTCTACTGATTGCCAAAGTCAAATCCCAGTTATATATATTCCCTTTAATAAAATTTATAGTTAAACCGAAAGATACTGAAACCAAAAAACAGGTATCCATCAGCCTCAATAACTTGGAGTAAGATCTGTACACAATGAGTTCTCCATTTAACAACATTTCCAATAGAATAAAGAGTTGTTGTTTGCTTTTTTCTTTCTTTTCCAGAAAAATAGAAAATACTTTTATGTGGAGAAGACATATGAGAGAAGGCAATCATAACAATATATTGTCAAAGGATTTTTGCCATTGCTGAAGAAAAAGTTCACAATTCTGGGATGCAGTAAACACTCTCAGGTACTAAATTGTCTTATATGTTATTTCTGATGGAAATACTTTATGCATTGTTAGTCTATGAATATTTTTTTGCCATTTTTTTCTCTTTGATAATGTGTTTTAGAACATTCTGTAAATATTGTTTCAATAACATTTGGCTTCATGAAAACTCTGAGAGAGGAAAATGTGTACAAAACATTGGCTTATCTTATGCTTAAGAAAAGACTAGAAGGTCCTTTGCAAAAGCCTCTAGGATTTTTTTTTAGATTAGAGAAAGCTTATAGAGGTTGTTCAATATGAATCCCCTGCATTTCAAGAGCAAAATATTTATTCAGCATGTCAGCAAACAAAAATCTTTATGTGAATTTTCTACTAATATAAATTCATAATCATACAATTATTTGAAACTCACTGTTGCTGTTACAAGAAAAATAACAATCAGTGTTGGACAGACTACCAAAGAAGGAAAGGAACACATAAACATGCCAACTAATTGTGAAATAGATCAGAAGAGTGCTAATTAAAGTTAGGAGTACTTACAGACCACTTTTATTATTTAATATTTTATTTTGTTGACTAAAAAGAATTTGAAATTATTAAGCAGCATTATGGGTCTGAATTTCTGGTGGGGAACAAAGAAGAACAGGAAAATCCCGATGATAAGGTGAAAAAATTGAGTGAAGCAGTTAGAACACTGACATTTCACATAGAATACTTCCATAAAGATTATATTTTTTTTTCTTTTGTTGCAAAGCTATCAGCATTTGAAATAATAAATATTCAAATATAATTTAAAATGCTGGAAATGCCTTTTGGGATTTACAGAATGCTATATATTTCTTTAATGGTCATTGAGCAATAGCTATTGCAGAGACTAAGCTATTCTGTGACTTTGCTATAAATAACACTAAAAGAAAGACATTGAGGGGTTGGAGCAAGTCCAGAGAAAGGCAAAGACCTGCAGGAGGGTTTGGGGCAAGTCTGATGAGGAGCAGCTGAGGGAGCTCAGCATATTTAGCCTGGAGAAAAGGAGGCTCAGAGGTGGTCTTTTCACTGTCTAAAACTCTGTGACAGGAGGGTGTAGCCAGGTGGGAGTCAGGCTCTTCTGCCAACTAGCAAGGGATAGGTCAGGAAAAAAATGGCCTCAAGTTGCACCAGAAGAGATTTAGATTAGACATTAGGAAAAACTTTTTTCACTGACAGGACTGTCAAGCCCTGGAACAGGCTGTCCAGAGAACGGTGTAGTCATTGTTCCTGGAGATATTTGGTGTGGATGTGGCACTTGGGAACATGATTTAGTGTTGGCCTTGCCAGTGCTGGAGGAATGGTTACTCTTGATGGTCTTAAGGGTCTTTTCCACCCTAAATTATTCTATGGTAAGAAGCAGGACTAGATCATCTTCTTTATCTATGTATCAATATAGAGATATATCTATATCTATATCTATATAGATGTACAGATATAGATATATAGCTCTCTAAGGTATGAAAGAAATTTGAGAGAGAGAGAGATGGAAGCAACGATGAACAAAGCAGAATTCTAAGGAAAATACGGGGTTTGACATGGTACAGAAAATCCTGGTGCTGTAGTTTGCAAATCATATAGCAAAAAAAGAACCCACCACAGCACAAAAAAGACATTCTGGATAACATCACCACAAACATAGACAAAAAAATGTCAGTAAATATGGACAAAGTTTGCTTTAGCAGTGCCCCAGTAGAGATTTTACTTCAAGCACAGTTTCACAGCAACAGTTTCAGGATTTAATAACCCATAGCCAAAAGGAGAAGGAAGAATATTAACCTTTCCTCAGCAATAAAAGCGGGACTAAGAATGTACAGGTGCAACTTATTTGTAGATTTAACTTTTGGTTGTTTTGGTTGTTTTTTTTTTTTCTGATAGAAAAAATCAATATCTAGTGCCCAAAGGAAAAATATGTGTGGTCTAGTACTCTGTTTCAAATTATCAATATGGATGCTTTGATATTTTTCTAATATTTTAGGTCTGAAAATCATGATTATTCCTTTCTACCCCCAAAACAGTACAACAAACCCTTACAAATAGTTATTACACCTTATTTCACAAAAGCCCAAAAGCCATTTTACAGTCTCTTTACAGGACAGTATCAAATCGTACCTGACAGCAAGAGAACAGTTACAGAACTCCTTCAGACACAGCTGGTTAGTGTAAAGTATCAAGATGGTCTTGACAAAAATGCACAATATATTACGTCATTTTTATTTTAATTATTAACTTCCCTGAGATACTGCTATTAAATAAATACAGATATAAATAGCTGAAATTAAAATAAGGATGCTTCATGTTGTCCACACATTGACATTCAACATGGATAAAATCAAAGAGAATTCTTTTTGGTCAAAGACAGGATAATAGAATGTACAGCTAACCACACTAGTCATAAATTCCAGGTTTTTACATTACAGTTTGCTCAGCTACATACTCTTCAACATAGTTGTGTATAAAAGTCAACATCATGATGGCTGCTTGAAAATTTTAACCAATGAGTCCTTCTTAGCTTATGCAAGCTTATTTTTTAGAAGTGGAAAAATATAGTACTGTGATTATTTTTATAAAGCATCAATCTGGTTTGTAACACAGCAGAACTGACTAGCATGGATCCAGATTCCATTTTGAAACAACAGCAGGTCACCTCAACATTGAATTGATTCAGTTAAAGGGATCCATCAGCTAAAGTCATTATGATTGTATCCATACTTTTCAAATTAGTTTTACATATATACATTTGGGATTATCATTTCCTGCAGACTTCCTTATTTTTCATGGTGTATTCACCTAAACGACAATTAATTTTATACAACAAGAATGGATAAACAGTACTTAGTTTAGAAAATAATTACAAAAATCAAAAAATTGTCAGTCTGAAAAAATAAAAGACATTATCTTTTAGGGTTTTTTTCCTATCATTCTCATTCTGTATCTGTCAGAAACTGTATTCCAGACCTAGATTTTGGTAGGTTGAGAGGAATGCCTAAAAGTCTTGAACAGAGTTCAGGGGGGAAACAAATATTTTGCAAATGGTATATTCATAATAATCTCTATCAGTCAAATTTCTATAAATTGCTGTTGTCAGCTGCAGCTGAAAACACGCATATCTGCTTCATATTTATTTTAGGTGATTACCTAAAATCTTGACAACAGAATGAAAAACTTCTCCCACGTTAAAATTCCCCCAACATTAAAATCAACTCTATAACTCTAAGAATGTTAGGAAACCTTTAGTCATTTGAGGAGCTATTGAATTAATATCCTGGCCAGATTAAATAATTTATTTCAAGTTCTACTTGTCACTGTACTAATTACTTCCTTTAAATCACGGAGAGCAAAAATAATACAGCTATAAATATATCTGCATTACAAAATACAAATAATTTAATAAAAGTCATGTAAACTTTAAAAGGAATAAGAAAATGATTGACCTTCCATCTCAATTTTTTTATAAAGTAATTCAATTTATCATAAGCACAACTTGGCTACAGTTGCAGGAAGGATTTGAATACCATGTAACATCTTCGATTTAGGTATAGGACAGGGAAGAAACAGTAATTTTAGCACAGTACTTTCTTTTTTAGTAAGTTTCTTAAAAAGTCATGAATTTAGAAAGCAGAGAAAATAGAAGTTAAAGTAGTTGAAAGCACACAGTGCCCTAATTTTGAAGCCTGTTTAGAAATCTTCACAAAATATTGCAAAGGAAAGATGTTACAGTGTATTGTATGTAATTTTTTAAGTCTGTCCATTATCAATTTTAATCATTTAAAAATAAAAATATGGGATTTCAAAAAGGTTTCAAGAAACACAAACTAGTACATTAGTCTATAATATATTTAACTTTTCTCTTAAAATAACCACCCACCCACAAACACTTCCTTGGAAAGCAAATGATTCATCTTTGTCTTGAAATTAGAATACACAGATCACCCTGAAATCTTATTCAAAATCAGCCTAGTTATGTGCTCATGGATATAACATCTTACCAGAGATTGCCTGCAAAAAGGTATGTGAGGAAGACAGTAAAAAATGGCAATTGAAGGCAACCTCTGGCTCATTAAAACACCCATTTCCAGCTTATAGGAGTGAGTGACAAATCTTTGTTGAAATTGCAGCCAGTACAAGACTCTTCTCATATATCTATGAAAAGCAGAAGTCAGTACCGTGATATATAAGCACATCTTATGACATGGGCAAAAAAATACTAAAATTGAAATATTTATTTCAGTACTAGGCAGATTTGTAATATTTCCCCCAGCAAAGGGGCATTAACATTTCTGTTGTGCTTTGGTTCAATTTAACTTTACTGTCTGTGATGAGATTACATTTTCTGCTTTGCAAAGGGTGTCTGCCAGTTATTTAACCAAGTATTTTCAAATTGCATCATGATTTTTGTATGAGAAGTGAAATTTTTGAGTACTGCAATAAAATGATAACATTAGATTTATCTCTGTTCTCACCTCCAGAAAAAAAATCTGAAGATATATTTGTCTTTGCCTTTCATCATGGTTTTCAGAGGTAGAGTTTTCAGGATTGTGAGTATCAGGTAAACATACAGCAACTGCTCAAGAGAACAGAGAAGCAACATATCTCTTCAGTTGCTGTCTATTAAAATAGGATTTATTCAACTCCATAAAGATACCTGTATCTATACAGTATTTTTTGCCTTGGTATTCACTACAAAGTATCTCTACAACATTTTCTTCCATGTTCATTTAATGATTATTATTTATTATTTATGTTAAGTGTGCAACAAATGAATGGAACAGGTAGTATTCTAAGCTTTCTATACTGTAGAGTTAATCAACATGGGAGGCCTATCCTCACAGTTTTGCCATTCAACCAGTGTTTAAACTCTGAATTTATCTTAAGACAAATGTGCAATATGTTAAATAACATTTTTAATTCCTCAGTATTCAACTTTGTTCCAAATTTTAGCCTCATTTCACTCTATTTCCCATAGATTATGTGGACAGATTATTTTCCAGTTTTATTTGCAAACATAAAAATTCTTCAAGTTAGATTATATTCATATAAAGAAGCAAAGTTAAAATCAGCTTGGATATCAGTCCTAAAAAGCCAAGAATTTTTGTCAAGGAACTAATGGTTAAAAGAAAAGAGTAACCACTTTGTATCTTCCTTTCAAGATAACATATACAGAAGATTGATAAAACAGTACTGTCCCATTTTATCTGCACATGAATTAAGCTTCATGAATCAATCTTCATGAATTCAAAGAAGCCAAGTAATATAAACAGAAACTGTAAAAACCAAACAAGCACATGGGATGTACAATCAATGAAGTAAACTGCTATAAAACCAAAGGTCTTATAACCAAGAAAACGAACACTTTTATTACCCAAAGTATTCAGAAGTGATCACCTGCAGGAACAGTGTATTTCATCTCATATGTATTCTCATATATCTTTAGGCCAAATGCCTGTATTTTAGAATTTTATTCCAAATATGATTATATATTTTGAATATATAAACTCCAAATATATTATTATATGTATTTTAAAATGCTTCATTTTATCAGTTCATGTATTATCTCCTTTTCTGACTTTTTTGACAAGCATCTTTATAACTAAGAATGTTGACATTTGCAGTATAAGTATTAATCAGAAAACTTTGAGCAACCTGTATCTCAAAAAAAAATTTGTATTAGAATACATTAGATCACTTAAAAAACACAGAGGCCAATCTGTCTCTTACTGCTGCTGCCAAAACCCCCAAAACTTCACCAAGCTTTAGAAAAGGCTTGTTTGGGCTATTACTAGTAGGACGTGGAATTTCTCCCTTCAGTTCATTATTTCCCAAGGCATTCAAGATATTGCTACATAAAATTCATGTTCCACAAGATGTAAGGACTTTTCTGGTAGCTCACACGTACAGGATTGATAGACTGTCTCCTGCTCTAAGTGGAGCTGCAGCTTACACCTTGTATTTCTGTGAGCAGCAAGGGAAGGAAAAACTGAATACTACAGCAGGATTTTTTTCATGCAGTTGGAGTAGACTGAGAGACTCTTGTATCACCATTTTCTGTGCTACTGCTTTTCCAGGAAACTGCGTGTGAATTGCAGAACTGCTTCCCCAAACACTGAATTTAATTTTTTTTTTTTTTTTTTTTGAGAAATAGGCAGAGAATGAAATGGAACAGAGTTATAAAGCAAAAGCAAGAAAAGAAGTAACTTCTAAATGCCTTTTCTTTCCTCAACTCCTTTCCTTTGTTTTCATTAATAAGTTGTTTAATTAAACTTTTGCTTTGTTCTCTGCACAACCATTTTGTTCCTAGGGCTCTTTTGGAATTAAGATTTACTTTGGACGAGAGGCAAATGAGACTGGCAGCAATATTGTAATTCTGCATGGAAATGACAGAAGACTTTGCTTCCACGATTAAACAGACCAAATTTCAATACCTGTTTACACAATCACTTTCATTACACATTGTAGAAATCAGGTTCATTCATCCTCTGTTGAATTGAAGAGCTCACAGACAAGAGCAAAGTGTTAATATAGGGAAGAAAGAGCTTTAGGGCAGGGTTTGGATATTAAGGAGGAGGAAAGGGAGAAACCTGTCCCTATAATATTATAATGGGCAGAAATAAATAAAATCACTCAGGATATTGAAATACGTCAATCATGTGGGCACAGACCTGGCAAAAATCACTATGCTAAAAGGCCAATAAAACAAATAATTAGCTTGAAATCAGCCAGGGTTTAGTCAGAGTCTTTAAAGTAAAAGGCATACTTAATTATCTTATTCCATTAATAAACTGTGATCATTTTTTTTTCATTTTCCTTATCCATGAACAAATAACATGAGATTATCCCTACTGATTCACGTGAGTTACAAAGCTATTTTTTTGATGCTAATATCCTTAGTACATTCCAAAAACCAATAGTATTACGCTTAGTTTTTTATCATTTTACCGTTTTCAACCTAAGATGTTGTTTCATAGATTTGATCTTTAAACATAAAAATCAATCATCTGTGTAGTATGTTAAAGGTTACATGCTGTTCCTTAGGTCAGTACAATTCTGACAACAATTAAGTAACAGTAATGTTGGCTTTTTCATTGCCTGTTATTTTTACTAAGCAGCATATTCAGAGGGCATTTATTACATTTAAATTCATTGGTTCAAAATACTCTCTAGAGATTGATTTTTAAAACAATATGCACAACTGTAAAGAAACACTGCCCTCTTCTGTCAAACCAGGATGAATTTCTGTAGAGACTTGCTTTAATTTGGAAAACCAAACTGGATTAGAACAGATTAAAAATTTTATTTTTATAGCAATAAGATTATGTGCTATGTTCAAATAATATGCTTGAAAATGTTAATTTCCTTGTTTTGTTCTTTCTACTTAATCAGTAAAATTTCTCTTTTCCCCCGTCCAAAATGACATTTAAGAACCCCTAAAAATGGAGACATATTTCAACAGTTTTGTTTCATAAACAAGAACATCAAATTCTACAGTTACTTGCTTGTGTGAGTAGATCTGCTTAAGATAGAAATTTCACAAATTCAAGTTCTAATTTTTCCTTCTTTAGATATATATATATTGTAACCTCTGATTATTGTTGTGTTATTGTCTCACCTTTATCCATTTACCTACATGTCTTAAATTTTTTTTAGAGCAGAAGAGTACTTAATATCTTGTGCAAACAAAATAGCTTTACTAACATTTAAAAATGGAGCAATGTTTATTTTTAAATAAAAAGCAATATTTAATTCTTAAAACAGTATCCTTCACCCAGTCTGCCTTGAATATTTGCTGTCTAAAGTGTACTTCTGACATCAGAATAGAAAACCTACTCTGTGGGACTGCTAGATCATATCACTAACATTGTTAGCATCAAAGTGATCAACACAGAGTAAAAATCATCCTCACTGCTTTTGCTAAGGAAAATAAATTTACAAAATAGCTTTAGGCATAAAAATCTGTACCTAAGATACCTCTTAAAAAACGTGAAAAATAAGACAATAAGGAAAAAATCAGTCAGGTTTCACAAGCATTTATAAACCAAAATCTAAATCATCTATAGGTATTTTTGCATGCAATGTTTTCCTCTAAAGTGATTTCCCCTTATTATTGAATTAAGACATTTTATCCCATTCTTTCAAAGACTTTGAATTTAGGTTTACTTAGTAAAACCTTTGAGACATAACACTTTGGTTAAGATATTCTAACAGAACAACTCATTGCCTCCAAAAGAGTTATTTTCCATGGACTGGACCTTTCTCTTGATGTGCATAAATATTGCCAACTTCAAGATAATTTTTTAAAAATTTAAATAAAATGTGACAAACACCAAGTTTTGTGCCGAAATAGTTAAAAATTACATAAAGGCATCATGATTAAAATTTCAAAATAAACACTCCACATTAGATCATCTTTTCAGTAATTGTTAATATTCATGCTGTAATTATGAATTTGAACTCCTTTTTTAAAAATTACAAGCAAATGACATTAACTAAATGTCCATTTAAGTACATAGTTTCAAAATAATCTAATATAAACCCACAGGAAACCTGTTTCAAATGTGTTTGGCTTTTAGTCTCATGTTTACTTCCAGAAGTTTTTAGATAAGTAATTTCAACCTACCTAAAGTAAATGAAAAAAAAAAAAGTGACAGAATTTTCCTCCTATATTTTTAGGATGTAACAGTAAATAGCTGTATCTTTTGGTTGCCTCCAATCACCCTGCAGATTACAGATCCTCAGAGAACTCTAAAGAGATTAAATAGAGGACAAAGGGTGTCTTATTTTTCTGGTCTTTCTCTTGCTGTTCTCAGCAGGGAGTGGGACTATTTTACCTCTTGTCATTTCATACTGGCATTCAATTCTGCATCTAAACACTCCTTCCCTCCCGTTGCATCATAGGATTATAGTGTTACAGAGCAAAAGGCTTTGGAAACTAATGCTGAAAATAATTGCATGCAAGGTCTCAAGATTTCTGAAGTAGAAAACCAAGAGTATTACAGTCAATATTCCTGGGGAACAAATGCCATCTTTCCCATAGTGCATGTCAGCATTTATAAGGCTTAAAAAATTCTAGACCTGTAATTTTATGAAAAGCTGTTCTTTTAAACATACTCCTTGAGGAATATATTTGGACCCAGAAGAAACATGGGAGAAGAACCAAAAAAAAAAAGTGGGAAGTCATGTCAGAGAAAGGACAAGCATACATATTCTGACAATGCAATATTTTTTAGACAAGCTTTTATGAATAAAGAATGTGGAATTGTAATACTTGCTTGTAATAAGTAATAAAAGAAATGGATTTGAAAAAAACAGAAGAAATACGTATATAGTCAGAGAAAAAGAGAAAACTAACATTGAAACAGTGAGACAAGACAGCTGCCAGTAAATTCATACAGCCTTAGACTCCAAGATGAAAAATTACTTAGATATTTGAGGAATTAGAGAGCTGTATCTTTCAATAGGCAATTGGGGATTAAAAAACCAAAACAAAACAAACTGAGTTATGCTTCCAGGTTATAAAAGCAAGCAAACAAGAGTGTGTCCAACTTCTATTATTTAACCAAATCCTATCCATTGTAGGAAAGGCCAATAGGGTAAAAAAAAGTGCATGAAAGTTAGGCAACAACGGCAAAACAAAACAAAAAAACCCAAAACAAACAAACAAAAATATCCCAGAACAAGAGATCATGCCCTTGTCAGATTTAATAAAATGCCTGCTATTAGTTTCAGTAAAGTCACTCTCCAGTGTGATAAGATTTGAGGTGTGATTGAAGTTTTCGGTTTTGCCCTGCTCTTATATGTCAGACTAAGGCAACAGAGAGGCCCACTTCTGACAAATAGGCAAACTGGAAGTTAGATGGTTAGGCTGACAATGTAACAAGGAAAAGTTTGCAATTGCAGTCCTTTCTCATCAATTCCAAGCCTTTACAAAGCACAAGAGTCAGCACAATGGCAGCATACAAATGTAAAGTCACTATTTTTAATTGGTCTCATTAAATTATTGCACCACAAAGATCATCGTTTTGGTACTTATTAAATATTGACTTGCAAAATTAATTGAAATATTCATGTAAGTTTTCTCAATAACTTGAAGATATTGATACTGATAATAATTATGGGTGATTTTCAACTACGTCGTTTTTTTCTAGATTGCCACAGGACTGCATATTTTTCCCCCATTAGAATTTCTAATTCATAATGGCAAATTTCTAATTTCAAATCACAATTTCTAATACGTTATGGCAAATGCATACAGCATTTTGCTCAGGAAAGCTTCTAACCATTGACAGTAACTAGAATACAAACAGCAAGACGTTTCTTGGTCAATAAATAACATGTTAAATTATTAAAATAGTACTTGGTTTGAAGGTTATACACTTTCAGATTTTAATAAGTGTAAATCATTCATTTTGATTTGACCAGTGTATAGTTTTGTTGCTTAAATGGTTAGAGTTTGATTTTCCAGTTATAACTTCTTGTAGTTTGAAAGACACGTGTCTGCCAAGGAAGGTGAGAATCTCCCTTGGAATGGAAAATGCAACTCCCTTCCCTCCAAATTATTATAATTTACAGTTCTTTATATATATACATACACAAAAAAAAAAAAAAAAAAAAAAAAAAAAAAAAAAAAAAAAAAACCAACAGACAGCAACAGGAACAAACAAAAACCAGAAAATCATTAACAGCCTTCTCTCAGTGGTCAAGAACTTTCCTTTTGGTGTAGTTCTGGTCACAGCCGGCAGGGGCGCTGTTGGCTCCTGGCCAGGCAGGGCAGGTGCGATGATTCCCCCGTGGCTGCAGGGGGCGCTGTGGCGTGAGCGCAGCCATCCCTCCATGAGTGAGCCAATGGGAAAGAGAGAAAAGGGGATTCCTTTACAAACTCAGGTCAGGAAGACGATTCTGGTGCCCTCCTGGCAAATGGGCCATAGCAGGAACCTCAGAGCAGCAGGCTGGAATGGCAGAGGTGGGCACACCCAGAGTGACCAATAAAATGTAGTAGAAATTCTGCATCCATAGCAGGAGCCATGGGATGTCCTGGTGGGCCGGGGGTGCTGGGTTAAAGTATAGCAAAAAACCCAATGCAGCGGCAGAAAAACAGTGGGGCTGGGCAGTGGCAGCCGGGCTTCTGGAAACAGCCCAGACACACTCCCCCTGAAATGTGGGGAGTAGACTGGGGTCCTGGGTTTTCCCTTGAGGAACCCAAGGAGACAGTGGCTAATTTTCAATGAAGTCAGGTGTTCGATAAGGTTCCAGTTCAATGGCTGCTCTTATGAGCAAAGTCTCGCTCACGGTAGAAGCAGCAAAAGATGGAATTCCACGGTGGCAGCAAATTCTTCCCACAGCAACCACAGACCGGTCATCTCCCCTCTGATCCGAGAGCAAGAGAGAGCAAGGAGCCAAGCCCAGCCCCCATAACCCCACAGCCAAAATCTCACAGTATCTCTGCTCTTCCAAAGAAAAAATCCCCCAGCTAAGAGAGTAGCCAACCCCACCATTCCCCCTCCTGCTCCTTCTAGAAGAAGGAATTACAGGTGACCTTGCCCCTGATGAGTCACAGCTGTGTTAATTATCCAAAACAGCCTCACCCCTGCTGACTCACAGCTATATACAACATAGATAAGTGTGATTAAAAGGGTGGGTTGGCTGATATGGGGAGGATCCCTGAGGAAGAAGAAACTAAAGGAACAGTCCAGAGAGACTAGAGAACCCTAAAGAAGAGGAGCAAGGAAAGATTCCAGAGGGAGAGAGAATCATTACTGTGAGGTCAGTCTGAGCCGCAGTTACAGTCTAGCAGGAAAAGCCCGCATTCAGAGTCGGAAAACTAATACACACATAGTCTAGCAGGAAATACCTGCAGTCAGAGTCTGTGAGGGAAGCCTACAGTAAGAGATTGCTGTGGCCAGAATCAGTGAATTGTTGGAGTCAGATGGCTGAATTCTGAAGAACACGTGATGACCCTTTTCACACTGTGAGAAACAAGAAATTTGTGTCTCATCTCATTTCTACCCTCTAAGGGGAGTGCTGCTGCAACACCTTCCCACAAAAACACTTTAGCCTCTTAAGTATTGGTCATTCCCGTGACTTAGGCAACAAAATTCCCTGAGAGAAAGAAAAGGGGAAAAAAAAAAAAAGAAAGTAAAAATCCCAACCTCCAACATAACTCTTCAAATATTGATTATCAATATTTTCTCAGAAAAAAAATCAGGTAATGGAAAGCCTCTGTATTAAATATATCAAATGTGATCATAGTATTAATCATTAAATAACTTGCATATCCCATTCTGACTAGTTATACAGTATTGGACATATAATAACAAATCTTTTCAAGAAATTGTTTTTATTTCAGAACATTTCCTTGATTTTGCTATTTTACTTCACTATTCTCTCTTCCTCCCACTGTGTCTTTCAAAATTAATTTTTTACTAATAGCATAGCTGAAGAGAACGCAACATATGTGTTCCTTGTTTTTGTGTTCAGACAAGAGAAATATAATTCTTGTTTTCTTCACAGTTTGCTGCAAGACGGTTATATACAATCCTTACCCTTAAGGAAAGGTGATAAAAAATTAATGAGAATAATTGCAAAAAGTAAGCAGTGCATGCGCTGCAAATACGCAAATATTTGCAAAATACGCAGATATGCAAAATTGCTGAGTTTTTTCCACAAGATAAAAGCAATTATCACTCATAATCAACAGCTAAAATTTTCAACTAAAATCTAAACTTCAATCTCCCACTGAGATGGAAATGTAGGACGAAAGGATGTTTTTGATTAGACTGTTTGAAGTAAGTTGTTGCAATTTTCTTAATCAATTCTTCATAGGTTAAAATTATTTTTATGGCTTTTAGAAGTAGAGACAATGTGAATATAATGTCTTACATTACAGATAATTAATCAATAGGAGATGGTTTATGCAACATTTGCTAGTTTACAATATATTTTGGAATAGTTCCACAGAGTGGAAAAAAACCCAAACATACTCATAGAGACAAAATGTAGGATTTGGGATCTGCTTTGTTTGTTACTCAAGTACCTTAAAAGAATGTATGTCCAATCCTCTATGAGATCAGTGTATTGCCTATGCTGAGGCTTGCTAGAGTGAGGCCTAAATTTTAATTGGAAATATTCCTGACCAAGACCTTTAATTTGAAATGTTTGCTGAACAGTCACAGCCAAACTCAATAGTCATTAAATACTTCCTATGGAAACATTTCATAACTTCATAACTGTGTCCCTGTCTTTGATGATTAGGTTTTTTCTCCTCAGAAAACTTGCATAGCTCCCCATAGGAGGAGCTGAACCACAGCAGCAGGTCACAGTGTCCTTGAGGCTCCCATCTGGAAGTGGCCATTTCCTGGTGACCCTCAAATAGCAAAAATTTTCAGGACTAAAATTTCATAAGCATATATGCAGTTTAGGAATACGTAGAGCCTCCTTCCTCTTGTGCTGTGAAGCTTTCTACTGTATTCAAAGCATTTTCTTGTCAAAGATGATGAATGATGCTAAAAAGAAAGAACGACATGCCTGAGGTGTGACTGTGTCCTCCAGTTCACTTGTTGAGAGGGCTTTATTCTCACCAAAATGCCTTTTAGACTATCACAATTAGGTTTAAAAGCAATTTGAATGGATAAGTTGAAAATATTACTTCGAATTAGCTTCCAGAGGCACCATGGAGTGATCAATAGGGTACTAGACTGAGACACAGGGACCAGTTCAGTTTTGGTTTTGCTATTGGCCTGATGGCTAACCTTGAGCAAGACACTTCACATCTGTATTTTCCTGTTAATCCTTTAATCTATTTAAACTATAAGGACTTAAGGAGAGCATTGTCCCTTGCTTTGTGTTTGTATGGTGTTTAGCACAGTAGGACCTGCTGTAATCTGCTGCTTATGTAATTCATATAACTAAACAGCTAATACAAAAAGCAAATAGGTCTAAGAGACCAGACCCAAAGGATTATCAGGTTTTATTATGCCATGAGATTCAAGCCAGACATTATATAGGCAAAGTTAAACCCATCATCAAATTAATTTACAAATGTGCAGTCTTCTAATGACCTTATTATTAAGAAAATAAAAAGATAAAATCATAAAAAGCAGTGTGATACCTCTCCACTCCCCTTTTCTGTTCTTTTCTAACAAACCAAGAGATTTACTCTTCCTGTTGGCTCAGCCATCAGCCTTGAAAAATAAAAGTGGAACATGAAGATCAGTTTAGATTCTTTGTGTTTAAAAGAGGATCAGTACTGTTAACAATTTTTCAGCACACTTGCATGCAGTCTACCACTGGTAATCATGCAAGAGCTAGAAAGTAAATTGGAGATCCTGCCATAACATCCCTGTGCTCCTGATAGAGAGGACCCAATTATTCCTTTGCATACATACACTGCATCTCTGCAAGGGTATGCAAGGAAAGCTGTTTGGCCACATGACAGAAATATATTGTCAGTGACAGGCCGCCAATCTTTATGTATAGGCAAGTCACTTTTCTCACATATCCACAGATAAAATTAGTATGCTCAACACCATATAGCACAGGATGAATGTCAGTGATTGCAGAGAAGTCCCTCAGGTTAGGCTTGCTTCGAGTGGAAAGCACGCAAATCATTCCCAACATACCTTCAAATCTGACTGCCTAATTGCAAGTATGAAGCCACACTATGGAAGAGAGCAGACAAGAAAAGTATATGTAAACCTATATAAATGTGTTTATTTACCACAAATTTTCTATTTTTTGATATTGTTTTAGTCAGGGTACTGAAATGCTGCCAATTTGTTCAATGCTGCAGACTGAAATATCTGTTCTTGCCCAAGACAACTAGTATTTTCACTCAATTGGTAACAAAAACCAAATATGAGCTGATCTGAATAGACTGAATGGCCCTGCTAAATGAAAGAGTATTTACTGAAAAACAAAATTAAAAAAAAAATTAATATATTTCAGAATTACAAAATCAATTTCTGGCAACACAGCTCCTTTTCTGCAAAACCACTTTTCAGTCTCTTGATGTGTTGGTTTGGAAAGACAGGTGTCTGCCAGGGAAAGCTGGAGCTTCCCTTAGAATGGAGGATGTAAACCCTCTCCATCTGAATTATTATAATTTTGAAATTAGGGACTTTCAGGCAAAGATATGGGAAGAGGAATAACAGTTCTTTACTAAGAATATTAAAAACAAAAATGTAGTAGTACAAAAAAGAAAACAAAAAAAAGAAAACACTGACAAACCTGACACCCTGTTGGTCAGGGTGTGGGTAACAGTCCAGTTAAGCCCTCCTGGAGTGACAGGTGTGGTTCTGTTGGAGCAGAGATGATCCTGTAGAAGGGTGTAGTTTTCCTCTGAAGGTCCAGTGGTGGTAAGATGGGTCCAGTCTTCCTCTGGGAATCCAGTGGAAACAGACCGTCCTGGTCTTCTGAACCTCAGGTTTTATCCAGGTAGGAATACTTGGCTCCTCCTGCTGGGTGGAGCATCATACAATGGGATAATGTAATTTTATCAGTCATGCAGTGAGACTCAATGGCCCATTAACAGAAGACACCGCCCACCCCACCCTTGTTTTAACAGATGGCAACAGAATACATACTTTTAGTTACGTCTTGCATTGCAACCCAAGACACTTTGCCCCAGCATATACATGGAGCTGTTTTTTACAGTAGAGAAAACTAGTAAGATTTTTGTCATACACGGAACAAGTGCTCTGAATTTCTAATATATCTGATCTTAAACCAAGCAAGATCTCTCTTTTAAATGTAGCAAATGTGCAGAATCACAGAATATGCTGAGTTGGAAGGGACCCTCAAAGATCATCAACTCCAGCTCCTGGCTTTGCACAGCACCAACCTCAAGAATCCCACCACGTGCCTGAGAGAATTGTCCAAAAACTTGTTGAACTCCATGAGTCTGGTGTTGTGACCGCTGTCCTGGGGAGCTTGTTCCAGTGCTCACCCACCCTCTGGATGAAGAACCTTTTTCTAATACCTAACCTAAACCTCAAATTTTCATGAATAGTTTAAAAAACTTTGCTGGTATCCACCTGGTGACAAATAGGAGCAAACTTTGGCAGCAAGAAGTAGAAAACCTCACAGTAATCAAACCTTTATGAAATCCAAAGTGTCATTTTATCCAGGACAGAAAAATTATTACCCTCACTGTGTTGGATACTTTGGGGGTTGACATCTATTAGAGTTTTTAATCCTTTTAGGGTTTCTAAAATTAATACCTACTATTCCATTATTGCCACTAGAAAAGAGATTGTAGGCATTGTTTTTACACAGCTTTAATTGTTTGAAATGGTAAGTTATAGTGGTGTGGGGGCTTTCTGTTTCAGCCCTTTCTC
>VZSR01003209.1:4960311-5031138 GCA_013398615.1 Brachypodius melanocephalos
TCTGTAGCCTCTTATCTCCTAAAAGTAATCCTAAGTAGTCATGATAGATAGTACACTGTAAGTTATTCATCATCTCAGGCCCACTTAGTTCTGTGATCTCTTCTTAGAGAAATAATAAAGAGCTGGGAAGAGCTATAGATGACTTTAAGGAAGTTAATGGAACCGTCAGCAGCTGATACACATCCTAAGGTCTGTTTGTGCTCTGTGAAGATAAAGCAGCACCCACTCAGCAATTTCCAATGCACTGGTTAGTGTGCAATGCTAGCAATTCCTCCTGCTCTGTAAAATAACACAGTATCCTTTATTTTGAAAATATGTCGTCTGTGTACAAAAAGAGTCTGACTCAGCATGAATATTTAGTGGCTGTGTTTTCTGCATTCAGACTCTCTAGTTGGGGTGGGATGTTTCTAGCTAGGAGATTCCTTTCCTAGCTTTATGTTACTGCCTTCCCAAAAGATGGGAGATAGCTTCTGAAAACCATGAGGGATGATATCACATTTGTATTAGAATACATCCCTCTGCCTGGTGATGGAATCTAGCTGAGAGGAGTGTCTGGAAATTGCATAGCCTCCCCCGGCTTTGGTTGTCTCAAGCAAACTCTGGGGTATATTGTAATTCTTATCTAATGTTTCTTAAGGTTTCTGAATTCCTTTGTCTGCAAGTAAAAATATTTAATATTTTCTTTTGTGACAGATATGCATAATATAATGGTTTGGGTTTTGGTTTTTTTTCAAGGAAGGAAGACTGCCACAAATTAAATGCTAGGCAAGTAATCATGCATCTGTAATGAAAAAGGACACATAGTCAGCAAGTATTTTGGGCTCTATTCTTTTCACAGGAATGCCTCTGCTCTTGTTGAGGCCACCAGGCACAGCAGATTTTAGGAGAAGTCTGTAATATTTCTTGGAGATAGCATTCTTGCACAGAAGGGCAAATTTCTTGTACAACAGACGCTAATCTAAATGTTCTGATTACTTGATCAAATGCTCCATAAAGCAAATATTTCCATGGGCTATTTGATCAGACTTGACAATAACACCTTTAGCTTGAAGGAATAATGCTAATAGTAACTTTTAAAATTCAAAGCCATATAATTCCTATATAATAAATAAGAGTAAATATCAACCCTTATTATCAATGCTGTTTACCCCAACTGCCAAGCTACAATCTGTTTTACTAAGTTGGTCATCTTTTTGATTCCCTTTAATATTAACAGAGTGTTTATTCCTTTACTCTCTTTAAACTCTGCCTGATCACATAGCTGTTCCCCTAAAAGAAATTACAGGCTGCAGAGAAATCTGGAGAAATATCTGTGTTTTAATACTAGCTGTATGTCATCCAGGATCCCACCGGAGATGACATTATTACTTTTCAATGGCAAGAGCTGGTCACATGGGAGGTGATGTTTTTATTATAATCAGCTGGAGAGAACTGGTGAGGGTGAGCTCATCTGCAGCTGAGTATGTTTGAACTTTTGCACCTTTCAGTACCTTTCTGTGAGCAGTGAAAACTCTCTCCAAGTGGGATGTGTTAGGGAGTTAGGTTTCCTGTAAATGCTGAGATTTTAGAAAACGGCCACAGGAAATGAACATTGCAAAATAAAGTAGAACTGAAGAATTATGATGTTGATTATTGAAGCAAAGCAGTTTCATCTGGGTTCTGAAGGAAAGGATTATTACAGTTTAAATATCTGATTTGATTTTAGTCTTCCATTCACAGAATTAATCAAAAGACTTCTTGAATCTAGGTCATACTATTCAAAGCAGATTCCAGGTACACTGTGGCCAGCCACTATGCTGTGAGTCTCCTGGGAGATGCTGTGCACCCTTAACTCCTGTCTGAAGCTTCAAAACATGGTCTTTTTTCAAAACCTCGAGAAACACATCACATCTGCTTCCCTTGGACAATTTCCAGACAATATGCATTTAATTGACTTCTGGTGAGGAATAAATGGAAATCTAGTGGCACATCTGGTGCTGCCTTCAAATCAATTTACAGTGGTTAAATAGATTTGAACTGGCACTCACTCACATGAAGAACCTGTCATGCAGCTCTTTGTTCACTTCACCCCACTAACAATGGCCATTAAACAGTGTCTTTTGCCTTAATGCAGATTTTGCTGAAAAAAAAAAGATGACATTTTGCACATGGCTGGGCTTTAAGGCAGTTAATGAAATTAAAGCAAAGAACTCCCAGCACAGTAGGAAACCCAGATAACAGGAACAATCGTTTAGTCAGCACATTTCTGCTCCCACAGGAGCTGAGGCTAATTATCAGGGCCAAGGCAGCCAGTATCCAGAGGGATAAGGAGATGACAGCACAACATTTCTCTGCAGCATTTCTCTGCACAACTGCCCCCGACAAATTTATTTACACATTCTGGAGGAACAATGCTTTTGAAACATATTTTCCCCGTGCAGATGGGGAAGTCTAGTTAATGGATCCTTGTAGTTGTCCTATCAAATTTTCACAACAATTTGCAGTTTGGAAAGCAGCTTAGGCAGTTTATACAGTGCCATCCATACGGGTTGACCCTGGGTAATTTTGGAAAAGACGTATCAAAGGGAAAAAGGAGTTTACAGAGGGAAAGGATTCAAGTCTGGAAAATGTCTCTATGCAAAACAAACACTTTCTTCCCCCCCTCCCCCCTAATTTAAGGAAAAGTCAAATAACATTCCACAGTCATCAAAGCATGTTCTCTTATCACCAAGATGGCTTTGAGTTAACAGCGTACTTACTGATCTTTCTCTATTTTCTTTACTAAACCAGATCATAAAAGGTGAGAAAGAGCAGTTTTGTCTGAGCACTTTTATGAGTTAAAAGCATTATTTTGTGCTTAAGGCACTGGGCCAGATCTCCAAACATCTGGTTCAGATCCTGCTTTTTCCTGTGTGACAAAATATATTTGCATTTCAATTCCCCATCTACAAGGTGGGGATCATGTTGTTTTATTGTTTTACAGAGGTGGTCAGTTCATGGAGTTTATGTGAGTGCCTGTATGGCCCAGTTCAGTGAAAATGTGACTTTAAGCTCTGTAAAACAGTTGGTTACCTAATGTTTTTATTATCTGGTCCCAGCTGTATCACTATTTTCTGTGGCTTCAAATTACTTTTGTCAATAGTGTCATTCATAATATGAGGGAAATGCTGCTTTCTTACTTCCAATGGCAGTTGTATTAATAAGTTGTTTACAGTGCTTCCAAAAATGTGCTGTAAAGATGGAAATTATTTCAGTCATGTGAACTCCATCCACTAAGCTATCTTTTGCAAAAAGAGTCCTTCCACTGTTTTTGCTGCTCCTGCTCGCAGAGCTTCTTCCCTGTTTCCTATACATGAAAAAGTCCACTCAGGCTTCACACGTTACTATTTTCCAGTTTTCAGATGTACAAATCCGGCTGCAACATCGTGAAAGGTGAGCAATGAGTAAATGATGGTTGCGGTCTGATCTTGGCCAGAACTCAGTTAAGATTTTATCTTAACGCTGCCTTTGGTGTCCAGGGAAAGACACTGACCTGTGGGCTGTCTTCCAGCTCGTGCCTAATTGGAATGCTGGCCCTTGGCCAACAGCCCAGCAGAAAGTGAAGTCATCAGACAGGAGAAATCTTTGAATCAGCTCCTGAAATAGGTGGAGTTGTTGCAGGCAATAAAGTCATTTTACCATCCACTCTGGGATACATATTTCCTTCCGAAGATTTTATTGTTTCCGTGGCTTCCTGATAGTTTTCCAGCAAGATTGCAATCTCAGCCTACAAAGCAGCAGAAGACTGATTCTAGCTGAAAATGATCTGTGGTAAACGGAGACATTTCTGAGGACTCTGCTGTAAGGAGTCCTACCCTGAGGACTCTTCCTGTAAGAGAGTTGTGTTTGGAACAAATGCTGCAGACATCTCCTTTGGGCTGATCATTTCTGTTGTGAGTTAGCTCAGGAAAACCTAATTAATTGCTACACAGGACCACAACTATCCCAAATGTAAATATGCCAATTATCTGGTCCTGTTCTTATATCCTAAGACTTTTCCCTTTTGATCTTTCACTGAAAATCACAGAATTATATTCTCAAAATGACAGATTGAAATGTTTTACAACCTGTTTATAATGCAGTATTTCTGTAAACTGTGTGGTGGTCCTCTTACTGCCTCCTAATTGAAGGAGGGTATTTTTCTGAGATAAGGGAATTTTTTTCACAATAATGCAAGAACGCTCAACAAATCGTGTCAATATCCTTCTTGAGCCATAAAAACAAAAGGAAAGCAAGCAAACAGGCTTTTGAGGAAAAATTCAGCTTTTCATTCCAGGATTCTTACTCAGAGCAATACACATTCCCCAATTCTAGCCTGTTCCTGATAAACACAGAGCACACTCTGCTTTATCAGGAACAAACATTTTCTAGTAATTTATACCTGTCTATTTGGATTGATTGAAATGATTAATTAAGTGTGTTGAAAAATGCCTGGGTTATCAAGAAATTGTATGCAGATCTGATCACACTTTCTCTAGAAGCACACCTCATGTTGTGGGGTTCCTCAGGATCCCACCCATGGGTACCCCAAAATTCCTTCTGAGACAAGAAATGCTGAGGCATTTTTTCAGGTTTCCCCTTAGCCTTGGGGAAACAATTGCTAATATTTTTTTTCGTGGTGAGTTTTGAAAGAGGATGATCAGATAATACAACACAACAACTGCTTATGTAAAGTGGAATATGAAGAAAAGATAACAGGGTGCACCAGGAATTGGGAATGTGTGAACAAGTGCAGTGCATATTCAATGGCAGACAAAACCCTCTTCTCAGCAGCCTAGAAATGTTCAGTAAACAATCAAATGAGCAGTGTGGGCTGGGTCTAGGAACAACCATCGCTTAGGAGCCGCTGTTAAATACCAAACACAGTTTTTAGAAAGTCATGCCTTTCATCAAACTACCCAGAAGAAAGTTTTGTAATGTGCAAACCAGTTTGGGTTTTGCTAGTTCTACCAGCAGGTCTAGAAAAAGGTCACTTCCTTTGTAGCCTATTGTACCTACAACAACGCTGCTACATTTTAATGCTGTTACGTACTCCTGAGACAGAAAGGGTATAAAGGACCAGCTCGTGAAATCTATGGATCTCCAGCAACTTTGGTGGAGTTTCTTTTTATTTATATGAAGTAAATCGGGCCTTGGTCCTTTTTTGAGACCACTGTTAAGGAGAGTTTCAGGAATTTGTTTCAGAACAGTGATCCAGATACTTAAATAAATTGGAATGCATAAGAGTTGAAATAACAGTGGTGTGAAAGTATAATTAAAAATTAACACAGTATCTAGAAAGTGGATAAAAAGCAGATCAAATAATAAAGTGTGATTACAAATGAGCAGGCAGGACTTTTGCATCAGAAATGCAGTGCAGGGAAGTTCATTCTCAAACACAGGTCAAATTTCAAGATGTTTCCTGATAACATGGGAGGCAATCTGTGCCTGCATGCAATTCCTCACTTAGATAATGCATAGGAAACACAATGATTTAAACTCCCAAGGCATCTGACCCTGTGTGCAGTTGTCTAGGAACAAAATTATGTACAAAATACTCAGATATTATCAGAGCCTTGTGTATATCGTGATTCCATGGCAATGGAATTTGCTGAAGAATTGTGGTCTTGACTCTTGCTTATTATTAGTTACTATATGGAAGGGAATGAGAAGGAATTTGGAAGTTGTCAGGGAAGTCTGTGTGGTGGGCATTTTGCAGACATCCAGTAAATGAACACAGAATATAGAACAGGAAACTGCACCAGAAGGCGTAAATTACAACACTAGTTGCAACAGCTGTAATTACAAGAAAAAACAAACAAACCAATAAACAAACACACATCTCCTTGAAAAGAAAAAAAAAATAGCCAAGAAAATGGGAGGTGGTAGTTTATAAAGTGGGTAATATTCTAATCTGTGTGAGTATTAAAATACCTCTAACAGTGCCAGCCAAGCATCATCAGTGTGCTGAACTATGCTTTAATGTTAGCTGTAAGAAGGACGAGCTCTGATCATCTGGAAGGGATACAAAGCAAATTTGGAAAGGAAAAATTCTCTTTAGAAATGGAACAATTAACCATCTCACTGCAGAGTAATTCTCTAACTCTGATTTCTAGTCATACTCGTCCCATTAGCCCAGGCTGCCTCTCCGACCATTACAGAAGTTTGTGATGCAAATGTAACTGCCAATAGCTGAATATGAAACAAAAATACTAAAGTGAGTATGAAACTGAAGAGCTTCTTTGGACTGTTTGAGTTAATGCTTAAAATAATTTTTTAGAAACTTTTACTCTTCAAAACATAAATGAAAGAGCTGTGAGATTTCTAATATTCCAGAATGTTTTATTCTGAGTTCTTGGGTACACATCTAACATGATGATTTTTAATTAATTGCATCTCATTTTCGATTTAAATCTGACTTATTTTAAAAGATTTATTTAAAAATTGAATTTGCAACTCACATTTAGCAGGTCTAACATTCATTCACAGTCCCTTCTGATAATATTTTGTGGTGATAACAGAGGCCCAGACTGTTCTTTTCTCATTTTATTTTCATTTTGACATCTGTTTGTTGGTTACCTTTACATTGTGCTGCCTTAGTTTGGGTACAGACTATAGAAACAGCAGCCTCAGCATCACACCAGGACACCTGTGCAGAGCCTGTGGAGCCCAAGGAGGGGAAGATGAAGCCAACAGAGTGGAATTAATCCCTGTTAATCAAGCAGAGTTAATCACCAGCACTCCAGTTCAGTGAGCTTGGTACTGCAGGGCACACCTTAGAATCACTTTCCCCATCTCTGCTGGAGCTTTTCTAAGAGTCAGTCTGTGATGAGTGGAAGGTGAATCTGTGGATATGTCTCTGCCTTATTCTTCTAATGGTGATTTTAGGAATCCCAAATTTGACTGATGGCGCCCAGCCCAGCACAGCTCCACTGGAGGAGCCGTGGTTGTCCGGCCATGATGGGTTAGTGTGTGTTTGGGGGACACTTGGCAGCTGTCAAAGGGAATGGAGTCAGGCCAAGAAAGTTAAAACAGGGGCACGTTGTCCTGGGGAGGCAAAAGCCAAGGGGGCATCTGATATCATCAGCAGACCATTATCAGGCATAGGCAGAGGATGTTGCAGAATTTCCAACCTCTTTCAAAACTCTGCCTAATCACAACCTAGACAAGAACTCTTTGAGCCTCACCACAAAAAGCTGAATTTAGATGAGTACTACAACAAGGAGTAGGAGTTCTACAGAACAATGCAGAGAGGTATTGAAGAGTCAAAGAACAACTAATAAATTCACTAAAGCCTGAGGGGAAGATAAACACTACTTACAGCTTTTTGAGGGTGAGAGACTGTTTCAAACTGTCTGTATTTAAGTAGATTCCTCAATCCTAAACAGCAGTGGCAATTTTAAAAGTCTTTTTTCCTCTTTGCTTTTTCTGCTTTCCATTGGAAGAAAGTGGAGAGAAAAAAGATCATGAGGTTCTGCATAAGAGCCCTGAGGTCCACAAAGTGCAACCTGCTGTTATGGCAAACAGTCATTTAATAAAAATCTACTCATAAACTGTTGACAATCCTTTAGAAACATAATTAATCTTATTGCACCTCAGAAATCCAGTTTGGTAATTGCCTGCTCTGCTCTTTAGAAATCTTTCTCTACCTCTCCTTTTGCCAGTATCATCTTGTGCAATGAAGAACAAATTCCTCTTATCTCTGACCTTGCCTATTTGCTCATTTGAACAACATCACTCATTTAGGCACCTTATCCAGATAGGCTCCTCATGAATGTAGAATCCAGTCTCCTGAGCAGCCCAGCATCCCATCTCTGAAGGTGCTCTGTGTGTACTCAATCCAGATCAAGTTAATCCTTTTAATAATAGTGACCCATTCCAGGAGACATTTTATTATTTTAAGGAGAATTAATTAAATATTTCCGCATCTCTATTAAATATCTCATCTCTCAGCCCAGCAATGCATTCATCTTTTTCATATCTTCATGTCAGTCATTTCTCATAGTAAGGCCATCAACCTAACATGCAAGTCATTTTCCCTGCCTCCAAATAATAAATTGTCAACTTAAATGAGAAATTCTTATTAGTCTTTTTAATTCTAGTTCACCACATTTCTATCACTCCTGACTTATAAATCAATCTTTCTTGTATGATAATGTTCCCCCTCCTTATACAATGTTTTATCACTATACTGAAAATGCCTCCCACTGTGTCATCAGCAGATTTCATTAATCTGCTCTTATCCTTTGTGCCAAGGGCATTCATGAGGATATTTTATAATGCTGAGTTCCATAAGTAGTCCTGGAGGATGTCTCTGTGCAATCTTCCTTGAACTCTCAGCGATAAATCCTCATTCTCTCTTTCCCTTGCTCTCCTTGCCAAATCCTCTTGCTACTGTCACACTCATTTGTATTCACATAGGTGATTCCTATGCTATTTCATATCTTTTCCACTTTAATTTATGAACTGTATGAGAACACAGAAGTCATGATAAATTCAGTGTATTTTCTTTCGCTAAAAAAGCTGATTGCTGTCAGAAACAATGCCATCAGAATCTGTTATTTTTTGTAAACCCAAACTTAATTTTGTCCTATTTTTTACTACTTTTATGCCCTGTATTTTCCTTTGCAACATGTTCTAAAGCCTTGTATCCTATACTAAGTGTACAATTGCATCAATATATTCTTTCTGTATTCTTAAACACAGGGGTTTATTTCCTACACAAGATGGAAAAAATAGCCCCCATTTTCTTGTGGTATCTTTGGTAGGTAATAATGAATTTCTGATTTGCTAATATTGAACAGTGATCCATGTTTTAAACAATTAAAGTCTCCTTCCACACTCCTTTTTTTTTTTGTCTTTTGATAATCCATGGTTTGTTGCTATTTTTTCTCATCTCTAAAGCAGATTTTTCCCTAAGGTTTTTTTTATTCCTAGCATATTTTTTCAGGTAGCTGTTCATCCAGTTACAGTAAGATCCTTTCTCTAAGAGTTACAGAGGGGTTTTGCCTCTCCTATTTACCAATCCTCCCAAACTTTCTCAACATTTAGGACTCCACACTATTATGTCCACCCTGCTTCTCCAAATGGTTCTCTTTCATTCATAAAATTCCTTCTTTTTTTTTTTTTTCCTAACACTTCTTTTTGGGGTTATTTACAATAATTTAGTTTATACCAATGTGATGTAACTCATTATCATCAAAACTATTTTATGCTACTGTTGTTCTTTAGCCAGTTGGAGCAAAGACACAGTCCTTACTCGGTAGCACATTTTCCAGTAAATTCTCAAGCATTTTCCTTCCTGGGCTAAATTAAAAACAATAAAACAGAAAAGTAATGTATTTCTTCTGTTAGAACAGCACACCTTTCAGTTCATGTGGTGGCCATGCTCTTCACCCAGTCTCTGATTTTATAGTGATTAAGAGACTGATACAGTCAATGTCTTTTCTCCACAATGAAAAAACATTTGTCTGAAGTTATTTTAAGACACATTTTACCTGTTCCAGTGATGCCCATTTTATTCTTTAAGGCTAGAACCCTGCCCCTTGAATAATCCTGATAATTTCCAAAGGAGTAAGTTTTGGGCATGATATTCTGAGAAGATATATGAGAATCAGGTCCTAAACAAAAAGGCAGTGAAGGTTACTGAGGGAGGAGAATTTTTATTGTATTCCAAAGGAGTGTGCTAGTAATTAGGGGAAGAAATTGAGGTTGAAAAAAAAAAAGGATATCAGGAAAAAATATACTGAGACCAAAATACACTACAGTCTGGAGACATCTTCCAAAGAGAATCTTGGAAGCAAAAAAGTCTTGGGCTTTTAAAAGCAGATTTGACAAACCAATAGAATAGGAATTACATTTTAAAGCTGGCTAGCAGAGACTTTTTCCATCTGTAGCTTCTCTGTGTAGCTTCCATGTGTCTGTGTTCTCTACCTTCTTTTTCCCTGACAGATGTTCCACTCCTCATTAAATAAGGAAGTATCAGCTCCCTTTACTGACTCCCTCAATTTTCACTCATAATTTAACCCCAGATTTAAATTGTTGCTGCACTGCTTTGATCTATTCCATTGAAATGAATTCCAGGTAGTTTTTCTCTTTGAGGTACAGTTCCTCTCTGTGGCCCAGCTAAGGAGAGAAAGGAAGAAAAAAATGCTACCTGCATTTTAACAGTTCTGTGAATGAAAAAACATACACTTGATCACAGCTTGCAGTCTGTGGATAGGACTCAAAACAAGGTGGGTTTTATTCATTGTGTTTAATATCACACACTAAAGTTGGAGACACCAATGGCAGGTGATCAATTTTTTGTAAAATTACTTCCCATATCTCTAATTTCTTTACAGTCTTTCTTTGTACACTGTCAGATTTACATGCACTGGCCCTTCAAACACGGGGCTGGAGTCATTCTTCATCTCTCAGGGTTAACTAATTCATCATTAGACGAGCCCATGCAGATCTGCATGAAATGTTTGCTTTTAAAGCCAAGCTTTCTCACATCAGCTTTTGAAATTTTATTCACTTGGACAAGCTGATTAATGGTGTCAGCATTGTTCCTTTGCTTTGCAATGCATACTGAGCAGATGTTACACTGGCTTGTTGCCCCACACCGAGCACGAAGAGGTAAACCCTTCGAGACCTTGCTTTTGGACCAAAAGGTCAATAAGTCTGTTTTATACATAAATATGATAGTGATTAATCTGAGACATTTTGACTTAGTTCTTCTGGGAGGGGCTTTATATTAGAAGGACAGGGCCAAACCTGACAGGTCAGACTAGGCAGAACATTGGCTCACTGTAAGGGCAATCTTTTCTGGGAGGGTTTCCAGGTTTAGCCAGTTGTGGGGTGCTGTCATTATAGTTTGCATTTTTTCTCTCAGGGGGCATGTAGGCAAGGGCTGTAGGGAGAGGTAATGTCTTTTCATCGAAGCAATGAGATGTAAAGAAAAGAATGTTTTAGCCACGCAAATGCCTCTTCAGGTGTGAAATGGAAACCACAAACTTCAAGCTCAATGCAGAGTGAGAAGGAAAATGTTCTTAAAAAAATCTGGATAAGTAGCCCTGGGAAAAATATGAAATGTTAGCAAGAGAAGGAATAATAAGCCATACCTAAGCATTTTCTTTCAACATGGGCTCAACCTCAGATGTTAATCCTCTGAAATAGGACTATGGCTGGCAGAAGTGAATCAAGAGCATTGATACAAATGTCAGAAACATTTTTGCCATGAATTTTACGTGAGGTATGAAGTTTCCCAAAGCTCAGGAAGTATTCAGAACCAGAGCTTTTACATTACAAAATGGAGGCTGTAAGCCTAGCTTATTTGTTGTCCTGGGAAAAAGATTTTGAATATGCTACACTCACAGATAAAAATAAAATTATTATATCTCTATCTCCCAAAAATGCAATGGAGTTACTAATTTTATTTAGTTTACTAATGTTTTAATTTTATACATATATATACAACTATCAATAGATCAATTTGTTAATTCACACATGGCGTGTTTGTTTTTGTTTGTTTTTCTCCAGAATTCTTTCTCCATGCTAGCCAAAAAGAAGAAAATGAATTAAAACTGTATGGATTAATCCCATTCAGGTAAAACTTAATCTATTTTAGTGGATGTAAGATGTGAATATTCACAATGCTCTCAGATCTTACAGCCCTCCCTAAGGCTCAGGGCTTGCCACCCAAGTGAATGTCTAACACCCAATATTAAATCTTCAAAAGAGATTTTATAAAATAATTTTTAGTACTTGTAATATTTAAATATCAAAAATATTATATTATCATTTTTGTGGCATACAAGGTTTGAATATAAGCTACGTCAGCTAGAATGACACAATTATATTGACATGAGTCTGCTGGTCAGGAAAACCTCTTACTTTACAACTGGTCTTGTCTCACAAATTCCTGGGAGCTTGGCTAATTTAGCTTGTGCTGAAGAGAATGGATTCAGCCCTGGAGGTCCACAGTCACTGCCTCCTTTTGAAGGGTATGACTAATATTTACTGCAATATTTCATTCACATCTCTAGAAGGACATATGTAAAATGACAATGACATATAAATATAACTAGACTATAGCCTGTATTAAGTATATTTCCTGTTAATTACATTTAGATTGTTTGTATTTCTTTCCATAAGCATAGGTGCCCAATTTACGTGCATGTCATTAAAATAAGTCTCTGTCTTAACACCCAATGCATTGCAACCTGTTTGCTTAAACTATTGAGAGTTTATACGGACTAAAAGCCTAAAAGGTTAGTTACTGTACACTGTACACCTTTAGTATCAGTCTCAGTTATGACATGAAGTGGTTTCTAACAGAATCCATCACCTTCCAGCTGACTGCATCCTTCCCCTTGAATAAGAATTTGCAGACAAAATAGCTACTGAAAGGGCAAGGGATAAAGAAAAGCAGCCCCATGAACAGAATGGCATTTGTTTCTTCTGCCACCTCAAGTTGCTGACTTCCTTGCCCTCTCCATGCTTCCATTTGCATAACAGAGTTGATCATCTGGCCTTTATTACAGACATTTGAACGTAAATCATAACTGAAATATAAAATACATCCCAGAGAACACTCTGCTCACTGACAGAAAAATGAAGGTGCTATTGCTGCCTAAAGGATACCAGAGGTGATAAAAGAAGCACATCAATGTTGCTGATGGATTCTCTTTGTTACAACTTGCATGAGAGGCTGCAGGAGGTTTTCATGGCCATGCTGAAAGAAGTGCTTCTTTTAGTTCTCCTCCTTTCTCCCATTGCTGTAAAGATGTTTAAGAAACTGGACCTCATATCTCAGCATATAGCTTATCACCAAAGCTATTCCCATTTTTGATACCCTCTTGGACTGAACTGGCCTCCAAACAGGGAGATTTCATCTTACATTGAGATATAATCATGTACTTAATGGTCACCAATCTAATGAAAAGACCCTCCTGATCTGCAGCATTTTACTGAGCCATTCTACTTAAAATATATTTATATATTATATTTATGTATTTATTTTATGTATTATATATATAAAATATGCGTATGTATATAAAATTATATATCATTTCATAATATATAAATATATACTATACATACATTCTATATATATATAAATATATACTATATATAATATATAGTTTATATATTTATTTATATTTATGTCTGGAAAGACACTCTTTTCCTCCTCAACATACAAGCAGCTGCAGGCTTTCATTCCTAACATTCAGAAATAAACTGAAAAGTATAGGTTCCATACTTACTCGACCTTTTTGACAAGGATTCCCTAACTTTTAGTTTTGCTAGAGCAAGCTGGGTTGCCATGCTTCCTGTATCTGTGCATTAACAGAATTATTGCACACACACACTGGGTCCAGGATTTCCCAGTGAAGCATTTCACATCTGTGTTGCTGGGCCTCATCTCAGGAAGCCTGTGAGTTACTGCTCCAACCTTCTGATATTCAATACAGTAATTCCTTCCCTTTACATTTGCCCATAAGTTATGATTTAGTGAATCTTTTCCTTCACATCTGCTGCAACTGGCTGTCCAAGTTCTTCAGGAGTCTCTCCAAATCCATTTTCAGTAACATTTCTATTGCTTCTATCTCATTCACAGGAGAGATTGACACTATGGGGTTGCAATCTCATCCAACAGCTCACATCTTTCTCACAAAGTTTTGCCCAAAATCCACTTCAGAGCCTGTGTTGGCACAGAAGCAGTGGTGTTGCACCTCAAGAGGAGTGGGTGTCATTTGCCCCTTATGTCTGAAAACGCCAAGAGACTGGGGAATTGAATATTGCCAGTCACAAATTAACAACAACAAAAAAACCCCAAAAAACAAACAAATAGGCTTGAAAATACTATTGGAAGAAGATGCAGGGCCAGGCAGTTCTCTCATCTATCTTGTTTTTATCAAACTTTCTGGTTGATTTGGGAATCTTTTAAAATTATTTTAACAATCATAAGGGTAGGATCATAGAAACCTACCCTTTTGTAACATCCTTTATTTCTCTTTCTCTCTCTCTCGCTCTCTCTCTCTCTCTTATTTCTTAATATGGATTTTGATTCTTGAAATTCTTGCAGAGTCATTGCTAGCCAGCACCAAGTGCCGGCAATAACAGTAAAAAAATCCCAAATTTGTGGGGTCTTAAGTAATTGGCAATGCTGTTCTCCAGAGAGAAGAATTAGCCCTGTGCACAAAGTTTGGATTTCACATAAAACAACTCTATTTCTTTAAATTTGATCAAACCCCCTAATGTTTATGTATGTCTTTATTAGCAAAGTGTAGTATTTCCTTTAAAGCATTTAATATGTTCAGGCTTTCTTCCATTTAAAATGATAACTCTCTACTATTCCAGTTAAATGCTACACCAATTTGTTTGAAGTTGAGTCATTTTTGCCTGCAGTTCCAGCTCTGAATTTCATCAGCATCACTAAGGGCTGTCCATCAGCAGCACATTACTTAAATCTGTACCAAAGATATCAAGTTTTCATCACTAATCTGGTGTTTCTAGAATATACTTTCACATTTTGATTCTCTTCTTTTCACTACAGTTTGTTTTACTCACCACTGTGTTGAAATGGTTGCAGCTCAGTTTGTGCAGGTGGGACTGCAACAAAAGATCAGATGAAGCCAAGCTGCTCTCCAGTTTCTTTATCTGGAAGAGAAAGAGCTGATATCAACAGTTTCATACCCCAAGTCACAATTTTAAAAACAGGCGAAGTACAAACTCTTGAAACAAATTAATCTATTTGCTAAGGAAATTACCAATCTCATCTGCACCTATTTCTGAAACAGAAAATTTGCTTGAAGCTCTTCCTTTTGGATCTCAGCTTCCAGACATTGTCCTCACAGGTTCAATTTTTAGTCTCACCTCAAGGTTCTGTTGACATCTGAGGCTCCCCTGTAGACAGGTACAAATATATTTCAACTAAACATTACATTGGTCTCTGAGAGTGATGTATGGACACAGAATTTTCTTTAGACTGGATACAAATTCCTGTCTTTCACCTTCATAAGGACAAAAGAAACGGTGCTCTTAATTATTTTCCTAATCATAAATGTGATCTGTTCTCCTCAAGCATGTAAATGTATCACTAAAGAGCTGCAATATTTGAGGAGCTCAACATCTAAAATTTTTCTAGTTGCCACTGGTCAATGAGGTTGGAAGCAGAAATTAGTATAAATCTAATAATAATTCAACCTGGTACAGTGACTAAAGCAATTCAGAGGTAATAAAAGATAAGAATGCAGGCAGAGAAAATAACTAGAACAATATAAGCAAGATACAGAATTTGGAGCAGGTGCAAGTTACAAAAGATTATTTCAACCTGGGCTTTGCATGCAACAAGAAAAGCTGAAAAACAAAACTAAATCCTGAGAAAAATGCAAGACATTGAAGACAATGTGAAGAACAGCATCTTAACTATAAAATAAAGAGGAAATGTATGGAAATAATTGAAGTAGAAGATTCATAGTTCTGATTAAGAAAAATAGATACTGACTTAAGTATGGTCTTAATTCCCACAGAAGCTGAAGCCATGATTAAAGTTTTACCTGTGCTTAAGTGCTTCATTAATCCTATAGTAATCATAGACTCCTCCTTCAGCTTTCACTGAGCCATAAGATACACTGCATCCTGGGAATTTAAATCGCTCAATACTTTGAAATACTCCTTTTATTTAAACATATAGAACCCATAGTTATAAGACACAATTCTTCTTTAATGTTTTTCTATCTGTTTTTGCATCAAAGATCTTAGTAGTAATGGCATTGATTAAATAAACATGAACTTGTTCGAGAGTAGCAGACAGTAAGAGAACCTCCTTAATATTTTCCTTCTCTATTTACACTGTTTAAATAAGAAAAAAATAGCTTTTTTTTATCACCATCATCCCTGAATTGTTTCATATATACAGTGCAGTAAAAATGTAAAAAAAAAATTATTCTTGGAATTTATGTTACTGTTTTCCCCAGATAATGACTTTCAGTGTAGTAAAATAAACAGATGTTTCTTACTAAAATAATCCAGAGCTAAATGTTAAATGTTTATTCTCTGTTAAAAACGCAAACCAGTCAGCAACCAAATAACTCTAGAGTGTCAAATAAATGTGCTTTATGTACAGTAATGAGGCTCCTAGCTGAAGTAAATTAATAATTAATCTCAGGTAAATATATCATGGTGGCTTTATAAATGTGTTTCTGAGGATGAGATTAATTATGAACGTTGATGTGAGCAATATATAATCAATACCCATTCTCCTTTCTAAAAGGATGAATTTAAACCCATTCTGCAACTAAGACCTTGTTGTTATTCTTAAAAAATCAATATAATAGGCAATAAAAACTGGAGCAAAGAAAAAATGAGAGCAAAGAGAGTAGAATGATTTTCACTGAAAGCTATAACAAAACATAGAAATCCCAAATGAGATGAAGATAGTAGCCAAGGGCAACAAAAGCTAGGTTCTAGAACATTACCTGGAACTATAGGACTTTCACCCATAGCACATCACTTGGTGCCTTAGAGGCATACAGTCATAACAGGTCAGAAGCGACCTTCGGGGATTATCCAGTTCAGCTCCCTGCTCAAACAGGTCTCATCAGATCAAGCTGATCAGGGCTAGGGGAGTCCTGAACATCTCTAAATATGGAGATTCTACAACATCTTTGAGCAACCCAGTCCAGTGTATGACCATCCTCATGGTATGTTTTTTCCCTTTTATCTAGAATATGGAGATTTTCCCTTATATCTAGAATATGGAATTTACTGTGTTGCAATTGGTGTCTGTTGGCTCTTGTGCCATCAGGGTACACTTATGAGAAGAGGCTGGATCCATTTGCCAGTCCTGTCCTGCAGTCAGGTAGTTCTAAGCTGTAGTGGTGCATTTTGGGTTCTTCCAAGTTTCCCCCCACCCCAATCATAGCTAACTCCTGAGTCCTGCCCATCATTCTGCAGTCCCACCCCGATGCCTGGAAAATTCCAGGAAGGCTGTCAAGTGATTCACAGGGTTTCAGCTCTCTCACCTCTTTTTATGCATTGTATTGTTCTACTAATGTTCCTTTGGTTCTGGGTCACTTCCCTTCACTTTTTGGATTGGTTCCATGTTCGCACCCTCCCATGCCTCTCCCCCGGTACTTAAGGTCAGACCCAGAGGGAAAACCTGCTTTTGTGGGTTCACTCCTCTGGATGAAATAAACCAGAGCTGAATCCCCCAGAAGTCCTCTCTTCATTTCCTCACCGTCGCCAAGTTTCTGCCTAAGGCTTAGACACACTGGACTGGGAAAGATACCGAAATGTGTCTTTACATGAGAGGTCAGTGCCAGAGCTAGCCGGAACAGCACTGAACTTCGACAGTAAGCAGTAACAAGGTCTCCTTTTCTCTGAGCTGAAAATATCCTACTTTATCAGCCTCTCCATGTGCATCAAGTTCTCCAGCCCCTGATTGTTTTTTGCATTTTGATTTACTCTGTTCCATGTGCCAAAATTGTTCTTGTACTGAAGGAGCTCCAAACTAGGGACAGTACTGAGATGAGATGTTATGAAAGATCATTTTCCTGACTCTCTCAGTAATACAGCTCAAGACACTGTTGGCCACCTTGGCTGCAAGGGCACAGTGCTGACACACATTCAAACTGTCCTCCAGGACACCAAGGTCCTTTTCTGCTTCCAAACAGCTCCCAGCCTGTACTGTTGCATGGGGCTATTCCTTCCTGGAAGAAGAACTTGGAATTGCTCTTGTGGAGCTCTCTGTGAATAGCAGCCCTGCCCTCCAGCTGAATTCAGCTTTTGAAATGCAACAAAAGAATGTAAAATCTAGAGAGCTATGGTGGGAAAGAAGCCCAGCACTCTGAAGCTTCTCGAGGGAAATGAGAGAACCAGATGGAGATGATAGTTTCAATTACCTCTAGAAGTTACTCGCAATGGGAAGCAAACATTACAGAAATGCTTAGTTGGCTAAACATTCTTCTATCAGCACTAAAGTTTGGTCTTCTGTCTTACCATATTGAAAAAACAGTATTTGTGCTGATTTTGTAAGAGGTGTTGGCAACTTGCCTTATGAGATTGGTATCATATGTTATTATGTGTGTACTTCCCACAACATTTCAATTTTGTATCTGTTCTGATTTGATGACAGTGACAGTTCTAAGTCACAAACTTAAATTGAGTCTTTCTTCCACAATTTTTTGCCCCAGAGGAGCTACCTGGGAGCTCTCACAGACCAAAATATGCAGTACTCTGCAGCTGGTGTACCTAAACTCATTTTGTGCTGGAATCTTCTCAGAAGGAAGATTCTGAAAGCCATAGTGACCATCTGGACTTATCTAATTCTTCAGATCGCTCTATTGCGTGAAAACCATGTATTACGACAAGTCCTTCAAACAGCTGCATTGGTAATCCCTTGGCTCTGTAGATTTTATAAATCTTTGAGTCCTTTAAGGCATATAACCTTTAATAGTTTGTCATTGCTTATGTCAGGATGGTGGTGTTCTCTTTGCAAAATATGTAAGCTAGAGTCCACAAAAATCCTTTGTGGTCAGGGAATGTAACTTTGGGATAAACTTCCAAGATAGATTAGGCAAATTTGGCCTCTGGCTGCTTCTAGGAATTCTGCAAGTTTTCACACCCCATTTAGAAATCAACCCTTTCACAGATACTCCTTTTTTACATGCACAAATAAACTGTTTAGAATAGTCGAATCAAGTTCACAGAAATACCTTGACAACAGAACATAACACAAGAGAAAACCTCTGTCAGGTCCACCAGAGACTGTTACTGAATTACATGTAGGATGTTCAGATGCTCCTCTTAATGCATGGCACCACTAAGCCACAAATTATTCAAGGAGTGATTTTTCCAGCACACAGCAAATACCACCAATGATTAGTGATCTTAGGAATGTGGTCTCTGTAGTACAGAAAGGATGTTATTGTAGTGATACAACTACTTCATGTGGCCTATGGCATGAACTTCTGTGTTTGGTGAATGGAAGACAAAGCAATGTATGTCAATTATTTTTGATTCACCTTCTATTATGTGTTGCAGGATGTCTTGCTGGCTATTACAACTTACAAAATGACTCAAAAAACATTCACCTGTGATACACTTCCATTGACTTTGCTTTCTTTGGAGTCTCTTCCCATGTCATTAAAAGGTTTCAAAAGTGGAAAAATATGAAATGTTCTAAAATCCCCATGTTTATCATTCCCTAATTATATGAGAAGCCACCTCCTAAGAGCTGTGGCACAAGTATGGGCCAAACAAACAAAAAATGTGCAACAAAATTTTGCTGACTTTAGTCCGAGCAATTGGATCTGTTCTGGAATCTTCTGTTCCACCTTGTGATTTGGCACAAGCAGTATGAATGATATGCTCAAGGAAGGAGAGTTAATGCTCTCCAGATTTCTTTGTCAACAGGCTATAATGGCTTTACACAAAGCCCTTAATAAGCTGTAAACATAGACTTGCACATAGTTCAGTTTTCAGCATCTTAATAAGGAATAGTAACATAAAAACAATTACTAAACATAATCGAAATATTTCTTCCAGCAACTCTGTGGATTGGGTAAGACTAACCCCTGAGGTGGTTTTCCTGCCATTTTGGTGGGGCCAGCACTGGACACTCCTGGCCAGGAAGCAGTATCTCTTTCAAAGAACTGTTTGGGAGGAGAACAATTTCTTCTCCCAAAGAAGAAGTTTTACTGTGCAACCGCTGGATCTGGATGCCACCGGGGATCGATGTGCAACAGCCCTTCCACAGCAGAAAGGATAAACCATGAGGCCTGTACTGGATGAGAGCCTGATCTTTGGAAGCTGGAGAGTCCCAAGTCCCTTCTGCTTTGTGGTGAGAGACAGCACGGTCAGTGGAGTACTGAGTGCTTCAATCATAAACTGAGAGAAATGTGAAATGATGGCTGTGTAGGTGTGGCTCCCACCCTTCCTCTTGACCTTTAAACTTTGCTGGGAGGAATCTGGGTTGTGACTGCAGCTGTGGAAACATGGACATGATGTTTTATTAGCACCTGAAAATGATATTCTTTATATCTACCACTGAAAAGGTTGGAGAAAGTGCTTCTGTCCACAATGATGGTGTTAGAAAGGTGATTCTTTGATCCTAACAGTGGTTAAAATCTCATAGTTTTAAGACTTCAGAATTCCAGTTTGGTTTTTTAAAAAGTATTTGTTTCCCATGGGCGACTTCAGGCTTTAGGGAAAGCTCTCCAATCACACACGGCGCATGTTCAAAAGCTGGGGGACAAGGGCTTAAGCTGCAATGGCTTGGGACCTCATAGCCAAGCCCTCTCACATCTAGAGCTGAATTCACAATTGCGTTTGGAGCGCTATGACACCAGATTATCCTTTCTATTAACAACAGCAATACTCGTGTTTCCGAGGAATTTTGTTTGCGTTTTTCTCATAAATTTTGCCTTAATCTCTACTTCGGGAGGGAAAAAAAACCTCAAAAAATGAAATATTCGTAGCCAGCTCGCAGAAGAGGGCGGAGGTGGAACAGAGCGGGAATTCAGGGGCTGGCTCCGGGGGACTCGGTCTGGGGCCTTGAGCCCCGCGCAGGGCGCCCGGGAGGGCGCGGCTCGGGGCGGGAGCGGACGGGGCCCCACGCTCGGCGGGGCCGCGCCGGGGCCGCGCCGGGGCCGCCGCCGCCCGGGGCTCCGCGGCGCCTGGGGCCGGCCGTGCGCGGCGGAGGGGGCGGCAGGAAGCGGGGCGGCCCCGCCGCGCCCCCGGAAGCGGTTGGGCGGCCGCCGGGGACGGGCGGGCTGGCGGGCGCGCAGGGCTCAGACGCGGCCCGGCGCGGCCGCCCCGCAGCCCGCGATGCCCTGGGACCGCCGGGCGCGCCGGCCACGCCGCGGGGCATGGTGAGCCCGGGGCGGCCGCTCCCCGCGGGGACCCGGCGGGCGGCCTCGCTGCTCCACCCCAGCCTCCTCCTCCTCCTTCTGCTGCTGCTGCGGAGCACTGAGGCGCAGAAAGGTGAGTGCGAGAGCAGCGGCGGGCGAGCCCCGCAGCCCCGGCAGCCGGGGGAGGGAAACCAGCCCTCCGGGGCTCTGCTGCTGGGAGGGGGCCGCCACTCGGCATGTGGCCCTACACGCCGAACCTGTCCCCTCCCTGGCCAACAAAGAGCGGGAGAAGAGCTCCGTTTGGAAAAAAAAAAAAACCAAAAAAAACCCAAACCAAACAAAAAACCCAACCAAAAACGAAATAAGAAACGTTTTTTCCTCCCCGCTGCGGCTCTCGCACGGGGAGCTGGCGGCGGGAGGGCTTCACCCCGGCGGGGCTCGCAGGGAGCCGGGGCTGTGAAGGCAGCGCAGAGGCTGTGCGGGGCTTGGCGTGCTCGGTGCACGGGTGACCCCCGCCCCCGGGCTGGGAAGGGTCCGTGTGAGCCCGGAGGCGGGGAAAGGGGAGATTCTGCCTGCTGTCAAAATTAACTTGCACTCGCCCGAGAGTGTGCAGCAGTGTATGTAGGGGTGAGAGTCCGGAACGTGTGGCAGACAGGGTAGTAGGCATTGTTGTTTTTGGGGTTTTTTTTGTTTAGAGAAATCGATGAGATTTCACCTCCTCGGGTGGACTTAATGAGCAAGCTTTAGCACTGTGAAAATTACGAGGCACAGTTTGGTCACTTCATGGCAGAAGATCAGAGGATGCCACTGTGACTGTCACTTTGATCATGTGCTTGAGACAAAGTGCTGGGAGTGAGTGTTTTGACAGCATCTTGAAACTCAGTTCTGGGTCTGGGAAGATTAATTTTGTGGTTTTCAATTCCACTTGCTTCTTGCACTGGTATTGAATCGTTTCAGAAAGTGATCTCAGAAACTTCTGTCGCAAACCTTTTTATTTCCATCCCAGAGATGGGAATATGGTTGCATTTCAGAAATGCTGCATTTAAATACACAAAGAGAACAGGAACTTCATGCACTCTACTGTTTATGCATCTAAATTAAAAATTTAACTAAATAATTAAAATTAATTAATTGAACGAGGGAAGCTCAGTGAAGTATCCGTAGAGCAAGGCAGTTGTGTGGACTTAGCTTCTCCTATTTCCAGCTAATTGCATTTAAGTATGTTCCTGTACACATACAAAACTAATGCTAATAAGCATCTGACGCAGCTAGGTTTGTTTTCTTGTAATTTATGATGGAGCTGGAGAAGACCCATTTGCTTTTGAGAGGAAATTGGGCGATTTTAACATTTAGTCTTTTGAAGGTTGCTGCTGGATGAAGCAGGCAGCAGCAAGGTGTTAGTTCATGCTGTAGGATCATCACGCTTGTGCTGACCTGACACTTGTCTGACCTTTTGGTGAGCGGACTGACTTTGTTATTCTAGGAGAAAACTGAAAAATAACTGTGGGGGTAGAGAAGAGTCATAATTTACCTGCAGATGACTGAGTCGAATTGGCTCACTGAGTAGTCAGGGGTGTGTTAGAGGGGTGGGACCATGCAGTAAAAAGTGGCGCTTGCGAGGACAGTAGGCTTTTAGTGAAGCTAAGTACAGAAAGATAAAGTCAAACTCTAGTTAATGCTTAAAGTTTGCTGATAAGTCTCACTTTTGAGCAGGAAGGGAGCTTTCTTATTGACAAGCTTCATTTTGTTTGCTAACAATAAGCAGAGCTTTTTTTTTGAGGTAAGGGACTCTGGTATTGTTGAATACAATGCTTCAATATGAGAAACTGCTAGCGCTTGTAAGAAGAGTTCTGCTAGTGAGGAACTGTTTCCTTGCCAAAATATTTCCATTTATCTTATTCCAGAGAAGGTTGGGGGGGGGGGCCATATCCTGTATCCCTAAATGCAGGCATGATTCTAATTTGGGTAAGGAGTCCCATATAGAAATGAAGCTGCTGTCTAGCTCTTGAAGGTCTGCACAAAGTTATTAATCAATTAGGGCATTAAATATGTGAATAGGCTTCTAAGAGAATATTTTGACAATGAAAGTAACCATGAGTTGGGGAATTCTACAATTAAAGTTGCTTTTAAGCTCTTTTATAAAAGTACAGTGAGTGATACTATGTAGGAACCTAGCCTCATTCATTATGTTAGAGAGGCTGATGCTGTGTTAATAAGCAATTGTTCATTTTCTTTTCCACTGTTAAGCAGTTCTAAGCCTCACATACAACATGGTATTTAAATCTTTTTCTGAAGATGGTTTTCATTTCTCACATGCTTTTCTGCAGAACACCTTCCTGGTATGAACTGATTTAAAAATAACATTATTTTGATCAACGTGAAGCTTTTTTTTAGTACTGGGCCAAATTATGCTCCTCACCTTCCAGACAACAGGAAACTGAGAAATGAAACAGTGCAGGTATTGCTGTGGTGGATATGTTTTTCACAGTAGCCCACTGTATTATCTTGTGGCATTCAATTGGAATTTTTTTCAGTCTATCATATTTAAAATCATTTAGTGTATGTAATTCAGAATTCCTTGGTCAAGGACTTGAATTTGAGTGTGTTGCTGTCTTTGGTAATTATGAGCATTTTTTATTAGCTGTAACACCTTCAGAAGTGCCCTGTGCTGCATTTCATAATATCGTGTCTTGGGGACTGTCCAGCTGATGGCTGTGCAAGTCAGCTCTTGTGATTTTTGAAACAGTCGTGTAGTGATTCTAGCTGCTGATTGCAAGGAAATTGATATTTGAAAAATACTTAGAGTTTTTTGTTTGTTTGTTTGTCATGTAATTAGGCAGGTGTGAATGAAAGCAAGCCAGCAGCTAAGCTTCCTGCTCTTTGTGGATTGCATTTTGAGAAACAGTGCTCTTAGCAGATGTTTAGGTATTGACATAAATTTGATGTGGTCTGTTCATTAGCTAAGTTTAACCTCTTTTTTTAATTCAGAAAAACATAGCTAGAGGAGGAATGGTTGCTTAGCTTTCATCAAAATAGAAGTTGAATAATGTGTCAGTAATTCTGAAGGTATGAAGCTTGTAGGGTCTGTAGAGCAAGAACTTTGTTACCACACAAACTAGTTTGGTAGCCATCTCTTGGCATTCCTAGTGGATACCAATGTACCAGTAAAACTGGAGAATCAAGTGCCTACATTTAAAAGGAACCTTTCATTCTGAAGCTGATTCCCTGGTGACTTGAAGCAGATTTATTTGCAGTCTTTTTATAAAAAAATTAGTGCTGGGTGCTTGTTTTCAAGTGTGCTTCCCACGTTTTGTTCTAAACAAGTAGCAGCCCATCAGAATGTTGTTATATGCTCAAGCCTCGTTGAAGAAAGTGCAAAGAAGTGATTCACTACTGCAGTTTAAGAATGTTTGCTTCGATGTAGCAGAGAAAAATAATTTTTGAGTGTCTGGTACTGACTTACTGTCATCTGAAAAGTGAAGCGAAAGAACTGATGGCTCTGTGCACACAGAGTCTCATGAAATGGTTTTGCATGGCCTTGTGTTCAGGGGTGCAGCATTTTTGGATTATTTGTGTGTTCCTTGCTTCTCATCAGTTCCTCGGTGTGCTCTCCTCTCCACAGTGCTCCTGGTCTCACCTCTGTTTGTCCCTCCTGCTGGGCAGTGGCACTGGTGGCTCTGAGTGTGGGCAGCCCACAACTGGGCAGGTGCTGATCCATCGGCCGTGGTCTCGGGAGAAGGAATCAGGCAAAGAGAAGATGGCTCTAGCTACATATCCAGTGGCTGAGCAAGGTGGAGGGAGGCTGCAGCTTCTCCCTCAGGGTCATGGAACTGATGATTTCCTGCTATAACAGGGGCTGATAAGGATTCCTTCCAGCTGCCGGGGTAGCCCATTTCAGGTGTGTCTTTTCCTGCTGCAGAGCGCTCCTGGCACCTGAACATAAAGCACTGCCACAAAGCCTCTGTCACATGAGCCATTGCCATGTGCTGCCTTGCACACAACTGCTGGTTTCCATGTTTGCTAAATTAGATTGGGTGGTGTCTCACTGCCCATTGTGTCTCTTGTCCTTGGCTGGGCTCATCTGGAAGGAAGGGAGTCACAGCCAAACCCAAAAGGAATTACTTTGATTTAAAAGACCCTCAGATCTTTGCATGAGAGATTTATTAACATCAGATTAAGTGTTTTATGAGGAGGAGGGCAGTGCTCTAATGAACTGTTTTGCTTTTTTAATGGGACAGTTCTACTTATGAGTGCAGAGTGTTTTGAAGATGCAGCTGTGCATCTTGAAGATTCAGGGATTGGTACCATTTAGACAGAAGTGCTGAGGCAAATCCCTTTCATCCCTGTGTTGAGAAGTATGGAAGAATTTTTCAAGACCAGGGTTTAAAGTTAGGGTAGGCTTTTTCAGGTTTTCTGATGCTCTTTTTAGCTTCCCAGCATTGCACCTTGAAGACAGATTTAGAGAGGAGAAACGGTGCTGTAAAGAATTTTATGGAAGAATGTTGTTCCTGAAGGGAAGTGTGCTGGTATTGGAAGTATAGATCTAAAAAGAGTGAATATTCTTTGCTTTTGAAAACAAGAATCTCAGGAACACTGTTTTCCCTCCTCCAGTTAATGGGCCTTATTTGAAGTGGGTATGTGGATCTGGTGGGCAAAATGTACATCCATGTGTTTTACAGAACATCATTTTTGGGAGGATGCCTCCCAGTCCTGGCTTGGTTCAGCCCAGCTCATCTGGGAGTCTGTTGTGCTAGCCTCGTCCATTCCTGTAAAGAATGCAGGAATTACCCTTTTTGTGTAAATACCCTTTGGAGCTCTCATACTCATAATGTGCATTTTGGATTTAAGCAGTACGATGTATGTTGGTTTTATATGTATAACTATATGTGTGTGGCTATAAAAATCAAGTATCTGCTTAAAAAAGCAGTGTAAATGTTCTTTCAGAAGCTTACTGTGTGCATCTCAAGGCAGTGACCTTCCAGCTTGTTAGTGCAGTCTTCAGGAAAATTATTTTTCTGCTACTGAATGGAGATGTTCAGCTTTCAAGATTATCAGGAATGTTTTCTTACATTATTCATGTAAGAGAAAAATAAATGTCTCCTTTCTCTGCAATTCTGCCGACCTGCTTTATGCTGTGGGAAATGATACATTAGGTTTTTAATGCCATCGCTGCTGTTCTGTGTAATTTCAGTCATCAGCTGGTTAAGGGCTGCCTTGAATGCATCAGCTTTCATAGCTCAGTCATCAGTTCAAATGCAATCCTTGCTGGAATTGCTGCTCAGCATATTGTGAAATGTTTCTATATTGGTTATTTTATCTGTATTTTGAAAGGCTTTTAAAAAAGCCGTTGCTTGTCACCCCCTCTTTTATAACTGCACCCTGTGCTTTGGGGAAACCTGGGATTTGTTCTGTTGTCAAAGTATTTCCTTTTCCTCCCGCACTTTCAGATCGAGTTGCTTTTAGATTAATTTCTCTAAATCAAGTGTTCTGGAATATTCAGGGTCCTTTTATTTAAAATAGGATATTTGAAACCATTGTCCAAGCATAGAGTGTGCATTTGTTACTAAAATGAAGTTCGGGGATGTGGAGAGGGAGAGCGGGAGTAATATTGATGTAGGAGGCCATGTGGTAACTTGCATTTAGGTAAAATTTTCAGTCCTGCGTTTTTTTTATACAGATTATCTGTGAAGCTTGTTCATTAATCTGCAAGACTATGAAATATCAGATTTTGCTAAGCTACTTCATTTGCTGTCCATTACTGGAGGCAAACAGCTTGAGCTGTGCTATTCATAGTGTGTTTGAGCTTGTTGCTTTATAACTGAACACTTTATGTTATTTGAAACAAAAATTATACTTGAAAATCTAATAGTGACTTGACATTTGGACCACAGAATAACACTGATTTTGAAAGTGGCTTCTGGTTGATGTGTTTTTTTGTCTAGTGCCTGGAAAAAAATCCCAAACCCCAAACACCAGCCCTTGGATTGGTAAGAAGCATTTAACTTGTCTGTGCTTCCTTTCCAAGCATGTAATTTCTGGTGTTTCCCTGCATGACCACTTAAATTTCCTTGGTGAAAAGTTGTAAGAGGATAACATTTCTTTGTGGTTGTTAAACTCTTCAAAAATGAAATTAAAGCAGGTAGTCCATACTTGTTTAGCTGTCTCAATATTTCAGTCAATAGGGTTGTGGAATTGTAACACAGTCACTTGGTACTGCTTATGGCATTTGAAAGCTTCCTGTTGGCATTTCTTCAAAATCTCTGTGTTTGCAGTTGTCACTTCTGTTTGAGTTATATTGTTCTTTTCTCTGCAAATACCAAAACAAAAATAATTTTCAGTGAGTTAGCAGTCTGTAAGGTTTAGACCAGCACAGCTGGTAAATACTGAAGCTCAGTGATTAGTTGTCTCTTTGATTTTGGTGAGTTTAGTTGCATCCTTAAAATCAAGCATATAAGTGTTTATCTTTGCAGTAAGTGACAGGTCATACTTCTAAATATCTTGTTGCAACTTTGCAGTGAGACTGTGATTTGACCTCTCCAGCTATAAAACAACTGGAATATATTTGCAGTAGCAATGTGAAATGCAAGTCCACGAACCATTAGAAGTGCAAGGATCCTTAGCAGCTATTGGCAGTTGCTTCTAAAAAAGTACCTTCTTTTAAAGGAAAAGGATTGCTGGAAGCAGAATATGTGTAAATGGGGGCTGACTTTGTACGTGTCAGACGTGCTTGTTTTTAATGTTTGCTGATGTGAGGAGGATGGCTTGGTCACTGGTCTCTGTACAAGAGGTGTTGTGCATTGCGACTCAGGTAATCATTATTTTCCTAGAAGTTATTTGACTGCTGATCTTAAGAACCTCTGTTCTTGGTATCTTACTGAAAATGCTGACTTCTGTCCTGTTAGTAGGAATTCCTTGGCTCTTGTTTTCGGGTGGTGTCACGGTTCGGCAGTCCCGGTTCCGCACCACGGCTGCGAAGGTTGCGTACATTGTTATCGCATTGGGAGATGTTGTTGTGGAAGCTGAACCAAGTTTGTGAACTCAGTTGTGTCATTCTTGGCAATACCAGTAGGTGTGTTTTTAAGAATGTCTTAGAAACAGATGGGGGTGGGGGTTTGGTTTTGTATTTTGTTTATTTGTTCTCTTCACCAGGTGTTTAGAGCATGCTAGCTTTAGAAATAGTTAAAAAGTGTCTTTCTCAAGATGCCTTTGCTCAAGTCTGAAAACTTTCTGGAAAGAAATTTAATGCAACTTCCTGAGTTCCCCTTAGTTAGAATAATGACGACCCAACTCTAGTAGTCAAGGTGTACTACTACAAGAAATCACACTTTAAAGGGCCTTTATGCTCTTTGGTACGCTATGAAACCATCATTGTGTCAAATGACTTAAAGCTTATGATCAGACAGATTCAAACTTGCCACTTTTTTCTTTTTGAGAGAGAGTCTGGAGGATTTTTATTTGCGTAGTTTTTCAGTATTTCTTCTGTTTGGGGTTTTTTTAAGGAAATATTTCTCTGGCATTTTCTTTATGCCAGAGTTTGCCTTTCACTGGCAAAACTGTATTACTGTATTATTATTAGTGGTTTTGTTAATTGTAGTATTAAAGAAAAAACCAAACGGCTATTTTAAGAATTTTTTTTTGTTCTGTGTGAGTATCTTTGATTTTGTTAACATTTGTTATTGTTCAGTAAAAGTTTTAAATTAGTGTATAACATTTTAACATTCTTCATGATGTGACAACTCAATTCAACTAATCACAGGAGACTGCCTATTAACCATATTCCATAGACCATGTATCATTTATGAATGGAAAACTGGAAATAAAATCAATGGTCAGATCATCTGTATGCTTTATTAAACACTCCCCTTCCCACTTTACATCTTCACTAGTTAATCCCCCCTCTAAATCTTCCTCACAGATTTTCAAGTTTTCCAAATGCACTTTTAGCTCAAGGAAGAGGTCTTGTTATCTAGGATTGAAATATTATTCATCAGAATGACAATTCTTGCCAGCTACTCATCTTTGGATTGTCAGTCTTGCTGAAATTTGATGGATTGTGCATGAGGTCACATGGATTGTCTATTAATTTTTTTTTTCCCCAAAATGGTTTTTCTGATAAAACCACTTCTTAAAAACAACACCTCTCATTTTCTTCTTTCTTTAAGTGCTGACAGAGGTAATAATTTGATACATCCTTGTGAATACTATTAGTGGTGGAAAAGGGAACTTGAAAAACTGGACACGTTTCTGGAAATGTTGACAGCAGATAATTGTTCTGTCGTGGTTTCTAAACAAGAGGATGGTGCAAATGCTTCCCAGAGTGATGCTGCCAGTCATCGCACTGTTTTCGTGACCTGTCTTTTAATCAAGGTTTGTATATAAATGTTCTGTAAAATTATTCCAAATTTGCAAAAGGATAGTTATTTTTCATCCCTCAGTACCATTTTCTCCTCCTATTCAGTCATCCATTTGTGATTTTCCTAAACTTAGATTGAGCCATCATAAGACCTCAAATGTTGCTTAACTGTGAAGGGGAAATCTTTTCAAGTCTCTTAATTGCAAATTCTTGGAGTAGAAGTAGTTGTATCAGTGCCCAGTTGCAGCTTTTGATGTTGAAGGATAACACTGAACGATTTTACCAGTTGTGCCACAGCTTCCTTTAGTTTCGCTCCAAGGTAAAATTAAAAATGTGAAATAGGTGTATAAACTCTTTTAATTAAGACTTGGCAAGACAAGCCACTTGTATAGCTACATGCATGTAAACATCTCACAGGAATGAGGCAGGTGAAAGATCCTCAGTATATTGAGTGGAAAGACGAATCCAGTGGTGCAATTTTGTGTGGTTACTCTGCAGAATTTGGAGCTTTAGCTGTGAGAGGATAGTGTACCACAGAGATACAGCACGGACGCTGAGTCTGTTGTGCATGTATGATTGCCTGCAGGACCACACAGAGTTTCATAGCTGGCTGCTGCTGCATCTTCAGCAGGACTGGAGCCATTTAAAGCCCATATCTGGTTATTTTAACTTTGCTCCAGAATGGTTAAGATACGGAGAAAAACATCCTGCCTTGTTCAGTGTGGTGGAAGGGAGCCACTGGTGCGTAATTTTTCTTTTGCAAATCTGTGAGTTTTGTGATAAACCAAGAAGCGCTAAACCACATTATCTGTTCAATTCTATTTTTATGCAGTTGTGTACAGATATCAAAGTACATCTCATCACAAGGATGGAAAGAGGAATGTATTAAATTGAATGCTTTTGAACACTTGTGTACTAAGTCTAGTGATGATCAGATTTTGTCTTTTTCATCAGTATAATTGAAAATTTCAAAAAAAGCATTTGCATTACTTTATATCTTCATTTTTAAAGAGGTGTTTTCAAGTTCTCCAGTCCTCCTACACAAGGTGTCATTTCCTTCTTGCTATGAAGAAGGTACAGCAAAATTGATGGGCAAACTTAAAGTTCGGGTCGTTTTTACTGAAGCTTCACACACTGACTTCCTACATGCTCTCGCTATACTTTTTATGATAAATTTGGCACTTAAAAAACAGTTACTTAAACATTTAAATTTACTGTCATCTTCCTAGTTCATCATCTTGTTATTCAGGAATACATGGTGCTTATTTTATTGGTTGCATTCATAGAGGGTCAGAAGTGTGACAAAGTCGTTGTTTTAAGGGAATACCTACAGGGCAAAATTAAGAATGAAGTGCCTTTTAGAATAGATTGTATATTAAATTTTACGGTGCTAGAATGAGGCCAAATCATTCAAAGTGGTGAAACTCCGAACAGTCCCCATTGTAATTTTGAAATTAGATTAGAAAATGAATGTTAGAAATCAAGATGATGCTGTAGGCCACCTACACTGGGAGAAGGAGCTGCTGGTGCACACATGTGGAGTGAGACTGTTACATCAGTTGGATGACAACCTTTAAAGAGGGTTAGAAATCTATTTAAAGTTTCTATTCTTGGTGCAGCTGTGGGGTGCAAATAGTGACAGCTGTGTTTTGAGGTTTTTATTTTGAAAGCATCCACACTTTTTTTCTTTTTGTTCAGGTACCCAAACCAGGAGCTTCTTCCCTGCCAGCTTCTGTCAGTACCAAAAACTGTTCTTACCTGTGACTGCTGCAGTCTCCTCCCTGTCCCTGCCTTGCATCCTCTGCATTGTTCAGGCTCCAGAGGCTGATGGGCCGTGCCCATCCCTTGCCCTGCTGGGGTGGGAACCTGGGCTCAGAAGCGGGATGCAGCCCAGCATGGGTGCAGTGAGCACTGGCAGTGGATGGGGCAGGGAAGGGGCAGCTGCTCATGAGAGGCAAGATGGATGGTGCTGCCACCATGGATCTGCAGTGTAGGCTGTGCAGTCTCCTTTATGAACTGGAAAAAAGAAGGGGGGAAATATTGACTGTAGTGTTAATTTAGCGTGTGAGTTATTGGTATGATTGGAGAACATATTGCCTCTTAGTTGACATGTGAGGCTTGTGAAATTTCACATGATCCTAGTGTGATGAGGAGTTTGAAGAATTTCCAGGAGGTTGGAAGCGCATTCTGACCATGACCATTGCTTATTCTCATAGGGTTTTACGTGACCCTTTGTGTGTTATTTTTCATTTATTCATCATCTGTGTTTCTGCTCTGTAGCACTTAAAGCATTGAAACACAACAGCGTTTGATTTTAAGAAAGTGTTGGTGCAGATTGCAAAGTAAATGCTGGGAAGTGGGCATGTGCCAGCCAAAAAAAGACACAGAGCATGAGCTGTCACTGTGAGTCAGCCTTGGCAGCAGATCAGAGGGGCTTCTGCATTATGTACCATTGAGCACACAGTCCTCTCACAGACTCCTCGTGTAAATCACTTTTCACCATGCCTAGCCTCTCTTTGTAGGCTACTTTTGCCAGCATATTATTTAAGCAAGTCATAGCTGTCCCTGGGGATTTACACAGCTTCCCTGGCATCAGCAAGTAAAAGCTCTGCAGCACAGTCTTACACAGCTGATGTCTCTTCTGTTCTTTTGAAGTAGTCAGTTCAGTTAGTGCATGACAGCAGAGGAAGCGCTTGTCTTACCTGCTCTGACAACTTCATAATTTAGATAATTTATTTTAAAAGGTTATCATATTTTGGATGCTAAATTTAGGGTTTCTGAGTGTTACTCTTTTGTGTAAAATTCAGCGGCTGAAAGCTAAGACTGGAGTTTCACAGAGGATGATTGTAAAGCTGTGTGTACAGAGTAAAATAATAAAGCACTGATTATCACTAGCCCAGCATGTGGCCCATGTTATAAATGAAAACAGTAAAATTTTGTTGTAATAGCATATTAAATTTTGTACTTTTGCTGTAAGAACAAGAATCAGCCTCTGTCTGCTCTCACCCTCTCCTGTCACCCCACTGAGCTGCCAGCATTTTGAAAAGCAAAATGCTTTCTGTGCTTTAGTCCTGTTCCTATCTTTGTTAAACCTCATCCCATAATTTCATTAACTGTCTAAGGGTGCTCCACAGCAGGTAAATCACTCCAAGCTGAGGCAGCCATAATCCCACTGCCCTCCACTTCTTGCCCTGCCGCTGGCAGTGGCACCAAGAGCTGCCTCAGAGAGTTGGGTTGATGAAACCCAGCAGCGTGTGGTGGCAGTGGCTTGGGGCGCTCTCTGCAGCCGGCTTGGTTCCTTCAAGCCAGTGCCACCACGCTTGTGTGACTGCTCTTCCCAGGGCTGGGGTGGTTTCTGCCTCTCTGATTGGCATTCAAGGTTGTTTAAAATGCAAACATGGGTTAGCAGTGCTGGTGTTCCCCTTCTCTCCCATTGTCTCATGCTTCTGTCAGTGAAGGCGCTGCTGCATGTGCATACTCAAATAAATTAGGGGGTTGCTCTAGGTTAAAACTAACAGCTGTATTTATGCCAAATCTCTGCTCTGGTTGGCCATGTGGCTGCATAAATGTTTGCCTCCAGTACCAGAAAGGGTGTGAGAACATGTGGCCAAAAGTGAGAGGCAGACAAGGCTTGCTTTTGTCTGTGGCTGTGCTAATTTAAAGTGCCTTCAAGTGTTTATTGAGCTGTGGCCTCGCTTGTGGCAGTGTGGGGTATTTTATGTTGTGAAACATCTGCAGTGGGATGAAATGCCCAAACCAGTGTGTTACTGAGGCAAACAAATGGCATTAAGATCAAAGTGGACTGTGTGCTTGTTGGCTTGTTAAGAAAATTAATTCTGACAGAGGAACAGATTCCTTCCTGAAGAACATCGCTCTATGGAATTCGGTGGAAACAGCAGTGAGTTTGGAGGACACAAATAAGGGCATTTGAAAATACTTGCAAAGACTATTTAGAATTTGATGTCTCTGTGATTTAATTCCTCAGCGTTGCTTATTCATGGAACTCTTTTGTTCTTTGTGTAAACCTTCATGTCCACACTGAGAAAAGCAAAAAGCAGATACAGTGTCTTTTAGTGGTATGCTGATAAAAAGTAGGGAAATGCAGAGCACAGCAGAAGAGAAATTATAGCAATGCATTGAATCAGAAAGAGTTGTGCATTTGAAGTTAAAATGAATGTTTTAAAACACCCTTTTTTACTTACATGATTCTTATAGATTCGGTTCTACCTTTGCTTAGTTAAAAAAGTTTTAATTACATTGAATATTTAGTCACAAACATACAGAAAGTAAAAGCTTATACATGTAAAATCTTCTCAGGAAACTCACTGGTTAAATTGAGTCTGTTCGAAAGGCAGTGCCACGTGTTAAAATTGAGATTGGTGTTTTGATATGCATCAGTTGTGCTTTATAGATTATAACATTGAACTGTCTAATGTCTTTATCATTCACTTTTCTCCAAGTAAGGAATAGGAAGGTATTCACTGGTCTAAAAAAATATTTTGAACATGTTTTGATAGTGATAACAGGTTTAGCAGTCACTAACAGCAGCTGTTTTCGGCAGGGGGAAGGTTCTGATTAATTGTCTTCCACAACTACAAAGTGTACAAATCGGTTTTTTTTTTTTGTTGTTTTTTTTTTTTTTTGGTCAGTAATTATAACTTAGCACCCACTCCTGCATGTTCAGTATTCTTTCATTTTATCAAATTCCACATTTTCTTCAAGTATCAAAATCCTGTGGATTTGGTATGTTTGTGTTGGTCCAAGTCTTGTATTTTGTTGATGTAAAGAGCTTGGCTTTAATAAGTTGTTTTCAGTCCATCTGCATGATAGCATCAGACATCAGTGTGCCATGGCTGGGGGTCATATGAGCTCTGTCAGGAGGGTTCATCCAGGCTGCATTCAGAGGTGCCTGCAGAAGAGCTGGCTCTTGCTCCTGATGCCAGCCGTCTGCCTTTCTCTGCCAGCTGCTTAAGAGGTGCCCATGTTTCTAACACAAGTTTTGGTGAAGAGCTGAGCTTTTCCTCTTCACTGTGAACTTGGTCCCCAGGACATGTAAAATGGGATGCACATCTGCAGCCACTCCAAGTGTCAGGTGTGATGTGTGCACACGAGTGGTCTGGTGCTTCTACAAAGGGCTTCTGCAAGTGCAGAAGGTCTATGGTGTGACAGAGAAGTCTGAAAGAAAGCAGGGAACTTGTTCAGCTGTGTACTGACAACAGAGGTTGTCAGCCTATCCGGGGGTAATTGATGAGGGAATTGATGTCTTTCTTCCCTGTGTTCTCAGATATTCCACTCCCACACATTAACAGAAGCAAAAGATTCTATGGCACTTACTGACTTGCGGGTGCGTGAAGTGAATACTGTCCTATATATGCTGCTGTAGTGCAAAGAATTCTACTTGGAGAAATTTCTGAGTATTGCAGATTGCTCCCCTGCTGCTGGATGTGTGTCTGTGTCTCTGGAGTTCATCAGTGGTGTTTAACTAAAGTATGGCAGAAATGACAAAGCACCACGTTACATGGAGAGGCTCAAGAATTGCCCTTTTATAGCACCAATACAGCAACATCAGGTTCATTGTTCTGCAAGTTTCACCGGAACTGTGATTTTTGAAATCTTCCAAATAGCTCATGAGTGATGCTGCTGCCCTTGGCAGACTGTATATGCCATGGTAATCTTCAAATTCTTCAGGCATGAAGTGTCTGGCATTTCTGTTATCACTAACTTAAGTGAAATATAATAAAAATATGTAAAATGTCCATTCAGAACGAGCTACTTTTAAAATTCGGTTTCATAGTAAATACTGCAGTTCTGCACAACTGTTGATATCCTTTCTCTGCCTTTCTAGTATGATTTGACAGCAGGTTCTTTAATATGGATAGAGAAGTATTTTTCCTCTCATGTTCTTGAGAAAGCCTACACCAAAAGGGAGGTTTGAGATTGACATTTCCATTAAATTGTGTGAAGCAAATTAGAAAGTTTTTCTCTCTAGCCATGGGAAACAAGACATTGTTCCAAACTACAAGGGATTATTTTTTAGTGATGTGTCTTTAAAAGAAAAGGCCCAATGTCTTTTTAAAACTTAAAATATTTAATTTGCACTTTCTCACCTGAATGTGTTTAGTTTTGGAGTTCTTTTGTTTTTCTCATCAGAAAGCTGTGCCCTGTTCATCATGCACAGTGCAGGTATTGTTTCATGCTTGGGACAGCTGAACAGCAAGCTAGCAGAGAGTTTAAATGAATGTTAGGCATGATCTTTTCTACTTTTGACCGGAGAAATTTACAGTTTAAATACATTCTGGATCAAAGAGGAGACCCAGGCTTTCCTTTGTCTTTGATTTCCAGCAACATAGGCTTAAGATGCAAGAAGGTGGGGAAGAATTAAAGATACAGGATCATGTGCATTATCGGTATTCCTGGTTTTAAGAAATAGTATTTGTGTGGTGACTGCATTGCAATAACAGGCCTATTGAAATGAGAAATAATTAACTTCTGAGCATTATAGTTCATGCAAGGATTTTTATTTTCCTTAAAATGCACTCAGAACAGTGTATCTGGCCATACAGGTGAATGCTACTATGATTTCATATTCAAAAGGCCACTGTGTCAGTGTATGTGCAGAGTGTTTTCAATCTGTGAGTGGATAAGCTGTTGCTTACCCCATCATGGGACAGAACTGGTAAATGGCTCATTGTTTTTGTTGAGGACATAACCTAAAACTGACTGCTGCTTGTGTTGTTAATTATTTTCTATATCTGCAGTATAAAGAGTTTTGAAATGCTAACTGTGTATCACCATGAATATATTTGTTATTGTTAATATATTTATTATATATAATAAATAATAAATAAATTACATGCATTTTGTAATGTGTGTATTTGCTTGTGAAAAGCCATTTTACTAGAAAAGAAATCCATTATTGTGAAGTGTTAACATATTAAGAGTAATCAGAAATCTGACATTTGAATGCTTAGTAGCCAATAAACCAAGGCCATACAGATTCTGCATAATAAAGCTTTCACTTTTCTTACGTTTATAACATGCCTTTGAAAGAAACCAGGATTATAATGATACATAAAACATGCTGTTTAAGTTACCTCTTTGTAATGTTGAACAATGGTGTCTTGTGTTAAAAAAACTCTAACTTAGAAGAGTAGTTTATCAGATGTCATCCAAGTGGAAATAATACCTGCCATGGGATAGAACAAAGTGTTTTAAAGCAAATTGCAGTAATGAAAACATGGCTGAAGAACAGCTTCACAAATACAAGTGTTGATTTTACTAAGTAGATTTTCCAGGTAACTTTTCCAAGGATGTATCATTTTCATTCCAGGCTGCTAGCAAGATAAACAGCTGTAGTTTGTATCTGCATCTGTTTATGATTCTGTGTATACTAGCAGTACTTCAGCTTTTATAACATGCAGCTGTCTTTCAATGTGCTCAGATTATAAGGAGAATAGTTTTTGTTAGCAGAAATTAGGTGTGTTTGCAAACAGATTACTGAGACCTAGTTACCTTAATCACAGGGATTTGCTTTTTTCAGATTGCTTCAGTACATTGGACTTACTTTTCCACTCAGTCATATATGTAGTACATTTAAGAATTTTGAAATGTAGTTAAAATTCTTACATACATGTACACTTTTTGTACCTAAAGCTCAGATTACCTTTTCATATTTAGTAGAGGGACTACACATATTCTTGTGTAATATGAAACACTTTTAGCTGTCAAAGCAAATTTCTGTCAATAGGAATCATGGTGATCAGTGTGAATGTTACTCTAAGAACATTCACATTTCTAAACCAGCACAGAAATTCTTACACTTTTTGTGCTACATACTGGGGGAAATGCGTGTCTAGCTGTTGAGTAATTGAATTGATCGGTTTGCTCTTTATAATGGAATCCTGACAATACATAGTTTGTGCTACTGTTTTCCATTTGTTACCCACATCTGTTTTAGTACTGTTATTGCTGTTTAAAATCGATATTCAAATGTTAGGTAGAAGGCTCCAGGTTGGAGTCACAGCAAATGTTCTCCAAACAAGAGTGAATTGCAGCATTAAAATAGTGGTACAGTAGAAAACAACATATTAGCAATTTGGTAATGGTCAGAGCTATATTTAATATGCTGCATTTTATTTGCTGTCCATTGGCTTTCTACTTCTTTTTCATTGTGTTGTGAGTACAGTAACTCAGTAAAACCAGTGTGTTCTTGTTTTATTGTCAGGTTTCTCTGTCATTTTCAGCACCTGTTTCCTTCTGTACTGAGGTGTTGAGGAAATATGAAATAGCAGGGACATTTCCTGTGCTGTCCATGCTGGTTTTTGAGTCATTATGGATCAATTTCCATCTCATTGAGGAACCTGTAGCAGCTATCTGGTCACTCATAAGCTAAGCAGAAGGCAGTGGTGGTTGAATGGTATTTTGTCACCGTTGCTGTGTCATTTGCATGTGAGTTGGGGTTTTCTCCCAACGTGGTTGGTATGGTGTGCTGTGAGGCTTTGAAGATGAAAGTGGGAGCTGATTTCTCTCTGTTCTTTCCTAGGTGATGGGTGTGGACACACTGTGCTGGGCCCTGAGAGCGGGACCCTGGCCTCCATAAACTACCCTCGCACCTCTCCCAACAGCACCGTCTGCGAGTGGGAAATCCGGGTGAAGCCCGGCCAGCGAGTTCAGCTCAAGTTCGGGGATTTTGATATTGATGACTCAGATTCCTGTCACTCCAGTTACCTGAGAGTTCACAATGGCATTGGCCCCAACAGGACAGAGATAGGTAGGAGCTTTAATTATCACTATTTGAGAACCGTTGTCTTGTATAGAACTCGGGTGTGTGATAAATGCAACACGGATCCTGTAATAATCTTTGAGTCTTGAGATTCTCAAAGGAAAGTCCACTGCAAAAAATGTGGGGATTTTTTTAGACATTTCCTATAGCTTGCAGAGATCTTGTAAGCAATGAAGAGGGAACTATAAAACTAGAAGCATCTTGATTTAAAAAAAAAGGAGCATATATATATATATATATATACACATACATATATATATACACACATACACATATATGTGTATTACATACACATATACATACATAACTGTCTATCTGTCTGTCTGTCTATCTATGTATTTCTATATATCTTACCTGAAATGCCTTTCTTTTTGTATGGATTCACTCTGATTTGAGCTCAGAGTTCATCTTGGTGGTGTTAAAAGATGACAGGCTTCAAAAGGTGTATATTCCAAATGTCATCTGTCTTCTGATAATGTTCTTAGTTTAGTTTTTGTTCTCTTCGGGAGAATTTCATGACTAGAAGTCAATGATTTTTTTTCAAATAGCAGTGTGATGTTATCATCTGTATCAAGGTGTATATATAGGGTTTTAAGACTCTTGTGGTTACTTTGCATAAAACTCAAAATAAATTGTCATTCTTTCTTCTCTAAAATCAGTTGTTATTTTACAGATTAAATTTATTTTCTTTCCTAAAGCTTTAATTTGGAGAGGGAGAAAGAGGGATTTTACCTCACTGGGACTGTTGTTGTGCAGTTCAAATGCTGATCCTGTTAAATTGAGTCTTTTGAGTCTAGCCTGCTAAAGAGGCTAGTAGAGTTGTAGGTTTATTAACCCTCTTTCCCAACTGTTACCTAGGCAAGTGTGTGTGAAAATAAGTATGTGCCTGGAGCTGTTGAGCCAGACTTGGTCTAAAATAGGAAACACTGAATGCCTTAAATGGCAAGGAACGTCAAGTTCTGATAAGTCTATTACTCACTTTTACAAGGGACTTAATGGGTTGGAGTAAATTCCTGCTTCATTTGTTGCCCTTGCTTTTCAGCTGTGGCCTGCTGGTGTAGCAGCACAGTATGTTGAGGAAATGTGTGTGTTGCTCTGCTCTTAATAAATTAAATCACAGGACAAACAGTGATGTTAACAGTGACAAATACAGATGAGGCAGGGTTTGGGTTTTTTTTGTGTTTGAAGCAACAGACACTGGAGAGATTAAACAGTGACGTGAATTTTCTTGGGAGAAATCTGGACTTGTCGTAAGTTTTTCCATTCAAGACTACTGACATGGTCTAATATTAAAATACTTGTTTGACATAAAATCTGAAATTCAGTTATACCTTTTTCAACCCAAAATTACTTAAAAGTTGGCTGGTTAGAGTAAAAAATAGTTAGTGGGTTCACTGATAAACAGAGAGGGTTTCTAATGAAGCTTTTAAGGGCTAGTGCTTATTGCAAGCCTGTTGAATATTTCTCAAGAAATCAAAAGAAGATTCAAATGCTCAGTGTTAGGTTTGTCTGTGGTATAAGTAAGATCTAGAGGAGTTTGTAAGATTTCAGTACAGTCAAATCACTGTGCATCTGCAGTCAGATGTACTTATTGTTGCTGTGCAAAAGCACTCAGGATCTTTTAATGCATAAGTACAGACAAAATAGCAGTGTTACATTCTGCACATACAGCTGACAGAGGTGTTACTGCAGTCATGCTTTGTGCATTCCTAGTGCTTGCTTTTTAGAAGATTGACAAAAATCAGGCAAGAGGCCAGGGAAGAGTTAGAAAAATGATTTATAGTCCCAAATGTATGTCTTGCCACGAATCATAAGGTGCATCACTGCAGTTTGTCAAAGGCTGTATGTCCATGGGGCAAGCAGCACTGGAGAGTTTATCCAAGCTGGATTTAAATGGCTTGCACTGTGTATTTGCCTGAAGAAGGGGATAAATGGTGTTTTGAGAGGATTCTCATGATGGTCACTCATGTATCAAGATCCAGGGGCTAAAAACAAAATTTAAAAAAAACCTTTTCTGGTTTTAATTAGAAGATACTCTTGCTTTGTTAAGAAAAAAACAAAAAAACAAAAAAAAACCAAAACACACCTGAATAAGCAACATCTAGAAAGCTCTGAATAATGATAGAAATTTGTAGTTTGACTTGTAAAAATTTTTAAATTATTTTGTTAGTGTTTGGGAGTGCAGTTCACTTTTTAAAGGAAATTGACCTACGTATTATATTTATTTTGTATTATATTTGTTAAGACGTATTCTTGCAGGACCATGTTACTCCACTCTACATTAGTATTGTAATTTGCCTTTATTTGAGAAAGGAGTCTTGCCTCTTTTTCTGCTATTTTACAATATAGCAATTACATACTCATTATGAGGAAAGCAAGTGGAATGATGAGCTGAAACAGAGGCAGTGTCATTTACTGCTGGTGGTTATCCATTTTGCTTATCCACTGCAGAATCTTAAATAGAGTTATAGATGGTTTCTACAATATTGAATGATCAAGGTAGCCTGTAGAACAGAAGACTATTTGTTTCTTAACAAGTTAGTTAACCGTTCAGGATCTAAGCTTCTAGTTAGTAGGACTGGAGAATTCCATATTAACTGGGGTCTGTTTAATAGCCATTCATCCATTAATGTAACTTGGTATCAATTCTAGAACTTCATAGGGCAAATACTGTCAATATCTGTGGACTCCAGCAGTTAAAATTGTGTTATTTTTGTTCATTTTGTATGGCAACAGAAGTACCCAGGTACAGAACCTTTGTTATATTTTTTAAGTGTGACAAAATAGAAGGTGAACTATGGTGGTAATGTATCCTAATGGTGCTCACCTGTGATATGATATGATATGATATGATACTGTTGAAATACAGTGAGCTGTGCCTGCTGCTGTCCAGAATTAAGGAAAGTATGTGACAGGAACCATGGAAGAATCTATGAGGAAGAAGTGCTCCAGCAGCTTTGAAAAAAGGAGGCCTTTTTTGTCATTTGCTTCTCTAAATGCTTCTCATTGTCCTAACTTGATCCTTTTCCTTGAGAGATTCCTCATGTTCTTTGAAGCTCTGACTGTGAGGTTATGCATGGCTAGAGGTGAATTGGATAAGGTCACATTTATCTGTAGGTGTTGGAGTATGAGAGACCTTTGCAAGTGACAGAACAAATGTGGAACTCACAGTCTGCCATTTGCTTTAAATGGTCACTAAACACATTATTTAATGTCATGCTTGTGTATTTGCTTTGGAATACACACCAGAACTAATGAGAGTCTACACTGCTGATGAAATAAGATGCTGAAACTTGAATAAGGTGCTTATTACATGTGTTGTTTTGGATCAATATTTGTTCTCCTCCTTCTGTCCACAGGAAAATACTGTGGGTTTGGCTTTCAAATGGATGGTGTAATTACTTCAAAAAGTAATGAAATCACGGTACAGTTCATGAGTGGAATTCACACTTCAGGACGTGGATTTCTTGCAGCTTATTCAACCACTGACAAATCAGGTATCTATAATTATTTGGTAATTTTTCTTTGCTGGCAGAATTAGACCTTTCTAGTAAAAACACAGAACCAATTCATTTACTCTCAAATTCTCACAAATTAACTTCTGAAAATTTAGTGCACTTTACATGATACTTTTGTGTAGGAAATTTGAGTGCCAGTTACCTAAAAGTTGCTGTAGTTTTAAATAAATAGTATCAAAACTTGCCTTGAATAGCAGAGTAAAAATGTCAGTTGTCTGTTATAAGTGAAAGAATTACTTCAGATTCAGGACAAAATGCATTTTTTCAGGCAGTGGTCAAGGTGGCAGATAGCTAACAAGTTTTATTATCAAACTGTATGTATTTTTTACAGACTAACCTTGTGGAAATTTTTATTTCAGTAGCAACATCCTGTACTCCCCTAGCTCTTTAATGACATAACCTGCTGATTAGTTTTTTTGTCTTTTTTCTTGGATTTTTTTCCCTGATTTTCGTTCTTTTAAGCCTCTGAAAGAGGTTGCTGTATTTGTTTTGATCTCCCACTCATTGTAAAGGTGAGTGATGTACATGGTATAGAAGGAAATGAAGGAGCGGCAGCAACTGCCTCAGGAGGCAAAAGCCCTATCTGGAAGTTATTTTAAAAAGAGCAGATAAAGAGTTTCAGTTTTGAATTTTTTAAAGTTTTTGATGCTTTCCTCCTTGTATTTTGGACTATATGCGTTGATACACAGCAGACACAAACAAGAAATTTGTGGTATCAGTCACGGATGCCAGCAACACAGCATTCTAGCATTTGTTCTCTGTGGTGCTTGGGTTCAGCACTGCAGAACCATTAAATGATGAAAACACAGTCCTCTATAGCTTATTAATTTAATTTTGTGAAAAGAGCGTATGTTTCTGTCTCTGATTTATCTCTGACATACAGCTATAAATTAAAATTAAGCTGCACAGAAAATTAATTTTTGTAGTATTATCTTTTGTCATATTCTCAGTAGATTTCCCAGTTACTCAGACAAATTAGCAAGGTTCTACTGTAATACCAAATATGTTGTAAGAAAATTTAGTAGAGATGTGGGGTTTTTTGCTGTCTGAGACTTTTGGTTAAGCCTCAGAGGCTCAAATGTATATATTGGTGCACTTTAAAAAGCATGTTCAACCTTGTTGTCTTTATCATCCTCTTGACCTAACATTTTTTCTTTCCAGACTTAATTACCTGTTTAGACAATGCAAGTCACTTTTCCGAACCAGAATTCAAGTAAGGCTGATTTTTACCTGTTTCCCTCCCAGTTTTTTTTAATGAAGTAATTTTAGTGTTTTTACTTTGCTTTGTTACGTAGATCTGATGCAGCTTGAAAATTGGCCATCCAGAGAACTTGAGACACAAACTAATTAGGGTTAGAGCTGAAGAATTGTGACATTTGCACTTCTCCTTCCTCCTCCTGTCTCTCCCATTTGTGTTATTTACATGCAGTATACAGTAGAACCTCGTTAATTTGCACTAACACATAGGAGCTAATATCTCATTTCCAGAGAAAGACTATTGCTTTTATAAATATATTATAGCAGGTACACAACTTAATGACTGACATTTGTATTACAGTTACCTAAGGAGCATTAAATGATGAAATGTGTTAGAAATTGCAAACCCATTTCACAGTTTGGTGCTCATTGATGAGGTTCTGTGGAGACATAGAATGCTGTACATTCTGAAGGGGAAAATGTGTCACTTCCCTGTTGTCTTCTTCCCCATTTCCATCTAAAGCAAGGGCCATCTTTAAAGCTGCAGACTATTGTGAAGTATCCACGCTTACTTTTTGGAGAACTTAAACCGTGGCAACACGAAACATTTCAAAGTGCAGTATTTGCATTTCTCCTCCATTTTCCCAGGTTCCAAAACAGGGCTCTAGTTGTAGGTTCTGGCCTTAGTTAACATGTGACAAAGTCTCTGAATCTCCCGGGTTTCATGGAACCTGCAGCGTTGCTTCAGCTGTTGCTGAGTTGGGATGAAGATGTTGATGAGTTTACTCCACTTTTAGCTCTTGGAGATTTCATGTAATTTCATGTGTGCAGTGTGAAATGGCCCTAGAACATGAACACAGGCTTGCTCCAGAGGTGGTGGTGTCTCGCCTCTTGCTTTTTATGAACTAGTGGTAATCTGGTCAGTTTTTTTATCATCAAAGCATTGCTGAAAGTTGTTACAAAATAGCATTACTTTTCAGATGTTTTATTTAAGGATGCAAAAGAGATAGATATGCAGGTCTCTAGTTCCTAAAATAAAATCAGTAATATTGTTACTTCTATGACTTCGAATTTGCAGGACTCATGTGGTATTCATATTATAAATTGCTGGCTTTATTAGTGCATCATATTGAGACTGGAACTGTACTTTCAGCTCAGACTTCTTTTAAAATATTTTTAAGTGTCTGTTCTCCTGTTGTGTACTTGTGAGTATTTTTGATCTGTTTTGATAGATCTTCAGTTAGGAGGCATCCTTACATGGTGATACCTGAATAGCAGAGTGTTGTAAACAAAAACACAACTTTTTTATAACAGTAAGAGAGATGTAGGTGCATGCATATCCTGATTTGATATTTTGTTCTCTTTCAGTAAGTATTGCCCAGCTGGATGTGTGATTCCTTTTGCTGATGTTTCAGGCACTATTCCTCATGGATACAGAGATGTAAGTAAAAATACCATGGGCTCAAGTGAATTTTGGTAAAACACATGATGGATAATGCAAGTCAGTTGTAGTTGTTGGCATTAGTTGTGCTTCCTGGATGCAGGGATTTGTACCTCCTAAAAGTGAGTAACATGGTAATAAATTTTTAGCACTGGTGCTTAATGACAAGTGCTTCAGATGTTGCCATCTCCAGGAAATGGAGTAAAGTAGTGGAGTCTCAAATACTTTTGTAAGTCCTGCAGAGAAGGGTGGATCAATCAAAAGAGTGGGTTTTCTCTACTTCCTGTTTTATTTTTGTTGGTTTTCTCAGGCTGGGAAGTGGAGATTTATAAAGAAAGAACCAGTTATTTTAATTATGTCCTCTTGTTTTTGACACTGTAATGTTCTTTCAGCAGTGTCTTAGTGCTTATCTTAATTTTTGTTACACTTGAGAGATAAAATACTGTTTATGCTCAGCAGCTATAAAATTATTTGCAAAACAAAGTTAATACTGTAACAGTGGTTTTATAAGTTGGTAATGAGCATCTTTAAAAATGTACTGTTTACTTAAAACACTGTAGGACCCTATACAGTATTTTTGTAATGTAAGCCTTTGCAGGTCAATTAATGAACTTGCCATAGGCTCAGAGGATGTTTGCTTTATTTTTTAGTGATTATAATTTTGCTAGTAGTCTACTAAAAATGACATTAAATCCCTGTTTTTATCTGAAAATACTTTTTAAATAAGCCCTTAGATCTAGCATAGAAGCAAGACAATGTAAAAAATGTTAGCAACCAAAAATTTTAGTATTAAATACAAACTTAAAATGTGCCTGTTTTTTTTTGTTTTGTTTTGTTTTGTTTTGTTTTGTTTTGTTTTCCCAAATATTTGTAAATCCCAGGCTATTTGCTTAAACAATCAAACCCATATAAAAATGTTACCACAGTGTAACTGTGTTACTTGTTCTGGTCTGCAGTGAGTCCAAACTAAGTGGCTGCAAGGTGATTTTTGTAGCTAGTAACAAGTTGAAATTGGTTCTCTGCCTCACAAATTTGCTGCATCTGTAGGAGTTCTGCCTGTTAAGAGTTTTTTACCAAAATCTGGAACAATTGTTTTCTATGGAGTAAAAGGAAACATTTTCCTAAGGAAACCTAAGGAAATAAATGCCCTGTGACTTTCTTTTTGTATACTTTATGGCTCAAAAAAGGCAGAGAATTTCCCAGAAGTCAGGCTGTGTGGAAAGAAATGAAATTGTCCAACACTTTAGACCAAGTTTCAGGTTGAGACTTCTCATGCATCTCTTTCAAATGTACGGGAACTGTTTGCTGCTTTAAAAAACACCCAAAAGCTTGACTCCTTTCTGTGTGACCCTAATGTTCAAAGTCCCTGAGGTCTCGGAGCTCTCACTGCTGACATCTGGTGAGCAGGGAGGAGAGAGCTGCATCTCCTGCAGAATTCTGAGCTCTTACTTTAATGGAAGGGAGAGCTGTGTTGATCCCAGACCTGTTGGATGTGAGCTTATTACTCTCTGCAAGCCTGAAGGACTTGGTGTGATGAGTGCTGCTCACTGTGGCACCTGTGGCCTGCAAGCCTGGGAAGTGTCACTGTGACATTTGTTAGAAGATTCTGTCATCCAAGGAGAGAAGGCAAGAACATGATACCCTGCAAAACCATTTTTTATTACTTATCTCCACTGACTTGTGCAACACAGGTAATTGACTTGTTCAGGATGACTTGTATGCATGTATTACTGTGGCTTTACGTGGATCAGAGTGCTGGGTGGTTAAACCATGTTTAACCACAAGTTATGACTGAAAATACAACTTTTTGGCTAAAAGCTACGAAATCTGCAGTGCATCACCCCTTGTGAGAAAATAAACAAACATACTTTCAGTGTGCTTTCTATTAAATGATTTTCTATGTACTTACATCTTCTGTTGTCTAATATAATTTATTAAAGGCTGAGCCAGGCTGGCTTTTTCAGACTGATTCACCTTGGTTTTAGTTTAAGGTTATTTAATTACAACAGTTACATTCGAAGTACATCTGGATGAGGACACAGTGAAATGTAGGGCCTTCTTCTTGTGTTTTTATAACTTGAATAACAAATAAAGATAAATGGTTTCTAAATAACAGTTAATTAAGAATAGTATTTTAATGTAGTAATAGCAAAGACTGTAACTGGACAGTGTAGCATTTACAATATATGGTGTGGTGTTTAATTTATTCCCTTAATAGTATGAAATTTTTCTTTCCCTCCCTCCTTCAAGTCATCATCACTTTGTATGGCTGGTGTTCATGCAGGCGTCGTGTCAAACACTCTGGGTGGTCAAATTAATGTTGTAATCAGCAAGGGCATTCCATACTATGAGGGCTCCTTGGCTAACAATGTCACCTCAAAAGTGTAAGTGTATTTCCTATAATATCCTTCTCTTTAGCACCTTAGGTCTTGGTAGTGTCTCATTGCAGGATTAATTTCAGCTCCTGGAGTTGTATGTTCCCTGCACGGGTTCTCTTCTCTAAGTATCTCACACTTTTGCTGTAGTGTAATTGTTTTACCAAAATATCTTCAATCTCTAGACCAGAAATTTTCATTTTCCAAATTCTGCAAGGAGTTTTTACCTTCTTGACCATAAATTCCTACTGGTCTGTGGAAGAACAGTGACAGCTTTTGAGTTTCAGGGAAAGCATGTAGCTTATGATTGTATCTCAAGTCTCAAACCAAAGCAATCACAGGAGACTGATTTGTGTTACTATGATTAGCTTAATTTGAAAAGAAAGCATTTTAGGGAAGTCTTGCATTTTGCTGGGTAGATATTTCTTTGAAAGTCTTTAACCCAGTATCTCTGGACTTGATTTCATTTGAGAAGGCGTTTGTACTGAAAGTGCTACAACTGGCTAGCAGGATATGTTAATCATTAAGTGGTTGTTCAGGCATATGTGAATAGGTTTCAGTGGCAAGCAGTCAGACAAGAAAAATAAATTGAAGACAGTTTGTTTCAATTCTGCTCACTGGGTACTGCAAAACATCACCTTTTGTTCTCTGCAGGGGACCCTTATCTACAAGTCTCTTCACCTTTAAGACGAGTGGTAAGTGTTATCACATGGAATACATGTTCCTGCTTTCATACAAACTTTGTGAATAGAAATAAATGTGCAGGTATAATTTCTTAATTTTTGTTTTCATTTGTGAGACCTTTTTTAAGTGCAATTCTATTCCTCAATAATGTATATTTTTGAATTATTTTACTATCTCAACTTGATGATTAATCATCACTACACTTATAGGTACAGTGATGTTTCAAGTAAGCCTTGCTTATCTGCAGAAAGAGATTCTTTCAGGCTAATTAAGTAAATTAGCTGTAGTTTCTAAATGGAAGCTTCTTTTTCTGTAAGTCACTTTAAATGCCATCTTTGAGTTGATGTTGGAGATAATCAACACTGTTGTGAAGACAGTGGCACTTCCTTAGTCTCTCTAACTGTTTTAATAACAATGTAAAAACCATAAAACCATAACATACGTTTTTCATAAAGATAAATTTTAAAAAAGAAAGGGGGGAAATCATGCACATACTTCTCAAAAGTAAACAAATACTTTTCCTAATACATGAATAAAAGGCACAGTGAATGGGGATATAAAGACAGGAATATGATGGGCAGGAGTGTTTTACGTGATGGAAATGTATAAATAAGCAAAAATTAGAAAATATAGTGCTTACAATATTAAAATTATTTCTCTCTCAGATGTCTGCAAGATGTGAGAGAAGTAATTGCATGTCTGGCGTCCTTACGCATAAAGAATATTAAACACAGTGACCCAGGCGGTGTTTGCTGGATTTTTTTGTCTTTCAGAATGTGATTTGATAGTGTGTATGAAAGTAATTAAATGGCCTGGAAATTGGAAGAGATAGGAAAAAATGCTGATCTAGACTTTGTGGATTTCAGTGACATGAGAAATTATTGAATAAGCTAGAGACAAGATGCTGTCTAGATTAAAATGTCTGTAGTTGGGTTGCCTAGGAGTTAGGTGAGGGAAAAAAGCCCCTGTAGTATACTCAAATGAGATTTATTAGACTGTGGTGAAAGTCCTAGTGTGTTCCTGCTGTTGTAGTTGGTTTCATGTCTTGGTGTGCAATAGAAGAGCGTGTTATTAATGCTAGAGGCATGGTCGGTGCAGAGGAAGATGAGACTATTTATAGAGGAAGAACTGCCTGACTTGGAGACTCCATAGAAATTACCTGAAGCATCACAGAGCAAGGAGTGGAATGTAGCAGGTATTTAGAGACTGAGGCATTTCTGCTTCAAAATGGCAGCATGAGAGATGGAAAATGACAGATGAGGGGAAGGATTCCCTTAGTGAATTAATCCTGTGCTGTGGCAGTACGTCCAGCAGAGACAGTAAACTGTTAATGCTGTCTCACAGGACATGGACAAGACTTTCTCTGGGATCCAGTCACATGTGGGCTGTGCCACCTGAGCCTCCCTTGAGGGATGAGTGCCCACCTTGGTGCTGAGGGGGCTGCAGGGAGAGGGGGAGTTCAAAGGAGAAGGGAAACTAGGCTGAGTTGTTCAGCCTGCCTGACTGAAGGCAAAGATTGCTCTCTGCTGATATTTCTGGGGACTGTGCATGTGAGAGGGGAAAACTGTTGGTATTACAGAACAAGAAATTTAGCCCTGAATTTAGGAGATGTTTTCAGCCACCAGCAGAAGGCAACATGGGAAGAAACATTTTGTTAGAATAGTGGCCAGAAATATGTAACTAGTCTCAAGGATGTGTTTGAGCTCAAGACCAGGATTATGACATGACTTCCTACATGCTTTGATTTTGTTCAAACTAACACTGTGATACTGGGGTTGGTTTAAAAACCCAAGAAGTTATACAGACACAAAAAAGGAAAAAATGAACCAGTGGTCTGTTTTCCATTCCTGCATCAACCATAGATACTCTCAGACCACAAAGGTTCCCCAGTGCTTCTCGTTGAGTTCTCTGAGTGAGTGGTGACTGAGAGAATACCCACATTACTTTTGGAACAGGCACAAATCATGGCATTCTCATGACTGGTTTGGTTCTAGCATCCCTGTTAGAAAGCAAAAGACAGTGTGTTTTGTTGGTATTGTTGTTATGGAATAGATTTAGATGGCAGTTTAATATTTGCATGTAAAGTCTTAAAATCCAAGCAGTGTAACTTCAGTTCTCATCTTCAGTCCTCACCTTTTCTGTTGTTCAGGTTGCTATGGGACACTGGGGATGGAATCAGGGGTGATTCCTGATTCCCACATCACATCATCATCTGTTCTTGAATGGCCTAACCAAACAGGACAGGTGAACATTTGGAAACCTGAAAATGCCAGACTAAAAAGGACTGGACCTCCTTGGGCTGCTTTTATCAGTGATGAGCATCAGTGGTTGCAGATTGACTTGAATAAAGAAAAGAAAATAACAGGTAAGTGAATTTGATGTGGCTTCTCAGCAGCATTCAAATTTTTTTGGTTACTGACATCCTTTTTAACGGTGCTGGGCCTTAGATAAAGCTCAGGTGGCACTAAATTACCATTACACTTAGTTTGCTTCCACATCCTAGCTAATACAATGAGGAGCCTGGAGCTGAAAAGGTGTGGTTTCATGGTAGAAGACATCTCTTCCATCAGAATTTGTTGAAGTGTTTCCTATGGTTTTATTGGATCCTTGATGCTTCTTTTTTCCTGCTCATTGTCTCCTTGGAGGTGCAGATCAAAATCCAGTCAGCTCAGCCCACTGGTAGCTCTGATGCCAGAGTACTGACTTGTATTCCTAGGTTGTCCCATGGCCACAGTGAATCCAACAGCAGGAAAAGGAGCCTTTCCAGTGCAGTGTGAGCATCAGACACAAGAGAACAGCTGGCAGCCTCTCCTTCACCTCCTCACCCCAAGTGGGGCTTGGGCCCACAGCTGGGGACTGCAGCCCCCCCAGCAGTCTCTGCTGGGCCTCAATTCAGCAGACAGGGCAAGCAGTGTGGGCTTGGCCAGCCAGGCTCTGGGTTTGACCCTGCTCCTTCACTCGGGGTAATTTTAGCAGCAGTGTTGATTTGGAGACACAGCTGGAGGTGCTGCTTGGGATGGTTTGGTTTCTGTTCTGGGCTGAGCAGCCAGCTCATGATTACCAATTCCTGTTGGCTGCAGTGTTGCCCATTCCAAGTAGTGAAGCACTGAGGCGTTGTCATTTTGGGTTGAATCTTCATGAGGCATTGGCATTTTGGGTTTAACCCCCAGGGTAGCTGTGCAGCTGTTGTACCTTCAGTGCCAGTGTTAGTGTTCGCTGCTTTAATCGTTCAGAGGTGATTTGCTGTTGTTAATGGGCATGTTTGTCATCTGATGCAAATCAGAATTAAGTTGGATTTAGGTGGAGTGCTTCATAGAGTCTGGGGCTTTAGGTGGAGTGCTTCATAGAGTCTGGGGCTTTAAGGCTATTGTGAAACATGTTCTGCTGATCAGTTTGCATTTGTCTCTTTCCAAAATGCCAGAGTTGGTCTCTGTATCCTCCCTCAGCTGCATACCCTGCTATCAGCAGCATGGCTTGCTGTCATTAAGCAACTTGGATTTAGCAGTGGCCTTTTTTATTACCTCCCTGAGGACTCTTTGGATTTTGCATTACTCCTCTAGTTCCTGTGCTAATAAGCTTTTCCAAAACAGCTTTCCTGTGTGGGTTGTGCTGCAGTGTCAGCTGTGGGAAGCTGCAGTGGTGCCTTTAGGTTGGCAGTACAAGGGCAGGGAAGAGCTGTCAGCAGCTGCAGACAGGAATGGACTGTGGTCAAATGAAGGGGCTTTTTCCATCACGAAACAGGGAAAAGGGCTTAGCAAGGTTATATCATGAAAGTTAAAATACAAACTAAGGAAAATGAGTTTACTAAGTTTCAGTCACTGTGGAAGCTTCAGACCCTGGCACTTTGGATAAACTTCTTGAAGTTAACTGGACCAGTGACGACTCTCCACTATGCAACTCTGGATTCAAAAACTGATCTCTTGATTTTCACAAAGTGGTACCAGTTTTTTGTCCTAACTGGGCACTTCAATTTTCACAGGTATTATAACTACTGGATCAACTTTAGCAGAGCACTACTATTATGTCTCAGCCTACAGAATTTTATACAGTGATGATGCACAGAAGTGGACAGTGTACAGAGAACCTGGCATGGGTAAAGATAAGGTAAAAATACCACATGCTTTCTAGGTATGTTCTATGGAGATTTCACAGTTGTAAATACAAGTCATTTTGGTATGGTGAGGAATCATTAAATAACTTCCATTTTCAGTGTTACTTTGAATCATAAACAGCAGATAAAACAGAAGAAAATATGACAGTATGCAAATATGTAAAGATTTGAGCAGTTCTAAAATTCAGATGTTATTTTTATTGCTATTTGGGGTGGGAACATTCTGTACAAGAAATTTCTCTTGCCAGTGGTAGGCTGTCTGATACTGCGTCTCTTCAAGAATAATTCTGTTAGTTTTAAAACAGGTTTTATGTTTTAAAATCAAGCTTTACTTTCTTATCCTCTTGTGGTTACAGAAAATAAATGTTACATGTTGTATTATTTTTAATGTTTTCTAATGTTTCTGTCAATCTTAATTTTTAACCAAATACTGTTAAGTTTCTTATATAAGAGAACAACCCTTCTGCAAGGGGGTGTGTTCAGATTGCAAATGTTTTGCCACACAGAAAAAGTCCCTAACATTAGCAGCAAGATAATCTTATTTTCCCCATGTTTACAGCTCTGCAGTATTTAATAGACAGTAAAAATGAGAAAATTCCTGTCTTCCCAGTGGTTCAGATCAGATTTGCTTAAAGAAATGACAGGATTCTTAGTAATGTGACTGGAACTAAATTTCCCATCTTTTTCTTAAAATCCTTGGGTGTAATTTACCTTAGTCCTATAGGCCTGTGGTATTATGGACATATAACTGTAACTACCAGTCTGGTAGTTTTTTAGAAACAGGCTTTAAGGCTGGTCACTTTGGCTGTCCTTGGTCTTCTCTTTATTCTGAGTTCAGAATGTTTCAAGATAGGATATAGCATCCTGCTGAAGAAGTAAAAGGTTTGAAGTTTGTTAAATTAGGAGATTCTTGAACACAGAACATAATTGCAGTAGGAAACACTTGAAAGAGGGGAGGAGAATTTATTGTCGGGTCTGAGCCTACATGTGAACTAAAGTGACTGTTGGTGTGAAGTATTCAAGAAAAAACGGAAAAAACAGCATATTTTGCTAGTTTTGAGTGCCCTCTTCTGGTCATAAAATAAGATCTCAGCAAGCTGCCTGGATTTAGGCTTCAGTGTCAGTTTGATCATTTTCTTTTAACAACCTTTGCAGCTATTTTCTTGAATTTAATGCATTGTTCCTCTTGCATGCTCATGGAATGAAACAAATTGTGAAACAAAGCCTGAAATTACAGGCAACAGATCTGTCTTTGCACTCTGTGTGTCATTAAGGGACAGGGCATGAAAAGTCATATGTACCCAGGAACTGGCAGCTATAGTTAAATGACAGAAAAAAATGGCTCAGTTTGGTTCAAAATAGCAGATTTTCTCTCTGTCTGCCATCACCTCACTTGATACAGATTTGCTTTTGATGCATCTGCTTCCAGCCTTGTCCCTTTTAGCATGCCAGACCAGCCAGGAGGTGCTAGACCCTGTTTTTATGAAACACGTTTGGAATTCCTAATGTTTTTCAGGAGACTAGAAGCTTTTCCAAGATTTTCCTGTAGTTCTTTCTGCAACTATCTTTTACAGATTTGGCAGGACACAAGAAAACTTTTTCTTAACTTTTCATGAATGAAAAAAAGAGTAAATGCTTGAATTGGGGGAAAAGGACAAATCAGAGTTGCAGTATTGGAAAAGCTTTAACAGCACAGAGGAAGATGAAAAGAGTTTGATAATAAAAAGAACATGGAAGTGATTTCTAATTACAAAGTTTGTACTGTATTGAGCTCAGAAGCAAATTATTTTTAATGCAAAAATTAGGGTAACAAAAAATACAGAGCTGCAGGTAAAGTTAAGTTACTTCTGTAACACTGGACATCAAAAGCTTGACTGATAAAAGCCTGGAGTAAAGATCTTTACTGTTAATCTTTCTTGAAGGTAAGAGTTGGCATTGATTCTTTTTGCCCTTGCTGTTACATGTTCAGAAATCTCAGCCTCAGAAACCTGACATGAGATTCAACATTTAGAATTGGGCATCTCTGTCCCTAATCTGTAACCTCTGCGTGTATTGTTTGGGCAACACAAGCAGAATGTGCCTTCTTTTGGTTCTGGGCTCTGGCAGGCACAGCACGAGCAAGGAGACAGTACAGCAGTTTGGGCTGGGGGTATCCTCTCAGGAAGTCATCTCTCTGTTTTGCTTTTCACTTGCAACCTTACCAAAACAAAAAATTCTTTGGTGAGATCTGCAGCTACAAGCCTGTCATTTAAAAAAAAATATATATAGTAAGGGAAAAATGGCTGTAAATTGGAGCCCAGTCTGCTGCTGCTGTGGGCACATGAACTTCAGCTACTTGGTGTTATTAATTTATTTCCAAAATAGCATCATAGGCTTGCCCCTACATTTACTCTGTCTTCATTTGTTGGTACTGAATATATTTAAGAACAAGAAGCTTAAATTCAGAGCAGGGACTTGTTTTGAATGGATAGTTTTCTAGAATAAGTATTTGAGACGTCTAGGGATAGTCTAGACATTTTGTTCAAAAACTCAGCAGTGCAATACAGAAATCTCTTCTCTTGTGTATCAGGATTGAAACAGCAGTGATTAGTATTGATCAGAGATGTGTAAAAGCTCTTAGCTGCTCCATGTTATGCAGACACATGAGTTGTTACACAATGCAGTGCTTATCTTTAAGAATGGCAAGGTGCTGTATTGATTACCAAGGGGTGTGAGTGAGAAGAAAACTCCTTGTAATATTGACTTTTTTCAGGCAAGTGCCATAATTCTGTTTTGCATTGTGTCCACCATGATTTGCAGTGTCTGTATCAGTGCTTTCAAAAGAAAGAACTCATTTACTGTCATCCCAGTGGTGACTTGTGTTGCAGCAGCACCAGAGTTGCTTGTGCAGGGCCAAAGCCCCACTGCTGTGCACTAACATGGAGAGGCAGCTCCTTTCCTACCAAAAGACATGGTGCCAAAACAGCCCTCCTGAAGGAGAGGGAGGCTTGGAGTACTGGGCCAAGCTGTTGTATTATTTTAAGCAGCTCGAGGGTGAAAAACCCATAGTTGGCTGTAAATCTGTCAGTGTGCTTACATTGCATCTCGCAAGGCCTCTGCTCACTGCTTTTAAAGTTCAACCGGACTCGTGTATTGTCACGTTTTGATGAGTTCTTTGTGTGCAAGGATGGCAGTGAAGGACCAGCTTGAGCTCATCCTTCACGCACAGTCTGCGCCCTTCTCCTGCAGAACCTCATGGCTCAGTGTGAGACTGAGGAGAGCTTTCACATTCTGAACCTGAATTCTCCTGTTTTGTCGTGGCTGAGCACTAGTAGGCAGCAGCCACGAGAGGACAGTGTGGTTACAGGCTTGAGGGTGCCTCCCAGTGCTTTCTAGTGAATACCATCCTCGGGCTGTGCTGAACTGCTGGGCTGTGTGAGGGCACCACTTAATTCCTGCTTGTGCAGTGTCACAACTCCTTACCATCCACGGATATTTGAAGAGTAAGTGCAGAATACCAAGAAGGACCAAGTTAGGATGGCTCAGTGCCATAACCATGTGAGATGTGTGTAACAGCAGGCACTGCCTGAGGAGCATCAGTAAGATATTCCATGGTACCTTTATTCTGAGCTGTGTAGCTGTGTGCATACGTGTGCACACCCCTTTCTTTATTTAGTTGTGACTGTAATGGGGCCAAGGGGGTGGACAGGTGCAGGCAACCGTGCTGTTCTGGGGTGAATTGGATCCTTCACTGTTTATTCTTCCTAAATAAAACATCAGAATTGGTAGTACTTACTTAATTGCTGTTGTATTTGTAGAACATAATGTTTCTCCTTTTTTTTCCTTTCTTTTCTAGATATTTCAAGGGAATACTGAATTGTACCAGGAAGTTCGCAATAATTTCATTCCACCTATTATTGCACGGTTTTTTAGGATTAACCCCTTAAAATGGCACCAGAAAATTGCAATGAAAGTAGAGTTGCTAGGATGTCAATTTAGTCTAGGTAAGACAACTGAAAACTTTTAACTGTGCAAGACAAGAAGTGAAACTATTGAGGTTGTAGGTGAAATTACTGAGGTTAAAAGTTATATCATGGGTATATTTTCAATGAGTGAAGTAGTTCTTGGCTGCATAATCCTTCTTTAACTGGAACTTCTGAATTTATCCAAAAGTTATTACACTTAACCAGGAAAATACTGAGTTTAGGTGTACTCAAGTTAATTCACAAAATAAGTGTGTCAAAAGTTGCCAATCACTTGCTTTCCATATCATTGATTCATGGGGGGGAGAGTGGATTTCCTCATTAAATAACATGAACAAAAGCTTTATAGCAAACTCTTCCAGCTGCCTTCTCCTGAAACGGAGATAGGAGAAATTAGCACTTCAAAGAACTTATCTTATAAATTCTTTTCTCCTGAAGGCCGTGCTCCTAAAATCACCTTGCCACCACCACCTCAGAACAAGAATGATGAGAAGAATGCTGACTTCATGGATGACTTCATTCATTCAGTGAAGACTTCACTGCAGACAGATAAAACTACTTTCACACCTGAAATAAAAAACACTACAGTGACTCCAAGTGTAACCAAAGGTATCCACTGTTAAACAGTAGAAATGTTTGGAACTCCTTACAGTGCTTTGGCATGTATTAAGTGTGCTTTCTGCTTTGAAATTTTCTCAAAACTTAACAAATTACAGCAGATGATCAATATTTTATTTCTAATATTTACCAGTTATTAAATACACAGATGATAAAAGATGTGCAGTCGCATACTGCATGCAGAAACAAAACCAATCTGCCAAGTAATACATTAATATAAATGTATATACTATATGTATTTTATAGATGTGTAATAGTTCCATCTTCCAGAACTTGTTCAATCTGTGTTCAGCTTTTAATCACTGAACAAGAAGGCGAAGTTGTAACTTGGACTTCCCTTTGAATTAATCAGGTGTAACTGCTTTATTTAATATTTCCTTAGAACAAAACACCTTTGATATAGCAAATCTTTTCTGGAGCAGTTTTTTTGACATGGAATTTGAAAAAAAGTCACCTGGCATAATAATTTTGTTTATCAAAGAAAATGGTCAGAAAAGGGAGCAAAGTCACTGCAGATGTGGGCACTGCTGAAGTGTCCTTTGGATGGCAGGGGACAGCATCACACACAGACCCAGCACAGACTGATTGGGATTAACTGTTAAGGTACTGTGAGATTTACTTCTTAAAGGAGGTTCAAACTTACATGGTGGCACTAAGGGATTTTCTGTCTAAATAATAGAATACATTATTGTAATGGGAAAGCCATATATTAAAACAAGCTGGTTGATTTTGATGAAAAGTCCTGCAAAACCACCAGCTGTGCATGCATGTAGAAGAGCCAGATGTCAATTAAAGTTTGCACTGTGGGAGCATCCAGCAGAGTACTTAGCAGGGGGATCTGGTGTGATAGACACTAAACATGAAAACTGTGTGCTTTACCCAAGTAATTTTCAAATCAAAAACTGATTTATGAGAAGCTCTTTCTGTCTGACACCACTTAATTTAATGGCTTTCAGATGTGGCATTGGCAGCAGTTCTGGTTCCAGTGCTGGTGATGGTCTTCACTACTCTGATTCTTATCTTAGTTTGTGCGTGGCATTGGAGAAACCGGTAAATGAATAGATGGATGAAAGTGCTTTAAATGAACGTTAGCCTGGTGTGTGGGAATGAAATGCTGCATGTATTGCTGTGGGAACTCTGGGGTCTGCACTTGTGGAAAGAATTGCATTCTTTCTGAGAAAAACTTCACTTGACTAGCAAGGACAAAACAGCCTTTTGTAACTGTTTTCATTGGAAGTGCTTTGACTAAAAACTGGTTTCTCTGGTACCAGCAGACTGGTGATGGCAAGCCAGGTTACTGGTGCTTATTCATTAAATTTGAGGACCAGTTACAGCCAAGGCGGTAGTTAGTGAGCATTAATTAATGCATCTTTTGATAAGCAGACTAGCTAAAATATCCTCTTTTTTCTTTTCTTTCTTTTTTTTTTTCTCACAGCAAGAAAAAAACTGAAGGCACATATGATCTACCTTACTGGGATCGTGCAGGTAACAAAATGGTTTTATGAAACCATTTACTCAGTGTTTTTTGTTCAATGTGTATTTCAGATTGCAGTTACAATTTCCACTAGCAAAAGCTTCTCCAATGCTAACTGAGGGAGGCATAGAAAACACTGAATTCCTTTTCTGGACAAACTTAAGTGCACTGCTTCTTTCTCTAATTTCTCTTTTTTTCAGAAATAGTAAATATCATGTCTCCTGTTAGAGCTGACCACTTCAGGGGGTGTTTTTTTTGTTTTTTTTTTTTTTTTCTTCTTTTTTTTGTGAACAAAATAGAAAACCTCTGAATTATACAACATGAGGGGAAAAAATAATTTTTAAGGAATATATTTATACATTTGATAACTATTTCTTTGGTACTTTATTGTCATGGAAGAAAACCTTTCGTCTTAGCATATAAGTTCTGTCAAAAATTTTGTCTTCACTGCCCTAGTAAGGATGTGGAATTTAGCTATATCTTCCATCCTACTGTCTTGTGCCTCATAATATCAGACAATTGCACCAAGCAGCTCTTTGCAATGATCCTGAAACCACCTGTGCCCCAGGTGCAAGGGGCAGCTGCAGCAGTTGGGTTGGTACTGCTGTGTGACTGTGCCTCACTTCACTGGCCTCCTGTTGAAAACTTGCACACCCGTGTGTCTGCTCACAGGCATCTTAAGTCTGTCTTACCCTTTAGACAAGGAACCTTTTGATCACTTTTTTTGCTACATGTCTGCTTCTGATGGCTCACAGCTCTGATGTCATTGGGTATTACTTAAAATAGTGATAATTGAGTTATTTACCTGCTTCAACAAAATACAAGCTGTGCTGAAAAATATTTTAGTAGCTTAAAACACAGTATATATACAATTTTGGTTGTTTTTTGTTTTGGTTTGGTTTTTTTTAATCTATGTGAAGGATGGTGGAAAGGGATGAAGCAGTTTTTCCCAACCAAAGCAGCAGAACATGAAGAAACTCCTGTACGCTACAGCAGCAGTGAAATCAGTCACCTAAGACCAAGAGAAGTCCCAACGATGTTGCAAACGGAGTCTGCAGGTACTTTGTGAGCCATGTTTTATATAGAGATATAGATGACATGCCAAAAGATGTCAGGAATCTGGCTACATTTCGTTATTTCCTGGGTTGGGGGGGAACAGAGGAGAAGTGAATAGTTCTGTGGGTAAGCACGTCTCTTAAAATGCAGGCTTTTTCATGTCTGTTCTCTCATTCTGTGTGCTGTAGATAGACACTTGCCCAAGTTAATGCTGTAACTGAAAGGTTCTTTAGTTGTTTTTAAACCTCACAAAGAGGTAAAGGATTCTTCACTGGTGGACAGACACTGGTTTGATGTAGGATAGTAGTGATCTCTGGGGTACTGCTGCCAGGTTGTATTTAATGCAATGCCACTGTAAAACAATCCATTGAGTGTGTTCATGTTTTGTTTTGTTGGGGCTTGCAACACAGAATATGCTCAGCCCCTGGTAGGGGGAATGGTGGGCACGCTTCACCAGAGATCAACCTTCAAACCAGAGGAAGGAAAAGAAGCCAGTTATGCTGACTTGGACCCTTACAATTCCCCCATCCAAGAAGTTTACCACGCCTACGCCGAGCCGCTGCCTGTAACCGGACCCGAGTACGCGACTCCCATAATCATGGACATGTCCAGCCATCCCAGCACGCCTCTTGGTGCTCCTTCCATTTCCACCTTCAAAGCTGCAGGGAATCAAGCTCCTCCACTGGTTGGAACGTGCAATAAACTGTTATCCAGGACAGACAGTGTATCCTCAGCACAGGCACTGTACGATATACCAAAGGGGCAGCCGGGGCCAGGCAGTGCCGACCAACTCGTGTACCAGGTGCCACAGAGCGTGGCCCATCCCACTGTGAGTAAGGATGAACACTTGGGTAAAGTAGAATGATGGCTTGTTTCTAAAAGCCAGTTCCATAAAGCTTACAGTTTCACTTTTTAAATTCCATTGTTTTGGTACTGTTAGTCTTAAATAATACAATGTTGAACCAAAAGATGTGGTATGGGAGGTCTGGGAAAACAGTAATTTTGCTTTTCCTTAAGCTGTGTGTATAATTAACAGCTTGTCTCCTGCAAAACCATGGACTTTTTTATTACTACTGTACAATTGTCTGTCAGACATGAGAGAAGAACTCTTCATGATTAGCTCCAGTAATTCATAGATGTGAGTGGTAAATTGGGAGAAACAGTTTAAGTACAAAAGCCAGTTATTTCTTCCTAATGGTACTATTTCTTGGGGAAAAAAACCCACCTCAATACCCAAAGCTCTTAATTTCTGTGCAAGCACTACAGCTTCTAAAATTCCTTTTTTCCTTGTAAAATGTCTGCACAACTTTGGATTTAACAAGCTATTGTCATGGCAACAATCCCTTTAGCTTCATGGCATAAAATAGTTTTGATTCTGAATCACATTATTTCAGCTTTTGTTAACAGAATTGGGAATTCTGAGCTGAAGGTTCCTGCCTTTTTGGTTAGGTTAGCCTTCCAAAACTAGAAGCTGCTGTCTGTACAGTACCTTTTCTGCCTCTTCTCCTTATGCCACTCAGTCTTATGCCTTCCTAGGGATCCAGGAGGCACAGACTGACACAAGCAAACTACCTGGGAATCGTTTTTGCGTTTTTCCCTATGCTGTGAGGGCCACTTGAATAGCATCTGCCTCCAAGTTAGTCTTCCTGATGCTCAGTGCAAGAAGCATCCAGGCCCTGGAGGTGACTTGAACTAGGAAAGGCCCTGCCCTGCCTTCCCCAGTGTCCATTCTTCTGTGTTCAGGTGAGAGCTTATACAAAAAAAGATCTGTATATACTTTTGTGAGTGCTTAAGGAAGCACACAAATATTCTAATGGTGCACAGTTTGTGTTAGACATGCATTTAGCACATATGGTACATTTTAGCACAACTGCCAAATTTAGCCTTAGGGCTTTTTTTATGATTGTTCTTATTAGAAGCATGAAAGATTTCAAAACCTTTGCAAATGAACCAGTACTATTCCAAAGAGTGTCCATTTCAGATGTATTTATTGGAATTTGTATCCTTTGAATGTTCCAGTGTTCTGTACTATGAAAACACTGCAGTTGGTCGTTTACTGGGGTAATGTAGACACATTTCAGCTAGGTAATCACAAAATGAAAACAATCTGAATGGCGTATTTGCCATTTTTTATCTTGTTAAAAAAGCACAACTTTCTTACCTAAGTGTAGGAGAAAACCCCACTATAAAAATGCTGTATTTTTATTCTAGCAGCACTATTGGCAGGATGCCGTATCAGTTTGTACATGTGGAACCCTCCCTACACAGTAGCCCAGTTTTATGGATTTCAGGAGTTACTGTTTGTTTGTGATGCAATTCAAAGCCTTGTTTACTGTCCAGGTCCTTAAGTGCCGGGGACAGACAATGTCTGAGTGCAAACTGCAGTGCTGTTCGAGGGGCTGCCACCATGCCTTAATACCAGTACAGGATCCTCACTTACCACTTGAAAACCTGTTTGCAGAGGGGCTGTATATAAACTCTGGAGCCAAAAATCACTTGTGGCCTGTTCAGCATCTAAAATACAATGTTACATAGAATCATAGAATGGCTGGTGTTGGAAGGGACCTTAAAGATCACCTACTTCCAATCCTCTGCTATGGGCAGGAATACTTTCCACTAGATCAGGTTGCTCAGAGCTCCATTAAACCTGGCCTTGAACACTTCCAGGGATGGGGTATCCATAATTTGTTTGAGCAACCTGTTCCAGTGTCTCACCACCCTCACAGTAAAGAATTTCTTCCTAAGCTTCCCCTTTTTCAGACTGTACCCATTTCCCCTTGTTCTGTCACTGCAGTTCCAGTCAAGGATTCCCTCTCTGGCTTCCCTATGGGCCCCTTCAGATCCTGGAAGGTTGTCATGAGGTTTCCACACAACCTCCTCTTCTCCAGGCTGAACAGCCCCAACCTTCTCAGCCCGTCTCCATAGCGGAGGTGCTCCTGTCCTCTTAGCAACCTCGTGGCCTTCTCTGGACTTCCTCCAACAGTTCCATATCCTTCTTATATTGGAGGCACCAGAGCTGGATGCAGCACTCCAGGGAGGGTCTCACCTGAGCAGAGGAGAATCCCTCACCCTTCTGGCCATGCTCCTTTTGGTGCAGCCCAGGATCCCATTGGCTTTGTGGGCTGTGAGAGCACATTGCTGGCTCATGTTGAGTTTTTCATCAGCCATCATTCCCCCATCCTTCTCTTCAGGGCTGCTCTCAGTCACTTCTGTGCCCAAGCTGTCTGTGAGCCTGGGATTGCCCTGACCCAGGGGTAGGACAACCCCTTGTTCAACTCCACGAGGTGCCAGCTCTCAGGGCTGTCCAGTCCCTCTGGATGGCATCCCTTCCCTCCAGCATGCTGATGGCACCTCACACAGATTGGTGCTGGCGGCAAACTCACGGAAGGTGTGCTCAGTCCCACTGTCCCTGTCACCAACAAAGATGCTGAACATTCTCTGTGCTACCTTAAAGCCCAGTTCTACAATTTCTGATCATTCATTCTCATTCATTGAGAATGACATTTTTAAATTGTTTTAGAGCTGGGTGTCTTAAGCCTAAATGTGAATGTAAGGATGGTAAATAAGACCCATTTGTGAACAGCAAATTCATGTCTGTAATTGTACTTTTGATGTTACTGCAGCTTCTTCTGCCTGACAAAAATAGTCTGCAATCTTTGTAGTTTTGCTTCAACAGGTTTCAACTGTTCTTAGCTATCAGCAGCAACTATGACTGAAATTATCTGAGCTGATTTTATTTCAAGGAGTAGGAAGTTTTTCGTTTCCACTAAGACGTGCCAATACAGCTACAGTCAACTTAAGAATCCTCTGCATTCTCAACCTGTACCAGTTTAGGCTTAGAAAAATTAATCTACCACAAAAATGAATGCATGTGTCCAAGTCAGTATAAATAACACACCTGGATTTAATTTTTACTGCAGACCAGGAACAGTAGAACTGTGGATAGCTGAAGGCTAAGGTGGTGTAAGAATTAAGCAGTTTCTCTACAGTGGGTTATTTTTTGAGCAAATATAATGCAACTTCATTATCTGAGGAGCATGAGCTGTTAAAGAAATGGATGTTTTTAAAATTTAAGCCCCTTTTTGGAAGGAATTTGGTCCCAAGCTTTGCTCTTGCTTCAGACTTTGGACATGTTATCTGCTGGGGCTAAGATACATTTGAACATGTAACAGTTAGGTTTAATTGCATGACACACTAAGACTAGAATTTTCCTGTGTACAATAAAGCAAAGGTACATTTCATGGGTCTCTCTTACATATGAAGACATGTATATAAAATGTATTTCAATCTTGTTTGGCTTGAGTATTCTCCCAGAATGTATGTTCTTACCTCAGCATGTATTGTAGTTGCTCAGTATTTGTATATGTTGCTAGGACTTAGACTGTATAAATAGTGAGGGGGTTTTATATGTTAAAAAGTATTTTAAATAAATTGTACATACGTATTACTCAGTATGTTTGCAATTAACACCTACCTTGTATCTAATTCATCTGCAGCCTGGCAATGCCCAGTTTCCAAGAGTTTCCTGGCAGCAGGTGGGCTGGTCCCTGTCCCCAGGCAGCACAACCCCTATTCTCTGCTGCTTCAGTCTTCACTTAGACCGTGGCTGTTGCCAGTCACTGAGTAAAGCTGATGCTGCTTGTGCTTTCTCCTCTTCTTCATATGAATTCCAGCACTGCAGTGCCTCACACAAAGAACTCAGTCATAAGTACTCTTTTATGAGTAAATGTAGTGAGAGTTCACAGTGTCTTGTTGCAAGCTGAAAGAATCAACTCCTGTTGCTCTACCAGGCACTTCAAATGTCTCTTAAAACATCAAAGAAATGCACACAATTAAAACAGGTGATGGTGGCCTGTGGGGAGATGAGCACTAAAGAATTCTACTGCGTGTGATAGTCCAGTGTCAGCTTTAAGAGTTGTCTGCTCCTTAGGTAAGAATTAAAACAATTGTTGATCATGTAATCAAATGTAGTGTGGCTCAACTTTGAGAGATGCACAACTCTCACTTTTTTGAAACCACATGATCAGTAACCAAATTCTGATCTAAAAAGGAATATAAAACATGAAACTGGTGTCAGTTTTCTGCATAACCAGAAGTTCATAGTGAAGCTGTCTCTGGTGCCATGAAAATGGAAAGGAAACAGTTTTTCTGCACATGACAGTATTGCATGGGAAGTGGATGAGACTCCTACTTATATTCATGTTTAAATATCAGAAGATTAGAACAGCTTTTAAGTGTCCTGTCTGCAAGCTGACCTAAACTAGAGCGAGTGCACCCCCACAAGTGTATGATCAAATTACTGCACAGTCTCCCTAAAACCAAACTCAAATAATGTTGTGATGTTTTAGCTTTTTTACCTTTGTCTTGCATCAAGCCATGTACAGAGTCCAAACTTGTCAGGATGCAGCTGAAAAAGGTGAATGACTGCAGGTTGCACACTAATACAATGCCACAATACATAAAAGGTATTTATAGACTATAAAGTCTTACATAATTTTCTAAGTGCCTGCAAATTACTTGCCTTGCTTCTGAACATGCTGCAGCTTTCTGAGATTTTAGCTCTCCAGAACCAGCTTTTGGCAACCACAGGCTGAGTGCCAGAATCCATTCTGGGCTATGCTAGTACATGAGGCTTTCTGAAATAAGGGAGAAGGGTTGAATTTTATTAGTTCAAGGGAAAAAAAACCAACAAAACCAAACCAACAACACCAAAAAACCCCCCCAAAAAACAAAACAAAAAAACAACCAAAAAACCAAAACCCAATGCTGTATGTATAAGGAACCTGATCTCTGTGTAAACCAGCTGATACAAAGGCATGGATGGTTAAATTTTCTTTCAGAAGTCACAGAAATAGGTCTGTCTCAAGCCCTTCTACACCTTCCTTTTATAGCCTCTCAAAAATAGATTGAAAGATGTGGGCTGTACTGCTGTACCTTCAGTAATTGTGATTATTTTTCCCCTCCATCAAAAGTCACACAATTGCCCAGCTGTGAATGTGGGATAAGAAGGCACTGGACCATCCAATAAAGTCACCTGCAGTTGAGGTGAGCAGCTGCCTCTGCTGAAAGACTATCCAAGATTAGAATCTTGTTTCTGATAAGGAGGCACTTAAAAGTATTGAGAAGTTCCTCATGTCTTGCTCATCTTCTGGGTGGGGCAAGATTTGTGGTGTTCCTCATCCTTCAGCATAATGAATACACTTACCTAAAAGACCTAACTTGGGAGTGATTTTTTCATGTGTTGAAGAAATTCTAAATCCTCTCCTGTGCATGTATAACCTCTTTTTACTTTTGCTATACTCACTTCACTGAAGCCTGCTCACAAAGAAATACATGCTTTTTCCTAAAGTGAGGAGTTTTGATAATTTTCTGGTGATCAAAACACCAAATGCCTGCAGAGAGGAGGAAAAATAATTTACTGAAACACATCCCCCTGTGAGAAGATCTCAGCTGGCTGCACTGTAGCCAATTAATCTACAGGAAGAGAAATACAAGCTCCTGTCTTTTGTCTTGTGCATGTTCTCCAAAACACCCCACCAGCTAGAGCAGAATGGAAGGTTCATAGAGGAATTCTCTCTGCTGCTCTGCAGTGGGAAGCACTCAGCTGGGTTTCCTTCACCTGGCCATCTGCTTTTGGGGGTTTTTGATAAAAACCAGCCTGAAGACTGTGCAAGACAAGTTTGGCTCATAGACAATACGGAAAGCATCATTTCCTTCATGACAGGATAATAAAAAGGATTTATCAAAACTTAATCACCATTAATGCCAGCAAAGCACAGAAGTGCAGCCTCTGCCAAGGAAGGAAGGCAAGAGAGAAGTGCAGTGGAACAACTGTCCCAACACATACATCCCTGTTAATGCTTTTGGAAGCTGGTTGCACTCCCTGACCTGCCAGTGACTGCAAAATTTTGCAGTCCTGTTTTCAGTGGAGGTTTGTAGTGTCGACTTAGAACAGTTTAAAAGGTAAGCCTTGTGTCAGCAGATAAGTAACATTCCTTAGCTGCCAAAGTCATGAACAGCTATCTCCTTTGCATTTCATGGAATGAAGAGACAAAAAGAATTTTTCATAGCAGTTATTAGGAACAAGTGAGGAATGACTACAAAGAAGACAGAGCAGAGGGGATGTTAAATGTCTGTTTTGTAGTTTAGGATCAAAAGGCAGACAAATTCCACACATTACCTCTAAGAGAAAATAATGAAAGTAATTGCGAGCCTGATGCAAATAAACGAAACAAGGCAGTGATATTTTGTATTCCTTCGTATTTCAAAGGAACTGAAACCAACCTTACTTTAAAAGTCACCTCTGCTCTGTCACAGTAAACTCAATTTAAGAGAAAGATGAAAAATGGACGAACATCACTGGAAAACTTGGTACAGGTAAAAGAGTTTGAAACCACTGTGGAGTGTTACACAAGATACACTAAAAGGAAACTGACCAGAAAAAAATAAGAACAAAGGTCTTTTACAATTACCTATAGCTCAAATTCTACCATTCAGGCTAAGACAGAGCTGACACCAACACCACAGGAACATGAACATGTGGGGTTTATCGTCTTTGTTTTGCCTTAACTGCGATTCTCTCCTCTTTATGTTGTTCCATTTTCTTTTGAAAATTGAGAAATCTTTCTCAAGGGCTCACTGTAAATTGCCATCCAGGGAAATCCATCTCAAAGTTCCACCCCACAGATACCACCTCACAAAGCTACAGAGTTTGCATGGGAACTGAATCAGGAATGTATAATTCACATTCACTGCAGTCTAATAGGTAGCAGTACCTTGAACAGGAGCTCATCCAGACATAGAAACAGCACCTGTCCTGAACTGGTCTGTGATGTTCAATCTCCTGACACAGCAGTGAAAAACTCCTGATGCACAGGAATGTTGTTGAGATCCAGAATTTTTTTTCAGCTCCTTTTATGAAGACAAAACAATATTCAGTATCAGAAATAACTGCATTGTAAAATACAGACAAAAGTGTAAACTCACTTGTGTATGTAAAACACCTATAATGGAATATATTTGGAATTAATTCAGGATTGCATTTACAAAACAAAAATTAGAGTGTTCACCAGATGCTGAGACAAAATACATAAACAAGCCTCTGCTTTTTTCTTCAGGTTGTACAAAAACAATTTGTTGTGACAGGTAGAAGAATTAGAAAAGAAAGGCCTCATAAAATCAGGCCTGCTTTATTAAATTAATAGCTAGCCCGTCATCTCTTCTATGTGTAGTTAAGCAATTTGCAAGTTCCCATGTGAAAACAACCTTGGTATGAAAGGTTTGTTAACCACCTATTCTTCGGTTGAAAAATTAGTGCATCTGTGTAAACAATAAGATCTGTTCCATGAGAACCCGTAAAGGAAAAACGTAAACAACCTGAATCTTAGCACATACACACAAATCACCTTCTGACCAAAAAATGATGGAGTAAGAAAACTCCCAGCCAATAGATGTTGCACACAAGGTCTGTGATAACTGTATCAAATAAGTGATGTGAATAAAGAATTGGCTTTTCCCACATGAAGAAAATGGAGTCTCAGCTAAATTATTACAATAACAATTTTAGAACAAAAATACCAAAACACAGAAAAAAAAATCCTGAAGTTCCTAAGCCATCTCTATTAAAGGCAACTTGGTCCAATGTTACTTCAACAGTTACCTTTGTTTCTCAGATGGGATGAAAATTCAGTACTTTGATGTGAAGGAAAAAGACCCAACATCCTAACAAAATTCCAGTTCCTAAGAGCAGATCATAACCAATGGTATGTCAGTTATGTTTTCTCAGCAAAATACAAATAATTTATGCTTCTATGCATATTTTATAGCATTCTCCCCAACACAGTAGGGGAAGATAAAACCATAATCACAAAGTACTGGTCTGTGCATAAAGCAAACAAAAATGAATGCTGATTATTAAACCAAATGTCTCTTATGAAACCAGACCTCCACTGGCAGCATTCTCACTCCAACCAGTGGCAGAGGCTAAATTTGTCAGCATCAAAAGACTGAAATCATTACTGATTATTTAAAAAGTTTTAATTTCTTTGCATTTGTATCAGATTTTAAACTCACATGTATATGAGACAGTAACACGATATCCAGTACTAATACTGCAAGAATGAGTCCCAAGGTGATCCACTGGATCTGCTGGATGATATCCCAGCTGAATCCTCCTTCATAAATGGGACAGTTTAAAAACTCTATCCAGTGAGAAATTGCTTTGTTGGTACAAGCAGAGAGGGGTACAAGGAAGCTGTTTTCCCATGGGAAAACTGTTACACTTCAGAGTTTGATTTTCTAAAATAACTAGCTATGAAACTTCACATTTTTTTCAGGATCTTGGATGCAGAACGTCTCAGAGCCAGCAGACTGACACTGAACCATTCCAAGGAGCTGTGTATACAATTTTACACTGTTTCAACTAGGTTTTTTTCCCCTTTCATTTTGCATGGTAAGATATATCTGACAAATTCACTATTTTCAAGTTCTGCAGTTCAAACACAAATATTTTCAGATCTTTATACACATAGTTTAAAAATTTCCATACCTGGCATTCCTTTTTGTGTGTCTTCAAACTTAACCTCAGATGCTTTCCCTGTCTCCTAACCATGAAGCTGCGTCTAGAACCAAAGAGAAATTTAACTTTTTAAAAAAAGTTATTTTTTCTTAACTGATCCTATCTCTACAAACACATGCACAAAGAATGTATACACAATACTTGTTTACAAGTATACAAGTAAATATGACTACACATAATTAGTTAGATGTAGTTAGATAACAAATGTAGCTCAAATTCAAGATAGCATTACTAAATTTTGCAATATGAAACCAAACTCTTATTCTAACATAACATGAGGAAAAGCAGCATGTGAAGTCCTATACCACCAATTATAAAAAATACCACTGTTTTAATCAGCATTTCTCTGGTACACCTGCACTGAAGTTTATTTCCTCACAGCATTTACAATTCCATGGAAACAAGTGGATTTAGTTACCAGCTACTTGGAGGTTAATTAGTAAAGTAAAACAGTGACTGTATAAACTAAATATGCACTGGCAAATAGTTACAAAAAAAACCCCACTGAATCAAAACTTGCCCAAATTCTGAATGTGGGTTATTGCCACTTAAAAAAGAAAAATAGAATTTTTGCTCTCATATCAAGTAAGTTCAGCTCAAAATATAATTACTTATACAAAAAAACCCCACTTTATCTATTATGATGAGAAATTATTGTACATTTTTTCAGTAACAAGTATTTTCAGATAAAAACTGTCTTCAAAAGGCCTCAAGCACACCAGAGACTTCCCACCCTTCTTCCAGAGAAGGAAAGTGCTAATGCCTGGAAAATGACAGGATCAATCCAGTGTTTTCTTCACAGGCCCTTAACTCATCAGTGAGGATCACACGTTACGTAGAGACAACTCAACTCTGGTATGAGCCTGGAACTTTAAAATTATACTACTCCCCCACAAAAAAAAGAATATATTTTTCTCCAGAGCGCAGCATTATCAAATTGAAGTAATTATGGAAGGCAATCTTTCAGCAGCTGAGAACACTTAAAATTACACCTGACACATTCATACTTCATTTACTTCTATGACATGATCACTGTCACCTGTTAGGTGGGTGTGGGAAGAGCTGACAGAAAAAGTAAGTTTCAGGGCAAATCCCAAATTACAAACTTAGCCCATTCACTTACACTGTGTGTGACGTTCCATTCCAATCAAAACCCCCCAAAAGCAAAGGAATATGAAAATGCCCAACAGGCTTGTGCTCTGCCTTCTCATTTTCTCACCTCACTTTGAAAAGCATCTCTTGACCTTGTTAGTTAAGACTAACTAACTTTGCACTGGTTGCATGATGTGAAATTACAAACTTAGAAATCTGAATGATAAATTCCTCAAGCTACAGCCTAAAACCCATTGACACAATTACAGTTTATACATATATTAAGGAGCTCTTGTATTTAATTCATTTTATCAGTAACAAGAACATGCAGAGATAAAATCTCATCCATAGCTTTTCTTCCTAGCTCATCAGCTTCATTCAGGGCCAATTTTTATTAACTGCACAGCCACAAATGACAGTGCATGAGGAAAGCCTTTCCATGATCATTGCTGGGCCTCATGTCAACAAGCTTAAAAGACACAAATCTGACCACAAGCACTGCTGTAAGGTGTAATGATGACTCACTGCTTATTCTTCTATTAGTTTTAGTGATTCTAATTTCAATTCCTGGAGGTTCCACGCTGGGATGGCACCACTCAGGCCATGCAGGGACTATCATCGAATTATACAACTTGGAAGCACACCCTGCCACCCACCAGGATGACAGGAGTGGCAGTGCATTTCCTGGGAGCGTATCCTTGGCACTCAGCATTGAACCTCTCCTTCCATCCAGCGCTGGGGACGCGGCCCCGCCGTGACAGATTTCCCAGCCCAGCCTCTGCGGGAAGGAGGGTTATTGACTGCAGATGTTACAATTGTCCTGAGGCTGGTGTGAAGCCTCCCTCTGCACTGTCAAATAAGTGCCACATTTCCTCTCAGAGGCAGCATAGTGGTTCCACATTCTCTCCCCACTGATTAACTGGTTATGAAAATGACAACCAGCACTATGGGCAGGTACTGCTTCCTTACTTTTTTCTCTTAACCATTTTGGTTTCTTGGACACATTTCGTTGTCCAGTGTTTTCAGGTTCATTGTCACTAATTATGCAGCCCAGAGATAGCCCCAAGATTCATATAAGTTATCAGAGAAATCTCAAGACCTTTTAACCTAATCTTAAACCCTGAATCCTCCAGTATTATAACTGGTAATGCAACAGTCTTCATTACAGACAGGAACTGTCATAGGGAAAAAAGGCAAAAAACTTCGGGTAGTTGGGTTTGACACAGTAGAAAATCTCATTTTCTTCACAGGATTTTTAACTGTTTTGCTTTGAGAGGGATCATTTTAGGCACTTTACTGCAGTGACAATAGCTGCAATTGCATAGGAGTATAACCAAATGGCTTCTTTTCTTGTTTCATGCTGTGTGTTTTTGTTCACAGAGTACATAGTAAATATTAGATATTTTGGTTAGAGCTTTATGAAATATAAGCTTTCCAGGGTATGAGCTATTTTCACAGAATCACACAATGATCTAGGATGGAAAAGACCTGAGATCATCCAGTCCAACCTATGACCTAACACCTCCTCATCTACTAAACCATGGCACTGAGTGCCACATCCAGTCTGTTTTTAAACACCTCCAGGGACAGTGACTCAACCACCTCCCTGGGCAGACAGTTCCAGTGCCCAGTCATTCTTTTGGTGAAGAATTTTTTCCTGATGTCTAAACTAACCTTCTCCTGGCGCTTTTAAGACTCTGTCCTCTCATTCTATCAGTTGCTGCCTGAAGAAAGAGACCAACCCCAGCTG
>VZSR01003209.1:5032657-5051070 GCA_013398615.1 Brachypodius melanocephalos
GAGTCACCCACTGTGACTGCTCTTCTTTTCTATTTAATGTCATAGGTGGTGCTTTGTCTGACCCTCTGGATCCAGGGTCTCATACCTATTCTGAAGTGGCACCTGGGTAGGTGATGGGAGTTGGGAGGGATTTTTATCACCTCCCGAGTAGGGACCCGTTTCCACTCCCCTTCATGTACTCAGTCTCCTCCTTCTGCCTGATGGTAAGAGACAGGGGGGTCCTCTGACTCCCGGTGGGCTTCTCTCAGGGATGGAAGGGTGAAACTCCATGCCAATCCCTTTCACTTTCCCTAATACTCCTTAGTATTTCTACTTCCTCCTTAAGCTTTTTCATTCATTCATGAATGTCAGCAAAAGGAAATCAAGCCCCACTCTTCCCCTGCCTGGCTTCCATAACCCAAGGAAAAAGCAGGACCCAAAGAGAACAAAAAGTGCTCCACAATCCCTTTTTTGGAAACAAGAGACCACCAAACCGAAGGCAGCTGCCCAAGGCATTCCCAGCTCATAACTTACTCTTGGAATTGTAGAGAATAATGCAATTACAGAGAATCCAATCAAAACACCTTAGCTCAAAACCTATGCACTGTAGTTCAGACTGCACTGAAAACCAAGAAATTTTACTTAACTTGGCTGCTGCTCAAAATCATATAGGCTTTCCAGATCACATGTCAGGATATACCATCATCTTGAGAAGCTCAGCCAAATTTCTTTGCCTCCACACCCAAGAGCAGCAACAGTACTTCTTCCCCTTCTGCTGTTCCTCTCATTTTGTGGTCACAGGTTTTTCTCAGATTAGCTGTTTCAAACCTACTGCTCCCAGAGATGCTTGACAGCACCTTATTATGTGACAAAAGCAAATGCTCTCTCCTCTTTTAGCTCTAGCTCAAATCCAAATTGCTCTTCAACCTCTCCTTATATTGTCAAAGCTTACAAAGCCCTCCCTTACCTGAACTGTCGTCTTTGGCTTTACTCTTGCCTGAGTTTCATTTCTCAGGGAAGGAGAGGAAGCTTTTACATTGCAGTGCATCACTACAATAACACCATCCAAACACTAATATTAGTACTCTGTGTGTAACACAGCTGTTAATATGAAATAGATGCAGCATGTAAGTAAATTTTCCAGATTCTGTAGGTCTGTGATCATGCTAATCTGTTTCACATGAAGGACTCATCCCTTTATTTTTAGATGAAAGCAAATATCTGTTATTAGAAACAGAAAAACCAACTGAGGCAGACAAATACTGGCCATATATTCATGAGACTCTAAAGCCTGAAAAAGGCTTGGAAAAATTCTCTAACTGACGTGCTACTGGAATATCCTGTAACACCTGATTAATTTTTATGTCTCTCTTTCTGGATAGAGTTATATGCATTAATGAAATTTAATCCTAAAAGGAGCTGACAACCAAAACCTACAACAGTTTTGACATAAAAATAGAAATGTCCCCTAGACCTCCCTGTAATTTAGAAGTGGGATTTAAATTGCAGGTAAGTTTTTCATAATGATGGGATCTTGTCCTCTCCAGATATTTTTGCCACTGTTAAAAACCGAACTAAAGATCCCCAGAAGATGCTCCCACATGTAATTCCCATCTTCAAAATCATAAACAAACCCCAGAAATATCCCATTTGACCTATCTATTTTAGACCATTTTTACCATATAAATTTAGATTACATCTGTTAACAGGAATCCTTTGTCCAGTTTTCCATTTACTAAATATCCATTCACCCCGCCAAAAAAAATTTTGAATAAATAATGTCCATCTGTTCTAGGTAAAAATATGGGGGGAGGGAGGCAAATGCACTTTCTAGTACTGTCAGCATCTCTGATATCATCCATTTCAGTTCACCAAACCTAAACCTCATTTCTGACATGCATCCTTCTTTTGTTGAGGGTGAAGGAAATTGCAAAATTTCATTTAGCTCAAAGGGACTGGACATGCAGCAATGATGCAATATGAGGCTTTAGCAGCTGTAACAAAGGAACCAACAATTTAATAATTTTGATGTGTCAAGATATTACAAATAATGGCAGTTAGTCTTTTATGGCTTAGTAGCCCTCATGGTGGTGCTGTTGACTTAGGACTTTTCAGGTACAGCTCAATGTCATTCAGCAATCATAAACCCAGACATTTTTGCACTGAGTTGTCAATTCTACATAAGTCAGTCTCTCTGAGAAAAGAGCCCACTCACTATTGGTGCAACTATGTTTGATAGATAAGCTAATTAAAATTCTATTTTGAAAAGTTTTACCAAGACACTTTAAAAAAAATTTCCTCTTTACTCAAGACACATAAGCTTAATTCATAAAATCAAATATCCAAGGCCAAAGCAGCACTGTGCCAAAAACACAGTAATGGTCATGACACTCCAGGTATTCTGAAAGCAGTTTGTATCTCAGGAAAAGTGCAACATCTCTGGTTGCTTCAAACCTCTGCCTTCCAAACCTTAGTGTTGCTTTCCCTGATCCAACTGACCTAATGATCTCCTAATAGCCAGGGTAAATTAATTCAAAATCCCATTGGATATTTGCCTCGAATCGTGCCTCCTGCTATCAGCAGCTGACAAAAGGGGACAATCCCCTGGGACCTGGCACACTGAGGAGCAGTTAATGGTGGCTTTCAGCATCTTCCTGTTAGGTTAGGCCCATCCTTCAGCCCAGCCTGACTCCTGTTCCAGCCCCTGCATGAAGGGGAATAAGGCAGCAGCAGCATAAACAAATTCAACAAACATTTCACGTAGATAGAGAAGCATTCCCAGTGGGCACTGGGAAGCACAGCTGCAAAGCTTTCTTGAGAAGGTGCAATTGTGCCAGCTCTGGCACAGGGGCAGACCCACAGCCTGGCTGCAGTGCTGGCACTAAAGGCAGGGTAATGAAGTTGCTAATACTTGTTCTCCACTGTTTTGAGCAAGACAGATTCCATCTGCTGGGAGTCACTAATCAATTAGACCTGCCATTCCCATTGCTCCGGTCTGGGCAGCACCATCCTGGACCAGAGACACTGCAGAGCTTCTCAGAGCTAACAACAGCAACAGCTGGAGCAGCAGCTTCCAAGGACACTGTTCAAAGGGTACCAGAAAGACACAAGGCATGTTTAGAGCTGTGGTAAAATGAAAAATGAGATTTTGTGTTTATAAACAAAGACTTAGACAACTTCAGGAAGAACAGAAAGACTTGTTTGAAGACAGATCTTTTCTATGGAGGGGTTTGAAGACAATCTGTATTTCAAGAGAAGAGGTTCCTGCAAAAGCCTCTGGGAGGTAATGGGCAAACACTACTTGCTGGGCTGTGTTTTCTAGGCAACTTTTTTTCCTGGTATAGACACTGACTCACTGAAATACACAGCTCATTATTCAGTCTCCTTTTACTAACTTTTTTACCAGATACTTCATGAAAAAATTAAATCAGTGACAATTGCATGGTGACTTAACCACTCCTATCATTTCTTGAAAGTCAGTTTCTCAGACAATTAAAAAAAAAAAAAAAAGAAACCATAAACAAGAAAGAGAAAGAGAAAAACAAAGAAGTTCCTATGGTCACTTAGGGGCCAGAAAACATAAGTTCAGCTTTATCAGGAAATCCCATCAGGGTTTTCCAAATTTCTGCATGGGATTACATTTTCAAAAGGACTTAAAAGATTTAGGAGCATGTCCCACTGTTAAAAGTGATTTAGACTAACGACCTTAAGCATGTTGAATGTCCTGCTTCACTCTCTGTCTTGTCCAGCCCAGTGAGGTGTGGGGCTCTTCCACAGCTCCTTACAGATCCAGGTGCAAGGGCTGAAATCCAGGAGCCCTGTTTCTACAGCTTCAGGATGGAGGTGACTGGCCCCCAGCAGGAAGAGCAGAGGGGACAGGCACCTTTCCCAGTTCAGCACAAAGCACTGGTGGAGCAGGGCTGTCCTCCCAGGCTGGGCTGGGAACTGGAGCAGATCCCCCTCTGCTGCTCATGGCTCAGCTACAAAGCAGAACTTCAAGGAGACTGCTCCTTCTGTGCTGCAAACCCTTTCAGCAGGGGCCATCTGTCACAGGTCACCAGATGCCCAGCCCCAGACACTCTCAAAGGCAGACGTGGGTGCCTTGACAGTGGCATGCAGCCTCCCTGCGCCACATCCCCTTCTCCTGCTCCAGTCTGTGATTTCTTTCTTGTTCTAGGGAGAGGGTTTTTTAGGAGAGAGGCAAGGCACACAAAATACTTATGAAAGGAATTGAAAGTGTTTTATTCCACTTGTGCTTTTATAACAGAAAAACTATTTTAAAAAATTCACACGTACCATGGTATGCTTGACCTAAATCCTTCAGTGCTGTTCCTTCATTTTGTGAGACTAGAAGTAAGTCCTAAATGTGTAAAATTCTGAACACGAAACATGAACATTGATGAACCTATTCATGAGCTATAGTGTATGTTTTAAATTAAGTTGACAGATTCTCTGGTGCTTTGTTTTTTATTGACAGTAAATTACCATTCCCTATCATGTAAGAATTTGCGAACTTTCACATGGAAGGGTGGGGTAGGTAGGAGTTCAATTTTGGCCTAATAGTTAAATTAGGTAGATGGTTCTGCTAAAATATTTTTGCATTAAAGGAGTTTTTAATTTAGGACTTCTATTAAACCATAATTTTTAAAAAATGTAAATCAGTGACTGGATGCCTTCCAGCTCTCAGGTGGTAGATAAATCCAATAAATTTGGTCTAAACAAACTCCAAACTCCTAACAAATGCCCTGTATTCAACCACAAATCAGATGTCAAACTGGAGTGAATATACTGATGTAAATTGGTTGCTTTTCTCAGCATAGCTGAAAAAGGTATATAAAACCCAAGCCAAGCCATTCAGCACATGTACATGACTCACAAGCAGATTTTAGCAGTAAGTTCTATCTGCTCAAGCTTTTTGTTGGATCAAGACCTCACTTTTTACCCATCCAAAGTTCCATTTCAGTTAAGAGAAATGTTGTCTGAATTATGGGCTGAGTAAGAAATTAATATGGACCCTGACTTCTACCCAGACATTGGTATCACGTAATTCCTTTGCCTTTGCAATTCTGATCTGCTGTGCTGTCTGCTGTTTGAAGCTCAGCTCACTACAAGCTTCCAAGGAAACAAATTTAGGCTCACAGATGCATTAATGAGAATGGCACCTCAGGTAAGTTTGGTTTCAGATGATGGAACAACCCTTCCCCTCAGTTTCCATACATTCACCAAACTTGACACTGAAAATGGTCCAGAGCTCAGGGGAAAGAGTGAAAGGTCTGTGCTGCACCTCCTTTGTTCACTGCACACTTCTGTCTTTGCTCAGAAAGTCAGGTGAACCTTATTGCTTCTGAAAGTACGTTTTCTTTTTCCTGAGCTTTAAGTGGATGCCAGTTATGACAAAACCTGTCAGGGTTGCTGCTGTGCCACAAACCAGGTAGGCAATTCCCAGGAATGGGTTACTTCCACCGCTCCACACCACAGTTGAAAGTATCACGTGCTTCCTCCCCTTGAATTTGGCAACAGGGAAATCTGAGAGAAGGATGTTAAGTTTTTGCTAACAGAGTGTGCACTTTTTCCAGGAGAAGAGAAAGTAGTGATTAAATGCTCAAAAAGCTTTCCAAAGCATAAAGGGTTTTGAGGTCTGCATTTGCTGCCAAAACTACTTTAACTGATTGGTGATGTTTCTGCTATTCTGGATCCAAAAACTCAGCTGGTTTTTGGGAGGTGGTTGGCAGCTGGTGGTAAAAAACCCAGTTATTTTAGATACAGTCTTTCTGTGCATGGGGAAATACTTCCTTTTTGAAAACATCATAATTTCAGATTCATAATTTATAGGACTGCTACTCCATTAATTTGCTATGAAAGCTCAGTTGACAATGGGCCTTTTGGGAAGCTTATCATCACAGTCTCTGTGAGGGTAAGTGCTCACCTCTACCTAATACGTTGTAGCCAGAATATTTATGAGTTTACCTTTCATCTCTCCCATGGAAGCTTTCAGAATAAAACCATGACGGAACATTTAAAACCCCATCTCTATCAGCTGAGAAAGAAGAGAAATTTACGGTCACGTTGACACAACTCCTGCTGACAAAAGGAGTGTTTTAGTCAGCAGAATTCCCACTGTTGGGCTGAGTCGCAGCGGCACAAAGCTCCCGTCAGTCGGGACACGGCCCAAAGCCCTCAGAGGGCTCTGCTGACACAGGGGTGGCTCTGCAGGGTTTCTCTGCCAGCTGCCCATACAAATCCTGTTCACTTCCCTCTCCCTGCAGCTCTGTGGCAGCCGCGGGGGATCCCAAAGGATACTGTAGGCAATATGGAAGGTGTAATTCCCTGCGGGCAGGCCCTCGGCAAAGGGCTGCACCCGCCTGAGGCGCCGGTAGAGATTCCTGAAGGTGGCGAAGGCCGAGACGCGCATCCAGATAATGAAATCGTCGTTCACAAAGCCATTGTTCTTCTCGTCCTCCTCGTCCAACAGATACACTGGTTTCTGCCAGTAGGGGGGTCTGGCTGTCCCTGGTCACACAGAGACAAAGCAGGAAAGGCACCGTCAGTAAAAACAGGGTTCTGACATTCTGGGCCTCACACGACCAACACAGAAGATGAGCTGTGGAAGAGACATAAGACACTGCCCAAAATTATAGATATGCCACATAACAGCATCTCCAAGCACGTCCACTGAGCTCAAACATGAATGAACAGTTTAACAGCACCCAGGGGCTGCTACACTTTAAAAACCTTCAAGCACAGGGAAAACAAAGTGACTTGCACAAGCGAAAATATTGTTTATTCTGGATTCTTGTCTCTTCAGCAAGCAACGTGTTCTCTATAATGAGGAGCTTGCCTTAATTTTTACACATTAATGTATCTCTGTACAACCAGAAAGGGATCATTTTGCAGTCTAATGGCACAGCCTACGACATTTAGAATCTACTTAGATAATTAACTCTTGCATATTGCACCCAGCACAGCACTGCCCTGATCCACCACAAGCAGCTTTTAGCCCCACTTTAATAGAGATCAACCATAACAAGGGATCAGCCCTAGGAAACAGGTCTGAAAGAACCAGTGACAAAGGAGCCTCTCATGTCTCACAACTGCCCAAGAATCTGGAAAAGCATGAAGGAAAGATGGGACATGCAATTCTCCTTCACAGATGTTTTCAACAGGGAAAAAAAAGCAACTGCATCCTTGCTTTCTCTGGACAGACAAAGCATTACAAGAAACTATAAAGAAGGGTGTTGATGTGGGCTAACTTCAGTCTTCCAAAACCATTTTCGCTTAACTTCTGTGGTCACTGATTAAAAAAGTAAAAAGGTGATATTTTGGCTAAATGTTCCTTCTGCTCTCAGTCACCCTCTAGAGCTGCTTCTTCAACTTGCTTTGGGAGATATTTCTCCCAAAGGTGCTTTTTCTCAAAAATGGGAGACACATGAAGGGGGAGATAGGGACGCCACTGAAAAATAAGGACCACCAGCAGAACCATTCTTACCTGCAAATGCAGAAGAGAGATTGTATGACTCAGGATTGCGAAACTTCACATTTTTATCTGTCCACCAACTGTTTCCAGTCTTCAGCAGTGGCACTTGAATCACAGATGAGTTATGACTGTAAAAAAGATCAATAGTATCTGCAGGGAATACAATAAGCAAGACCTGTGAGTCAAAGACAGTCATTCTAATTGCCAGCATGACTAACAAAAAAATGTCACATTGAAGCATCTTTCAAGTGGATAGAAAACCTGAATGTCCTTGCAAAAGTTTCATCATGTATATGGAGCACTGCACATTTCACAAAAGGAATTCAGGTACCAGAGTCTTAGAACTTCTAAGGTTTTAAAGACCGAACATTTCCTACCAATCAATCCCCTGTGTATGCTGTGCACGTTCCTCATGTCCATCAACTCCTGTGGGACTTACTTCTTTGCAAATCACCTTTTGAGCTCTCTAGCTAGTTACAGAAGTTACTGTCCTAGTTAGGTTCCCCTAGAATTCCTCTGACATTTGTCCCAAAACTTTGCTATACATGATGTGGGACTAGGGTAGAGGTAAAACCACAATGAGAGGAATCCAGTCCTTCAGAGAAAATTTTGCTCTAGTTTTATGCCGGTTAGAGCTTGCTTACCAACTTGGACAGAAACACTTTCTTCAGTTAACAACCATTTAGTTAAAATTGTGCCTAACCATGCCATCCAGTTTCAGTGCACAAACAGCACTTGTTTTTATCCATTATTATTTTCCTACATAGATCAGTTTAACATTAGGCAAAAACATAGGACTCATGAACAGCTCTGTAAACCCTTGGCAACAAATGGGATGATGGGCAGGGGCAATCAGATGATACAGATGGGGAGGGATTGCCTTTTAGGAGACATGAAAAGCACAACTCAGCTGCATAAGTATCAATGGAAACATACTTTTTTTGTTTCCTCCTACAAAACCTGTGCTCACAGAGCTACTTAAAGCTCAGACACACTCTTGTGGGGAAGTGATCCTTCTGTGCCTCACCACATCCCCAGCTCTTTGTCACCATTTCATTAACAGGAGTTGCAATGCTCTGAGCTCTGCCTGCTCAGCTGTTTGTCTTGTCTCTCCCTCATGCGCTCCAGAACAGCGTGGGCTGCACACTGCTGGGCTCTGCTGGCCTAGGTCTGAGCCCAAGCCAGTAAAGCACACTGCAGGGCAGCAGGTGGGCAAGCAGGCAGATGAAAATCAAATGGATCTAGAAGTTATAGAATGCAACTGGCTTTCACAAATATCCTGGTGTGGGTAGCACAGCTGCTTGGAAGGAGCTGCTGCCTTCTCAAAACCTGCTGCATGGAACAGGTTAAAAAAAGAGCAGGAGCAGGGAGTGGTAGAAATTGGAAGACAAAAAAGATGGGCTACTGTATAGTTTTTTTTGTTGCTTTTCCTTCCAAAGACACATTCTGAAATCTCCCAAGTACACTCATAAGCAGATTGTGCCCACTAGATTACTACAAAGATCAAATCCAGGATCAAATTAAGACTATGCCTGCTTCCAGCATTCTAAGAACAAAAATGAAACCATGTAGATCTAAAGACCCAAACTAATGGAGAGAACATGGAGAATCCCTCCTTCTTAAGCACATTATTGTGGGAAGGCAGAATCTGGACTCTCCCATCACTGTACAAGTATTTCCTTTTCAGCAAGGAAGTACATTAAATGTTGTATCCTTGTTCCTTATCTCAAGAGAGCCTAAATTTCTCATTCCTGCTGTACACTCACATGGAGGAGGGCCTTAGAAAATGAGAAATCTCCCTCAGTTTCCAAACAATGGCCAAGTTACTGAACAGTAGAAAGCAGAGCCTCACATTGACTAGAGCAGCACCACCAAACAAAGCTGTGGGAGAAAGAATAGGCCTTGCAATACGAGGTCTCCCCTGGGCTGGTAAGGGAATAGTTCCCAGAAGGAATCAGTGAGGGGCAGAGGAAAGCTCCCACGTACCATTGAACATGCTGTTGGCAATGGCCCCGCACGGCGCCATCGGGGTCCCGTTCCTGTAGGTGCTGAAGGGTGTGCAGTAGCTCCTCTGGATCTGCATTCAAGGTCACACAACAATCAGGCACAGACCCGGTGTTTGGGTTTAGTTTGCTGCTGTCCTCCCACACCCTCTTCTGAAAAGCCACTGAACAATTAAGTCTCCGGTACCTTTTGGTCACATTAAAGAGAAATCCAAATGAACCGGTCTGTAGCTGAACACCCTCCATTATCTAGGTACAGAAACTTAAAATCTGCACCAAATTCTGCTGCCTTCTTGCAAGTTCCAGACTACAAAAACCTACAAGACCTACTACAAGAACTCCTAGGTTTGGGGATCTGCTATTGTAAAATGGCTACAACTGAAAATGTTCCAGTGAAGCTTTGGCTTACCCTAGAACATCTTATTTTTCCTTCTTTTTAATTCTGACCTGGGCTGCATCTGGAGAACAGCACATGTAGTTGGCCACATTAGTGCAGTTCAACAAGGGCAAATCTTGAATGAAGATACAGAATGAAAAACAGAAGTCCACCGCAGCTTTCTAACATCGTTCCTATCCCATTTTATAAGAACTATAAATCTTCAGGTTTCAACACAGAAACATTTTCAAGTAACTCCGATGAGGTGTGTGTATCTGATCAGCATAAAAGCCAAAAGCAGCTGCATCTGGATGCAAACAAACAAACTGACAGGACACCTGGAGAGCTGTAAGAGGCATTTTATAGAAATGAGGAACATGTCTGGAGAGTTGTAAGAAGCATTTTATAGAAACAACAGATTATCATGGTACAACCATCACATATACTGAAAGGACATGAGGACTGTGTGTCTATTACGAAATGCTACTTTTAAGCCAAAAAATGTACGCTTTTGATACGCAAGTAAAAGAACCTGAATGCCATGATTGCATTCCCCAGTTTCCTCATGCAAGTCTGCTGCAAGTGATGCTGTCTACTCCCTCTTTAGACTTCTAAACTGCATACTTAGAATGCTACATGAACACTTATTTCAGAACAAACCTTTTCCTGCTCCTTGCCCTCTTCCAAAGCCAGAGGGCAAAACTAAAGACTTAGGATAACTTAATTCCCTAGCCCTATAATAAAAGCACAGCTTAAAACACTTCTGGCTAAGAACACTGACAACATAGGAAGGAAAAGCTTTCTGTATATTTATTTGAAAAAGAAAATGTGTTTTTGATCAGCAGTACAAGGTGCAGGTTTGGGAACTACAACACTGGACTGACATCCTTTATTCTCTCCCCCCCGCCGCCCCCATCTTGCTCTTTTATTAACTTATTATAATGACCCTAACAAGCATAAAAGCTGGGACCAAACGGTGAAAATCCGTACTTTATAGCTCCCTAGAGCCACTAAACACACTTATGGTTCTGCCTAGTTAGCTCTCCATATGGCACACCTGCTGGAAGTGCTGCTGATCTCACAACACACAAAGAAAACTTACGTTTACATTTCGGCCCAGCAGTTGTGCGTCACTTCTTGATATCACGTACCGACGGTGGTTTTGATAGAAGTTTTGCAGACCATAGTACATGAAAACATCACCCTAGAATCCAAGGATAAATCCCTTCAATAAAGAGAGTTCATGAAGGCAATGAGAAATCCTAGTACTTGCTAAGAAAGAGGGGAAGAGAGTATAGACATTAAAATGTCTGTAACTACACCCTAAGCAACACAGCAGTCATGGGCTGGAATTTAATCTTTACCCTAACTGTAATTTTTTATGTTTTGGCACAAAATTAAACATAATTTAAATTACCAAACAAAACTTAAAAGAAAAATGCCTAATGGCATGGCTGGCCATGAACTTGCAATGACTATGAATCATATTGTAGAGACAGAGACTCATTTTCCATAAAAGAAGGTGCACAAAAATCTTCACATGAAAAGGAGAATTCTAGGCAGGCAAATCACACAAGAAAGGTAATTATGCAACTATAAAAAACCCATTACTCTGTTAAATTGACTTCTCATCTCAAACATCACTGCAATCTGAAGAATTACAAAGTATTTTAACAGCCTCCTCAATACTGAAGAATCCTAAAGTGACTTTAAATTGCACTGTAATTTTAAGTGATCATTTATTCAGTACAAGATCTCTTTGGCAGAACGTGAAGCATTTTAACAGTCTCAACAACATGACCTGGTAGTTTAAGGCAGGAAACAAAGGATACTTTTTCCAAAAGAAACTTCAGAATCACACTGCTAGACCTGAATTATTTCAAGGACCTGGGGGATTAGCAGCACAACCCTTGTAAAAATGACTACGGGGGTCTACTTATGTAAAGTGGTCAGAGCTTCAGATTTCCTTCTCACTTGAGAGCTTAGCAGGACAGCAATAACCAACCCCGGGCCAAGGGCAAGGCTTTGCCACTGACTCAGAGAGATACAGAGAGAGATCACCTCCACAATCAAACACCGTTTCCTCCACCCTCTTCTTCTCCTTGGACATCTCCCAGCCAAGGAGCCTGGTCTTGTTATAAATACCAAAATGAACAACAAAGGCAAAAGTGTAAAATTTGGAAATACATGTTCTGAAAAAGTACAAAGCAAATTTAGTCTGGAGCTCTACAGAACAGAATTACTGTCTTTTATCATTAGAGATATAAGTAACAGGTGATACCGACTTGAGTTGGTTTTTAGCACCCACTTACCAATATATCTTCCTTTAGCGTGAAATTAACAGAACAGTAGCATTCCTTATTCCAGTTAGAGCAATTTTCACGGAGCTTTGAACAATCTGAGCATTTATCTGAATAATCTATCTGTCAGAGAAGTGAACAAGCAAAGATGATAAAGGACATGCTCATAGGAAAAAATTAGTGGTTTAGGTCCAAGGCTTCTCAGAGCCGTTCTCTTTTAAGTGACTCTGGCCTGCCAAAACTATTGTTGAAAATGAAGAGGCAGAGTGAGGACCTGGCCTCAATGAACAACCACAAAATTTATCCCCAGTTTAAAAAGCTGGTTTAGAGCCTTTTAATGAGTGTTGCAGAACTTTCACATCTGCTCCTCAGCAAAGGAATGCTGAGTGAAGAACACTCCTGCACTTTGGGCTGGCTGACCAAGGAATGCTTGACAAACCTCCACATGCACCATGGCCCACCCCTGCTGAACAGCCTGGATGTAGTGCTGAGTGTTGGCTCCAAACAGAAGCCTATTCCACCACACCACAGAGCTGAATAACCTTTTCTCCAGGAGGGATTTAAACATTAGGGCTCCCTGTATTTCAAGATTTTGCCCCAGAAAACATGTATATTCTGAGGGATCAGAATCTCTGAGGGATTTGATTATTTCCTTCCAAAACCCCAGAAAATAATGAGAACATTTTGGTATTAGCAGCTAGTGTCAGTAATTATCACCCATATTTCAGATATTACCACCCAGTTAATCACCCAGTGCTCTGATTTCATTGATGACTGATTACCTCTGAAGATTTTCACAGGAATACCAGCTGCTGGACACATGTCCAAGGCATGAAGCCATTGCTACCATCTTTATTCAGAAACAAAAACTCAAAGCCTTTTCCCTCCAAACTTGGCCTGGTTTCTTCTTTACAGAATATCAAAGAACACCACTCCCAGACCAACCTGTATTTCTCTGACGCTGTTTGCAGACAGGACAAGGCAGACTCCCACCGTGAGGCAGAATGCCCCTGTCAGAAAGAAGCTGGAGAGCACAGATGCAATGGTGAGCTGGGGCTTCCAAGCTGGCAGCCTTTGCTGTTTGAATGCACTGTTATCTGGACACCTGGAAGGTTGGGCTTCTCCTTCTCTGGGAGGAAAACTTGTCTTGTTTTTCATTTTCTTCTTGGTGAGAGAAAAGAATAATATCCTTGTGCTGGAGAGTGTTTCAGCTGAGATACTGCCTTTATTGTTGGGAGACTGTATTGTTTGTTCAAACTTGCATTATGGTGAGGAATTACTTATTAACTAGATCTCTCTCTTCCTTGTTTTCTGTATTTGTGCCTGGATCTCCATGATCAGCTTGTACCAATCAAGTGATTGTGTACTTTGATCAGGGTGTCCAGTTCATTCCTCCTGGAAAAGCTTAGATACATTCTTCCTGCCCCACAGCTCATTAGGATTCGTTGTCTTATGCATTTGCAGAGATACTGTCAGCTATACTGGAATTTCTGTGTAATTTCAGATGCATTATTTCTTCTCCCTTCACTTCCATAGCTGTATGCCAGCCAACAGGCATGGCATACAATGAAAGGAGTTCTACTCCAGTTACACTGGATTCCAGCGGGAAAGACTGCAGGTGCTGAGGCAGCACTGGACAGAGAACATTGCTTTGGAAGACCAAACCAATTTTCTTAACCTATTACATTCATTGCTATTGACTGAGATGCAATTAAAGGTCGTAAAAAGGTTGCGTGTTCTTTATCATAGAAGGACTACTCATTTTTAAAATGTCCAATTTGGATCAATCAGTATCCAAGATACTGATGGTTTCCTCATCTCTATTCACCTCCTTCTCTGAAAAAGAATCCATCCATCCCTACTATCTGCAATGACAAAAGAATCCCCCAGAGATCACCTTATTTTATTTTAAATGGACAAACATAAGAATACTTTTTGCACACTTCAACAGTTTGATTAAAATAAAATCTCAGTAGAATATACAGATAACTTATCATGTGAAAGCAAAAGGCAGCATCTGGCCAGCTCTAGAACACATAGGTGAAAAATACCTTTTTAACATGTTACTGAAATTCATACAACTTTTTCAAAGACCCCAAGGGCAAGAACTAAATTACCATTCTCATGAGAGAAATACATGTCTCATTTGGGACAGCACAGGAAGGGAACAGAAAACTGAGCTGTGCAAAGACTTTCACACCCATGTTTGCTCATCTTCAAAGTCTTACTAGTGACAGATAGTAGTAAATCTAGCAGGTGAAAGCAGTGTAACTGATTTCAGTATGACATTGTTCCTGCAATAAAAATAATACCAGAAGCACAAACGAAACTTTTGGGTTTTTATTAAAAGAAAACTCAGAAAAAGTTGCAATGTGCCTTCTGTACTGAGACCTCTGAAAAGTCAAAAGTCTGTTGCAGGCAGGATAATAGTAAAATGCAGCTGCAAATTGCTTCCTTGTTGGTAAACTCATTAAAAGAGTCCAAGCTTCACAGATCCATCTCTGCACAGCTTTATAATACTCTTCTCCAGTAGGTCAATTGTTTCCTTCTTTATCTAAAGAAAACAAAAATCAAAGAAAGCATAAAAAGTTATGATAATGATACTATTATTTATTTACTCAGGCACTTTACTGTAGGACTAGAAGCTAAAAAAGAGATTCCCATACAAGGTCCTCTAGAATGTTTCCATTTTTAAAAATACCCATCATTTGCCCTGCAGCCCTGAAGTCCCATTTCACAGAGCTACAGAAAGGTTGTCATTGGCAGAGTGGATAAAGCATACCACATCCAAAGGCCCATCCTGGGCTACAGAATCCCTACAGGACTTTCCAGTGTAACAATTGGCATAAAGCAGATCAAGGGCAATGCAACAGGCACAGCCCTGTCTGTGCCTGAGACACCTGAATGAAAGTGAGCATGAAGGTCAGCTCTGCCTGTGCTGCATACAAAGCACTTTGGTTTATGACACTGATACGACTGTAGCTTATGGCTTATCTAAAGATAAATGTATTACAGAGCAAATATTGACTACATATTTCAGAGGGAACACAAGATTCTTTATCATCATAGTCCAGAGTTTCCTTATGGCTCCCTCGTACCATTTACAAATAACTTGTTTGCAGGTTTTCTCTCAGGATTATATCCTTCTGCACCTCCACTTTGCAGAGGAATAAATGATGTAAGAAAGCCTAGCCATCCCTAATTTCAGACTGGATGTGCTATGCAAAGGTGAAAATAGTTGTCTGCCTATCACAAGTCCATTTCTGATAAACCTTTTATTTTCTTGAAGTCTGAAACTTAAACTTAGCATATTTTCAAATTTACTGAAGGCTTGGTATGTGTATTGTTTGCAGACAACACAATATTGGGTTTTGTTGATAAAAACTTCACTTGAATTTTAGGAACAAGTAATTTGAGGAGTTGAGACAGCTCTGTATTGCCATCAAGCTCTATACAAAAAGTTTTCAAAGCAGCAATCTTGTCCTTTGGTCAGATCAAAAAGTATACTATCCATTTTTATTTACACCTTTATGCTGTACTTCAATTCAGTGCGCCAAGACAAAGCCTCATAAACTCATTCACTCCTCCTGTGGTTTCTCTGGGAGCTTTCACCTCCTTCTCTCTCCATTGTTTGGGATGAATTGTAGGAGCGCACTGTGACGGCAGGATTAGAGATCTCTGGAGACAGGGTTGCTCTTGGAACACATGGCTTATTGCAAGGGTCATGGGTGGAAAAAGCCTTGCTCCCAGCTGCCAGCCTCAGCTGGGGGCACGTCCCAAAGAGGGGGATTTCCTGTTACAGTACTGTTATATCTCATTCTGTGTTGAATATTCTAATTTACAGTAACCAACCGATGCGGGACACAAATCCTGCGAGATTTACATACAGCCTGTAAGAACTACTACATTACCATAAGGTGCTACATTCTAAACCTTAAAGATACCCTTAAGATACCCTCTTCCTGCCACATCGGCAGGACCCTTCCCTCATAAATCTTTGGCGTTCCTTTGTTTGCTACGGATGTTGCTCAATATCCTGCCCTCTGGCGTGGCCTGCTTACATCTCAAGGATTGCTCTAATTTCTATTTCACTTACAGGTTTTATGTTTTCAGAATCTCTTGCCAAATAATCATATTCTAAGATTTCCCTGTATCATCTTCCCCAACAGTGAATGAAGTGGGAGACACAGAAACAGAGAATGAAAAAATCCAACAGCATTAACTAATGAGATGCTGAGGCAGGTGACAGAGCAGTGGATCAGGGCACCATCCATTGTGTGGATATGATGGGATCCAGAACTACCACGTGGGAAGATCCACATGTTTTTAAATTCACATATTTATTAGAATATACCACTGTGTACAGAATTCTCCACTGAAGATCAAGTGGCTACAAAAAACAGCAAGCACAATGGACATATGCTTCCAGCCATTCTTGCTTTCTGGTGCAAACACAATGAAGTCTGGCAATGTTGCACCTTAAGTATGCAAAGAAATTACTGATAATTGATGTTTGCACTGAAAACAGGCCAGTATGCTGAGTTTCTAATTTTAAGTGCACAATTTTGCCTCCATAACTAACACAGATGAAAGAAATTAGTACATCAAGCAGCCAATTCTCTAAATTGTCTTTGGTACTGTATTTCCTCTCTCTGAGAAAACTTAGGACTATTCATAGCATGCATTTGACATTTTTCTATATAATTAGAAAAGCTGACTAAGACTGTATTCCATATTTGAAGTCCACAAGTTGCTAGAACATCCCATTGGTTTACATGTGGTGTTAAGATGCCTCATCACCAAAACATTATTTGGGTGTCTTTCACTGTTGACATTCCTCACACATAACTTTAAGGAATCTGCCTGATGTCTGCAGTGAGATAAATACCTGCAAAATACTCCACTTATAAAGCCCAAGATGTCAAAAACCTTCCTTTATGATGTGTTACCTTAAACTTCTAGAGTTTGAAGACTTTTCTGTAATTACATATTCACCATTATGTAATGTGTATTGCTTATGCTAATGCAACACATGATGGTGTAATGTTTTTACCTACTTGGATTTAACTTGATCTAAGTTTTAGCTTTTTATGCTAAGAAGCCTTAGGTTTTTGCTTTAATAAAATAGACTTGGAGTCACAACTTTTGGCCTATGTTTCTGGAGAGACACATGGAACTGCTATGATACTGCCTACAGTGAGATGAAAGTTACAGCTGAGGTTTGCAATAGCCCAAAAAGAAATACTGGCAACATAATCTTAATTTTTTGGAGGTGGATCACCTATGCTCTACTTTATGGATATTGATTGACTTCAGATGACTTAAAAAATCCATCCCACTGCCATCAACACCTTCTGTACTGCCTGTGATTTTGTGCTGGACTGTCTGTGATTTCAAGTTTTCTGTTCTTTAAAAAACTTACAGGTAAATGCAAGCACCATATAAAAAAAGCCTCATGTATTAACCACAAGAGGGAGCTTCCTTGCCTCCCAAAAAACAAAGGCAGTTTTTTTGCAACTTCATTTCTTCAATGTATTTTTTTATGTATATGGGGCTGTAAAATGCAGCACATTCAAATACTTAAACAAGTACACAGATGGATTAATGGAAATCCATAGATGGATTTTCACTGCTGAAACAGCTTAATGTCTATATGCAAAACAAGTCCTTTTCCCTGGAGATTCCTTCCATGTATGGACCTGCTCTAAATGTACAAAACCTGAAGACACTGTGCAGAAAATTGGGAGCTTTCTAACAAGCACTAATGGAGGAAACTGCTTCTTCATCTGGCTAGAAATAGGTGATGCCCCATGACATACTGTAAACATTACAGCAAGAAATATAAAAGCTGGATTATAGAACTGGAAAGAATTAGGAATTATCTTAGAAGGAGTGTATGAATAATGGATGTCTCTAAGTTGTTTGTACCCTACTTCTTGTCAAAAAAACAAAAAAAAGAAAAAAAGTCAAGAAAGAAAAGAAAAAAACAAGAGAACTGTCTGTAGATTAACTCATATGATATTGCCTTAATTAATTAATGATTAACTCATATGATATTACCTTACTCTCAGCTGGAGAAATATAGATGTTTGGCCATAGTTTTGTTTAATTTTTGAGGAAACTTCACTGAATCACAGAAAATGCTGAGTTGGAAGGGACCCACAAGGATCAAATCCAACTCCTGGCCCTGCACAGGACACTCCAAGAATCACACCCTGTGTCTGAGAGCACTGTCCAATCACTTCTTGAACTCTGTCAGGCTTGGTGCTGTGACCACTTCT
>VZSR01003209.1:5051170-5149620 GCA_013398615.1 Brachypodius melanocephalos
GCTCCATTCCAGGTGCAGAATCCAGCACTTCCCTTTGTTAAATTTCACACAGTCAGTGATGCTCATCTCTCTCATGTGCTGAGGTCTAGGACTCTGTACAAAGTCCTCCTACTGAGGGAACTTCCTGGGGACAGGAGAACATCCATCAAGCATAAACAGGGGAAGATCACAGCACAACCATAGAAGTCACAGCTGTGACTTGCAACAATAAAGGAAAAACCTTTTTTCAGATAATTTTGAGACCTGAGAGTACAGACTTCTCAGTCAATGTGGACTTCTTTGTGTTCCTTTACCACTGAAGACAGCTTTACAGAAAGAAAACTTTACTGACCAAAGCCTGAGAACTACCAACAGAAGTAATGAATACACAGAATATAACATATACAGGTGCTTATACAATACCTCAGGGATGTCCATCATTCTCCTTAGTTTCTGATCTCTCCAGTTCCAATCCACAATCATATATTTCGTGGAGTTCAAGCACAGGGCATCTAAAAAGGCAACATTAATTTCACTACCAAGATAATATGACATGTGCTTATCAAAATGGTTTTTGGCTTTTACATCTTTTGCTGTCTGTTTCCAAGGAAACTAATTTTTTAACACTTAAGTACTACATTTGCTGGTTGGAAAAACTAATGCACTGACACTGCAAACTCCCTTAGCCACATAATCCCATGCCTTTTTAGAAGATAAACACAAAATCAGAACAACTACTGTTGCCAGACTTGTCGAGAGCTTCACATCCTGCCAGAAAGTAATTCCTCAAGCCTCCTCTTGATGAAACCACAGGAGCTGAATTTCCACAGCTGATGTCACTGGTGAGTTACAAGGACCCTAACCTGAAAATTGATGTTAACAGGAACAGAGAGTGTTCAGCAATTTACAGGACAGGGTGCTATGTGAATATGAATCAGGTCAGTGGTGCTGCTGAAGAATTCCTTTATCCTTCAAATAAATGGTGGTGAAAAAAAAGGTCCTTTCTGAACTTGCTTTTCAGACATTTTCCTATTTTTTCCCTGGTCTTCTACATGATGCCCACCATTTTTCCCTGTCAGTTTTGATTCCTGTCCCTTCTCTAAGTGACCTGGCACTGCAACACTAAACTGTCAAAGAAGCACTACAGCCTGGGATAAAATTTAACACTTCCAGGGATGGGGCATCCACAGCTTCTCTGGGTAAGATGTTCCAGTGCCTCACTACTCTCATGGCAATGTGCTGATGTGCTGAGCACTAACATTTAATGTTGGTGGAAGCAACAAAATTATGTTACTCCTGCACTCTTTTGGAAGGAGCAGTAGTAGAGTCCCAAACCACCACCAGTCCCTGACCAAGACACCACAGTCAGAGCAAGACAGTGTCTTGCATAAGAGGAATGGAAAGAATTGCCTTATCATCTTGTCATTTTGTAGTTTCTTTTTCTATGTGTACATACTGTCTACTGAGTAACTAAAAATACTCCAAACTTGGGAAGAGAAAAGGAGATTTATTTAGAATAATTGATTTTATTACAGGCAAATGAGAAATAAGATGAAATCAGCAAGCAGATCTTTCACCCACCCCTCACAAAAGTTTACACTGAGCTCAGAGTGACATATGATACAGTGACTTCTGCCACTATTTCCTTTTGATCCACTTGCAGTGTTTGGTTTCCTGGAGCTTTAAATCTCACATTACGGTTTTGCAATCACTTTCAAGCCAGCATAAATCAGTATTCCTGCCAAAAGAGGAAGTTCCCCACCTCTGCCTGCTCATTACCTGATTTTGTGTGCACACTGGTTTTGGATTAATTGGGGTCATTTCACTGAGCTGCCAAACAGACTCCTGGGCTTGCACAGGGAGCAGGAAGGTGGAATAAGCAGGGACTGGTGGGTGAGAGGAAGCATTACTCTGCCCTTCTCTGCTAATACTGGCTTATGCCAACTTAAGGTGATCATAAAACAAAGTACTAGAACCTCGACCTTGCTTTGACTGACATTGCACAAGCGAAGAAACAGAACCAGTTTAGTACCCAAATCTACGTATTCATGTCAACCTAAAAAAACCAGTTGAAGTTCCACTTCTCATGAGACCAAATACAAAATATTTAGGGAAGAAACCCTCCTTGTTCTCCTACCTTGTTCCACTAGTGCCTTTACTCTCCCAGGAGTTCCAACCCCAATGTGGAACACGCCTTTCTCCAACATATTCATTTGTTCCTTTATCTAAATTGAAGAGAGAAAGAAAAATCACAGTAAATCCATAACTGTTTTAAATTTTCTTCTTAAGGAGTTGGAAATATATTCAAGCTCTTATTGTATTCTTTTCTAGAACACCATCAAGTAACAAATTATATTTGTCTTTCAAACTGTCAGATGATTATATCTGGAAGAAGGTTTAAGAAATATAACAAGCCAGCTGGGCATCACACTTCTCTAGAAGTTTAATCTTTTTTAACTTTAAAAATCTGGTATTGCATCAACTATTTTTGGAGGTGAGAACAGCAAGATTCCTTCAGCATTTAAACAAATTCTCTGGAATACTGAAAAACTTGAATTAACTCTGGAGTCCTTCAAGATGAAGATGAAAAAGGTGAAATAAAGCAAATGACACGTGTGTGTCTGACAGCATTTTTATCAAAGGCCAAGTGTCCACTCATTACTCCCAACACCCCCATAATGTGTGCTTTTAAATAGGTATGGATATGCCTGAGGATTCAGGCATTCAATTTTCAGAATCCAAATGTGGGTGCTGGTACAGTTTGCTTCCATAGACCTGTGTGTGTGTGTGAGCCTTCTGGCATTTGAATGAACACTTGATGGGAATGTGGAACAGTGAACTCAGCAGGTGCACAAGCATCTACATTCTGCACAGTGTTGCACCAGAGCTACTGGAGACGGTGCTTAGTGAAATTCCTCACACTGCAGCAATGGGCTACCAAAGAAAGCACTACCTAATGGAAGGAACTTCATATGAACACTGTATGAAAGGCACTACTGCCAAAGGATTTAAAAAGGAAATGGGATCACACTGTTTAGCTGTTTACTTGCTCTGTTAAAATCCCCTACCTTTATGTGCTTTGCAAACAACTTGAGGACTCTGCAATCTCCTTTGAAGGCTGTCATTGACCTAGGAAAAAAAAAAAAAAAAACCCAAGAAACAATAAAATACAAGAAGCAGGGCTGGGCTTAAGACCACACATGAGGAAAGAAAAACTAACTGGCATTTCTCAATATGTTTGGGACACACACAGTCCTCCAGTGAACCCTGGTTGTACTCTGAACACTGTGTACATTCTTGTTTGCTACTCATCAACTGAGATCAACAACTGGACAGACACAGTGGAAGGTATCAGTAGGGGGCAATATTGTTTAGACAGATTTTCAGATAATGTTTAATATTATGTCCTGTGCTTTCACAGCTAGCTTAGTTCAAAACTGGTTAATCACCAAATCCTAATTAAAAAGTAATTCAGTAACTGAGATAAAGGCATCAATGAATATGAGTGTGTGTGCACAAAAGGAAGGATCTTTGTGTGGACAAACCTACATTTTACAGTCTTCCTGTAGCAAGTCTGCTGGGAAAACCTAGGCTGCCACTGTCTTTACTGCAGACATTGTCCAAATTCCAATTAACCAAATCTGTTAGAAACCTTGACTTGTTTTCCTGACACTTCATTTTTGCACATAGTAACAAATCTAGGTTCTGCATTCATCAAACAGGAGACAACATATTAGTATTTGTTGAATGTCATTTAAGACAACTTGCTCTGCATGCTTCTTGCAATGCACCAAATTTTTAATTTGCAAAGCTAAAGGTTTATCTGCATCTAAACCACCTAAGTCAGGTGCTAGCCACTGCATGCATGACTGGCCCTTATCTGCCTTATCTATGCTCATATCTGTGCCATGGAATCAAACTTCCCAACTCTCCATCTCATTTTGTACTGACTGATAATCACAGGATGTGGGGTCAAGACACAGAAGACAAACATGAAATTTGTGAGGTATACATTAATTCATCAAAGTAATCAATATTTCTGGCCTGAGAAGGGGGAGGATGAAGAAGGGGAAAAAACAGGGACAAGGCACACTGAAAATTGTCATCTCTGCCCAGCAGTTCTGCCAAGTGAGCCAGCTGAGAACACTGACACAGACCTGGAAGCACTCAGGCCAGACACACCTTGGCACCTGAGGCCCTGAAATGTCACGTCCTCATTGCCTTTGGTGCAAAGCCAGGACTTCCAGTGATGGATCATGATGCTTTATGGGCTTTCCCAGTTCCCAAGTATAACATGTTCCACATTTCCCCTAAACTGGTTACACTTTACTTTTGGTTTTTAACAAAACACTTCCCAGGCAACTGAAGTCTGAACATTACTTCAGTCCAAACCCGAACACCACAGTCCCAGAGTTTACAGAAGGAAGGGATACTGCATCAGTTTGAGCCAGTGAATTCGCTGGCTAGCAGAGGACAGTGTCCCAGTTTTGCCTTTTTGCCTGTGGTTCCAAGACAAAACTCCTGAGCGACTGCCAAGCCCAACACAGCGTTTGCTATTGACATACTTGATGAGCTCCAAGCAGCGAAGGGCAGAGCTGCACAGAACCAGCATCACCACCGACTTCTTCTCCTTGTGGTTCCTCCGGAGCTTCGCCCACTTAGGGCAGACTGCAATGTAAAAGCCCTTTTACCCACACAAAGCACTACATGCCACAATCTGAAATTACTAGAGTACATGATGAATGGTAGCCAGCAGCAAGAACACACATGCTGACTCCTTTGAGAACTTTGGCAACACTTGTGCATTTAGTCATGGCTGAGAAACTGGAAAATGGAATGCTCAAAATAAATAAAATACAGAAATATCACATAACTGAACAAACTAGATAAGCATTAATAATCAACAGTTTTTAAGGTGATGAGCCCATTGTCTTCTTTTGCCACATATGGCAACTTGTATAAGAGAAAATCAACTGCAAAGAAACATTTACCAGACCAGAAGTTCTGTATAAATATACATGAGAATAAAAGTTCTCCTGGTTCATGTCAGGAGACAGCTGCAGGACTTTCATTGTAAGATAATACATACACCTACTTACGAAGCCACAATAAATTACTGATAAATAATCCCTAGTGATTAAAAGAAAGACCAGAACGTTTTTGATCCCAAAACCAAAAGTGACAGAGTAAAAAAGAGCCAGAAAAACAAGCCCTGTCATTAAAAAAATGTAAAGGCTTTAAAGGGATTAATACTTCATAATAAACAATATTTGGACCTACATATAAAAATGCAATAATATTGTCTTAACAATATTTTTCATACAACTTTCATCTCACCCAGACCAACATTTCCACTCACTTTCCTTCAGGTATGAAGAAAAACTGTGGGTAAGATCATTGGCTGGCAAAAAACAGGAATCTGAAAACATAAAGAAAAAGATATTTTTGTTGATGTATTTTAACAGCAGAGAATATATGTTTGCAGCATAACTATTAGTTATAACGATGAAATCCCAACTTCATAAATCCATCACCAATAGATTACCATTTCTGAAACAAAAATTAATGTAGAAGGAACTTTATATGGATTAAATCAATGAAGGTAACATCTCTGAATTGCAATTTCTCTTTTTTTCTCCAAACCTGAAACCTTGAATACAGGGCTGCTGTATATGTGTGATCACATGCTTTAGGAAAAGTTTTCATATGTCTTTGTCACAATGAATCAAACCCCAGCCAAAAGCCTTACACTTGTAGACCATTCCTCCAATGTACCTATGATGAAATATGTTTGTATACCCCCCAAATAATTCATACGGTGTGAATGCAAGAATCCAGCAATAATTTACTTGTCAGTAAGTTTGTTCATCTTCTGGCCTTTCATATGGTGGTGATCTACCTAACGATATTGACCCTAACAGCAACACCTCCACTGTATTTCAGTGCCTTTCTCTTCCTCCATTTCCTGCTGACTTCCCTTTCTCTGCTCACTATGTTAACTAGGAAGCCTTTTAAAAGCACTCTGTGGCAGACATGCCATTTAACTTCGTATAATAGCAATGAAGATCGTAGCAGGTTCTTTGGAAGGTCATTTCTCATGCTTATACAGCAAATCAAAGCTCTTAAAAAGGTGATTAAAATTCCCTGGTCTGAAAACTTGCCACCGTTGTTAGGGGCTCTTTGGCTGATGGGACAATATGCTTCTGCAGAGCATTAACAATTCTGTCTTTAAAGACTTCCATATTTGCCATTACCTTGCACGAGGCACAACCCCTCAGGGTGTCCATGGATGTCTGCTGATACATTTTCTAAACTTAGGAGGTTTCTTCAAAGACATTATTCACGTTCATGTGGATGGTGCACCGTGCTAATGCTGAGAGCATCAGTCCAAGATCTTCACCAGAACAGACAGCGTGACAAACTTGTTTTGTAGCTAACACCTGGCTGAAGTCCTGTCTTGCTAAAAACTTTTATTTTGCACTGATTCCTATTAAATCCTGAGACTGACGTTTACTGAGACTTGAGCGTCAAAGGAAATTAATATGTACAACTGAAGGATAAGCAGCTGATTTACTTTAAAAAAATCGTGTTTAAAAGATGCACTTGATGGTGGTGGAGATGGGCAGGGCCTGATCTTCTGAATACATGGTCTCATTAATGACTGGAAGTTCAAGAGGCCCTTTCTGAAGGACACAGCTTCAGTCACTGACTCCTCACCAACAGCCCAGCAACACTGCAGTATTTACAACAGTTTTAAATAGGAGTTTCAGAGAGGGATGAAGAAACACACAGCTCCAGACTGCAGCAAGAGACCACGCTTGGACTTTCTGACCAACCCTGACCTTCTGTGCTCTGTCAGTGAACAGGAACACACAGCTCCAAAGTAGCTGCTTGTTATTTACTCAGTGCTTTGACGTGAATGACTTGACAGCTGTACAAGTTCATAAACTCCTTGGCACTCTAAGCCTTCAACTCCCAGCAAAAAAATTAAGGAAAAAATATCTCCATCCAACACATATGGAAATGGGTCACTTCAGTAGCCCAAAGGGCTCTTTTAGTAAGAAAGAAACCAAAGCAATTGATTATTTCCTAAAAATCTTATATGCCAAAAAATATTTAATACAAGCTTTTCAAAGAAATCTATATGGGAGTTCTCCAGGTTTTGTTTTTTTTTTTGATTCAGTAACAAAGCTGAGACTGCCCCACATGAATAAAGAAGGGTCCACCTAGTATCATGGGGACTAAGGAAGAGCACATTTACCTAGAGAGACAGGCTTATGCATTAAAAAAGAAAAAGCACTTCTGGACTAGAATGTTTCTACATTGGCCATAGGTCACTGACAGTTCAAGAAGTCCCAAAGGTGAGTGCAGGTTGGTTACCAGGCTGCTGCTCTTCATGAGCCCTACCGACAAATCATGGGCAGTGTCTCTGTCTGCACAGGAGAGGCAGAGAAGTTCATCATTGCCATCATCTCCAATGCAACCTCCAATTGACAGAAGCTAAGCCTGCTCTGTCCTGCTTTTTGCCTTTTCCATCTGGCTTTTTACTGGAGGCAGGATATAGGGAACAAAGAGAGCCCTCATGGCTAAAACTTGGTCACTTCACATATGGACCAAAATTATCACCTCAATTCATGCCACTCTCTGACAAAACACTGCATTCAAAATCTCATACCCATATGAAAATGATGCCTCAGTATTTCTTCATCTGTTTCTGCCAGCCCCTTATTATGCATCTGGATTGACTCAGATAATCCCAGGAATAAAATACATCTCTCATAGCATCTTGAGAGCTACTATTGGGAATCATAAAATTTCTATCAGAAAAGTGAGCTCCAGAAATTAATACTTTACAATAAAAAGAGACATTTAAACAATGTTTCAATTCAATTACTCCAAGAAACCTCACATTTATTCCAGAGAAATTAACATTTAAACTTAAACAACAAATTAATATACAGTAAACAAGAAATATAAGAAACTATTTTTGTTAAAAACTACAATTCGAGACTTGCCCCAAATATTTTCTTTCTTCTGCAGAAAAATAAGTCAATAGCATCATGAAAGAAGCATTATTTATATATTAAATATAGGGTAAGTTACCTGAGAGCTGTAATTCCTCCATTTCAATCACAGAACGGTTTTCACCAAAATGCTGAGTAAGCAGATTTTGGAGATCTGCAGGGACACCAGGTTTTGGAGCAGATTTTTGCAGAACATCAGAAATCTTCTTCTAGAAAACCCAAGTAAAATGGGTTAATATGGTAGTTCTATATAGCTCTTTGGCTAGCTAACAACACTGTAAATAAATGTTCCTTCATATAGTTATACAGTTGTATCAGTTTAATTATGGCTTAATTGGAAAAACACCTTACAACAGGACAAGATTCCCTTTGTCTTTAGAGGGAATGCAGACTTCAGATGCAAGCTGAGATACTTGGGCAAGATGGTCTGTGAGCCTGAACGTGAAAAATCTTGTGAACTCACCTGAAATGCTGCTGTAACAAAATCATAACTGAAAGCTGTTTTTTGAGTTTTGATATTGCTACACTTTAATATCGGTTTGAAAATTCAGTCTTTTTTTCCTAATTTGTTTTAGTTTATTATCCTTAAGGTATAACAACAGGAATCAAGTGATAATATATGATGTGGTTATATTTTGATTTAAACAGGGTAATCTATCCATCCATATTTGGAAAGGAGGGTAGTTAGCTATATTCACAGAATATCATGCCAGGGTGATGAAAATAAGTTAAAACAACAAAACCACAGGTCAAGCAGCAAGAATTCACAGCTGCTTTGTTCTCCCACACCGTGCAATTTTTTTTTTTTAAATGACTAATTTTTAGAGATGAAACAGAAGTTCATAATGATAGTTTTTACACCTTAGGAATGTTACCAAGTACCAGGTCTGAATTCTCATGGAAGTGAAAGGATTCCTGTATTTTTCTCCATAATTAAATGGAACATGTGAGCAGAATAGCCCAAGGTTCCCATTGACTGATCTGCCAGTATTTAAGAAAAGCAAATTTCAAGTATTTAAGAAAACAGCAAATTTGCAAGGATGGACTCAGTCTGGAGAGCATGACAAGAATGTGATGCCTCTCCAGTTCTCGCTGAGATGTGTTTAGTTTTGGAAAGGGCAGCCTAAAGTTTCTGAGCTGTGTAAGCTAAACTGAACTCATCATCAAGGGGACACATGGCAGCATAAGTCTAGAAGTGAAAGGAGCAGAAGGGTGTGGTTAGGATGGAGCAAAAGGGTCCGTATTTTTGAGGCAAAGTGGGATTTCACAGAGAGGAGGTGGGTCTGGAAGAATTTTTGGCAGCTTTGGAGGGCTGGTGGGTACCTTCAGTTTGGTAGGCTAAGGTTCAGGACAGTAAAGATCAATGGAAATTTTGGAGAGGTATAGCAGGAATTTTAACATCGGGGACAGACCTTCTTCCATCCATTCTTTCTCTCACTCCATCTCAGCACCCACTCCCTCCTCTCTTCCAATCCCCCACCACTCTGTCTCTCCCTCTTGCCCAATACAGCCCAGATACTCCAATAATGGCACCAAGAGGGGCAGAATGCTGAACAGGGAGGAGCCATCTGAGGGCTGACAAAACGGCAAAGGCAAGGCAAGCACAGCCTCTCCCAGCCATTGGCTTCACCCCTGCTAAAAGCCACTTGTGGGTTTGCAAGACCCCAGCTGAACCTCTGACAGCGGGGAACATGGAGATGAAGTGGTTTTGCCTTCCTCTCAGTCTAGCTTTGGCCTGGTGCAAAACCCTCTGCAGCCCCTGGAAGACTTTGCAGAGGATGTCTGGCTGTCCCACAGGTTTCTGCAGTGCTTGAATCTGCAGCATTCCTTCCCAAGATTCCCCATCACTTACCACTGTTGTATTTATTCTGCCACGGAACAAGTATCTTCCCAAAGCGTGACCAGAGGCTGTGAGCAGCACAGCCAGCCTCTGTGTGAGGCCCACAACCAAACCTCTCCATTGTTCTTCCCAACAATCCCAAATGCTTTTCCCCAGCCCTGCCTCACAAGCTGCCTCTGAAATGACCCACACTTGGGAACCTCTGATTTAGCAGACAGCAAGACAGAACTGTCAGGCTCATTTTACTTGGTAATTCAGTGTAAGATGCTGTTCCACAGGACCATTACATCATCCATTGTGCCACTTGATTCCTTCAGAAAAATTATTGCCCTCTGGAGGGGAGAGGCCTGATACAAGAAATTCTTCAAGAGCAAGAGCAAGGACACCTGAGCAAAATCTCTTCCTTCAAGGAGAGCTGTGGGAAAAAGTTCCTCATGCAGGAAGTTTTATTATTTTTCTTCCAATTCATTCCAGATGCTTAAAACCAAAAGGGTTTCCCCTCCTTTTCCTTACTTTTGGAGACAGCACTTTGTTTGGAAGCCACAGATCAACCTAATAAATGTTTCCTAATGGGATTTCTTGTCAGGCTGTGTATGTCAGCTTAGTGGCCCAGGGAAAACAAAGGTGTAAGTTAGTTTTGACTGAGAATGGGGTTTCTTGCTAGGTGGGTTTGCCAGCCTCTGCCACAGCATGCCCTTGCTCTGGCTCCAGTGGAGTAAGCATTGCACTTACTCTGCCAGAGCCACAGTGAAAGCAAAATCCCACCCTTCCCACTTCCCATTCCCTGGATGATTAAGAGGGCTAACATAACATAAAAAGGCCACCCCTCAGCCTTGTGAGGGAGCCAACTATTTACAGTCTGCCCCCCTACAGAAAGACAATTAACTTGCCTGGTGCCATATAATCTCCATTTGGACTGCAGGGTGTGTTTGTTGTTGTGGGTGAGCATGGAGCACAGCCAGAGGGACAATACAGAGTATTTATTTATATACTCATGCTATGAGGAGAAGAGTGAACAAGGACAGTCCTTGGCTCAAAAGATGTAACAGCAGCTGGAGCCTGACCACACTGTGGGAATGGGGCAGATTCTGCAGCAACTGAAATTCCACCTTTCTTCCATACAGTCACCCTTTCCTGGTGGGCAACACTCACAAGTGGGGTGTGGGCACACACAACCTTTGAGTGGAATACAGACATAATGCCACAGGTCACGTTGGGAATAGGTACCTTGAGTAAGGTTAAAAATTAGGAATTTCTCTTCTTCTCCAAAAGAGGCCGCAATATTATGATCATATTACTTTTCATTATCATGGGTTTGTCTTCATTCTGCATCTTGTAGTGGCATATAAACCCCTGCCCACACCCCAAACACACTCTAGGACACTCATACCTTCTTCCTCCTCTTTGCCTTTACAGTGCTCTCTTGCTTTTCTTCAGGCCGACTTAAAAAACACTCTGTGGGCTGCAAAACACATTAAAAAAAAAAAAGAAGAAGTAAGAATAAAAAGTCACCAAAGGAGGTAAGAGGAGATACCTCTTATTTTTTTATATTTATATATATATATGTATAAAATGCTATATATATAGCATATTTTATATATACAATAATGCTGGGCTAGGAAACTATAATGCTAGGCTATAACGATGGGCTAGGAAAAAACAATTAAAACTGAACTTCCCCATCTGTAGAAGGAATCAAAATCTTAAGCTATATGCATATGAAGTAATTTTGGAATTGAGATTGCTGTTGCAATCAAGAGAGGGAATAAAAGAAGAGAAAAATGAAACATTCAGGGTGTAGCCATAATTCCATAAAATGGTAAAAAGCAGGTTTTGATACTTTAAAAAAAACAGGAGGAAAATATGAACAGAATCTACCACTAAATTTATATTTTTAATCTCTAGTATTGCAAATGATAATTTTTCTAAACTTTGCCAGTAGTGTTCCAAAATAACTGGGTCTAAGGTGAGCATCCAGATGGTAAAAAATAACATGGAACTGGGAAAGATTAATTGGAAACAATCACTCTCTGGAGTTTCCTCTACACTTGTAATGCAAAATTTAGGAAAACATGTTTCAAATTTGTCCTACCCCATTCTTGCTTTGTCTCCTCATAGCAGCCAGGGTCAGATACACACAAGAAAAATACATGGTGCATTTCAGAATAATCCAACACGTGCTGCTATCATTAACCCTCTTCTGTGCCTGAGTGAGCAGGCTGAATTGGTCCATTTGTACCAGAGTCCCTGTTCACATAATCCAGGGCTAGGATTTGTCCTTAGCCATCTAAAATTGTTCAAAACAGAGGAAGAGAGGCACAGACTCAAAACAGATTCTTGTTTTGAGTGTAGCAATTCTCTTTTCTTTTGCCTTCTTAGGGCCTTCTACCTAATGGAAATACACATTTATCTCCATAGACAGGCTTTGGAACTTAGTAAGTGACTTGATGAAGAGTAATGGGAAAATAGGCTGAGCTGCAGGAAAAAGCTCCATGCTGCTATGATGCTTTTGGCTGGAGAACTCTGCTCTTGTGAGAAAACGTGGAGAAGACTCATCACATGGAGCATTAAAAAGCTCAGGAACAGCAAATCCAGCACTCCTCCCTGGGAAAAGCCTGAAAGTGTATCAGGAGAGGGAGCCTAGCTGAAAGCCAGAGAAGTTGTTCCTTTGGCTTCCCTTGGGAAGGCAGCTTCAGTCAGGTCAAGAGGGCCAAAGGAAAGCTAACACAAGTTCAGAGTGTCTGGGCCTTTCTGAGCCCTCCTGGCACTGCCCCACCTTAACAGGAGGACACTTCATGGCAACTGGTGCTAAATGACCCAACCCAGCACACTCCTGCCTTTCCAAGCCCACTCTCACAGCATTACTAGAAGCATTTTTTGAGGTTTAATTGTTTATATTATGCCTACATTTCTCTTTTGCTCCCCACTCCCCTTGTTAAATCAGCTATTAAACCAGGTAACCACCATGCTCAACACAAAGAAATGACCTCTTTCTGTGGCTTTCTGTGCTGTGATGCAGCCACAGTCACTGCCCTTGCAAAGGCAGTAGTATTGTATAGCAGTGGCTCTGAAACTGGCTGAGGATTGAAATGAAACTTAGGAATGATCAGAGAAGATTTGGCTGGGGACTTGTTACAGCTAGCAAAGCACTCTACAGCCATAGCTGGAATGTAACACAGCTTGCATCAAAACTCATGAGAAGCTGTGACAGGGATTGTATCCTGCCTCAACAAAAGAGATCTGTCCCTGTGATTTTCTCAGGTATAAACAAGTATTATCTTCACTAGAAATGAAGGGAATGACTGCAAGTAGAAACCCACTTAAACTAACAAAATTGTTCCAGAGTTAATGTAAGTTTGTTGGCTTTATTTTTGGTTTGTTGCTATTTTAAAAATCTCTGTCCTGATTCTGATTCAAGTGTTTTTAAAACACCAACATACATTTCTTCATTCCTATCCCTACCATTAGCATTCCCAGACATTGAGACTGAAACAGAGCTACCCTCTGCTCTACTCTTACACATCCCAGCTGTCCATAGATACTTAAAGGCCATTTGCCAGTTGTTTTAATCATAACTTTTATGTTCAACATCATATTTTATACAGAGAACAAGCCTTTGGATTGCTTCAGTCAAGGGCTACCTACAAGCAATCCAAAAGGGCCAACCTGAATCAGAAAAGGGCCAACCTGAATCTCGGTGCTCCAGTAGAGTATGATGGTCCCCTATCCCAGTGGTGCTACCATTCTTCCAGCATACTGAACAATGTCCTTCATTCACTTTGAGCGATTTCTCCCTTCTTATACATTGTGAACTGCTTTACATAACTCTGCAAACACTCCCAACTGGTATCTCTGTGAGAAAAGAATGAAATGTGCTACACAGCTGAAAAAAATTCTCTGAAAGAAAAAATTTCTCACTGCTAAGCCTTCATTCAAATGTTTGAAAGTACCACCAAATGCCATGGCTTCCTTTTTGAAGGCAGTATGTAACCCTTTCTTTCAAAAGCCACAGAAACACACAGCAGGCTTGGAGCCAAAGCCTTACTTCCTTAGAGAAGTGTATTAACACTCAAAATTGCCTCCTTTACACTGCATATATATATATATATTTAGGCATAGTATATTATTAGCCCAGCAATAGCAAATCCACTTTATTCAAACATTAAAAATAGTGACATAAAAAGAGAAATTGCATGGTGGCAAATGGCTGTAAACTTACACGTCTTTGATGATGCGTAGTCTAAAATATTTCAGCATCTGATCCATCCTGAACTTCTGACCCTTATCCAAGCATTAGCTGCCTACCTACTCATGCAATAGCTCTTTGCATGCCACCCTTAAGTAAAGGTCATTTGCCTGCTTTTCTTATACAAGACACAAAGCAGACAACCACTGTTTTTTGACACGGCTCTCTTGCACTCTGTGTTTTTATTCTATTTTTACATGGAAATTCTTAAAATGCAGAAAACAGGAAATTTGTGCTGAGACCAGTGATTTATGAACTAAAATGTCATAAATACCTTGTTTGTTAGTCATACACAGAACATAAAATATTTCCTGTATTATATTTCTAACATGCTTTTTTTTCTTCACATGTTGCCAAAGTTACGGGAATCTCAAATGTAGAGTGAAAACAGCCTTGCATGTGTGTGTGAAATTTACATTCCAGGTCAGCCACATACTCTGACTTTTGGAGTTTGGGACAAAGTAAACACATCACTGCGTCACTCAGACTGGAGACAGATCATTCATTTCACTGCAAGCCCGAGGACAGCCTGCAGACTGGGAACATGGATGCTCATAACTCTCTTTGGTTGTCTCGTGACAGGCTTTAAGGTGCCAAATCCACTGCAGAACAGACTCCAGCCTCTGAATAATGCAGGCATGAGTAAAACGGGTTTGGTTATTTGCACCAGAACTACAAAACCACCAGCTTTCCATAAATAACTCTAGTTTTGTATGTCTAAAAGACGGGCAATAACCCATCCATGACTTTGAGCTCCCATAAAGCATTTTCCTCTTGCAGTTTCACATCTAAACATCAAATTACCTGATTCCAACATGCAGGCTGATACTCTTTGTATGACAGAAAGACCAGTGGCAGGTGTTCTGCTACAGCTGAGCAGTCCCAGACTACCTTGGCAAGTAACTTGTGTTGGCTATCCTTTCTAATGTTCTCATAAAAAGGGTCAAGCAACCCTTCCAAACAAAGTGCCCTGACCTACTTCTAAATGCCTAAGTGAAAATGGTGATAAAAAGTGGCTCTGTAAGAATTCTCACTCCTCAGCATCTGACCCCCTGGTAGAGCATGTACAAAGGCAATACGGCTTTCTCCTGTATTGCCTGGTTATCTTTCCTAATCAAAACATTGATCTCATTCAGATATTTGGATCACTTCACCTTTGGTCTCTTTGGAAAGACATCCAAAAGCATAGTAATTGCTACCATGTTGTTTACATTTCTCCATTACAAAAAAAGAACATCCCTGCAAATGGCTTTCACTCGGGCAATTGCCTAGGCATTACAGAGTGAATCTACTATTGACCTAGGGGTCAAAATTAATATCCATAACCTCAAGGAGAGAGAGCTTCCAATGTAATTTTAGCTCTCTGACAGCCACTCAGTCGATTCTCCTGGGTGGTATGAGGAAGGCAGAACAAATTTACCTTCAAACAAGAAACTTCTTAAAATCAGCTGACCTCTAGATGACTTTTTCCCTCAAACTGGGGTGATGCTGCCTGTTCCTTGGCATACTCCATGTAATGCTGAACAACACAGTTCCTCTTGGCATTAAACGAAGATTTTAGCAGTGCAAGGGTAAGAAAACATCAACCCATGAAGATCTAAATTCTTTTTCACTTGGACCTTGAACTGGGGACATGCTTGGGTAAAGAATCTGCACAACAACTAAATATAGCTTTCCAGACTGTGTGTGCAGGGAAAGGGGAAAAATTGCAGGAGAGGATACTCAGTAGCATCATCCAGGCTTGTACCACTGGACTTTGTAGGACAGGCCTGGCAATCTCAACTCACACAAAACAAGTGTGAAGTTGTGGCTGAAATGTACTAGAATGTGATCACTTCCAAATAAGGCAACATAATAATTTTTAAAAAAGGTACATGAACACATCAGAGAGAGCGAAGAAAACTGTCTCTTTAGTGAAAAAAAGACGTTATGTTTCCCTGTGGGTTATCATCATTGTATTAAACAATTGCTTAATGTACAAACCTTCTTTCTTTTCTTTTTTACAGCAGGTTTGGAATCTGAATCTTGACATGTTGCTGTCCTGTTTTCACTTGCTTTTTCAATAGTTTCATCATCTGAAGGATCTAATCAGAAAAAAAGAAGAGTTCTTGTTACTGTTTTTCAAATCCATCTATCCATCTTTGCATTCAAAAACAGGGATAAAATCTCTAACTGAAAGGTTGTCACAATAACACACTCTCATGATTGGCAATAAATACAGCTGTAACAAATACATTCTTCTTGCTAAGTTTGCTGATACTTTTTTTCAAAATAAAGTTATTTCCTCCTACTAAAACCAGTCTTGCAGATGAAGAAAAAAAAAGTCCAAGCAAACACATACAGAAATACATGAAATCCCCATTCCAAGCTCTCAAATGCCTTACTGACACACATTAAAGAGGAAAAATTACAAGACAGGTGTAATGCCCTACTGTGTAAAAAATATCCACACTTTTCCTGCAAAGTACATTTTAATTGTATCTCTTACTTCAGCAATAATTAGACAAAGGCACTACTCCCAAAGTTTGAGCAGAATGTCCACAAGACCAAAGCACACTTATGCTTTAAAAGACAACTATTTAAATTCAGGTGTCTCTACCCATTCTCTTCTTTATCTCTTCTATCTACAGAGAGACTTTGGGGAAAAAATAAATGCACAGCAACAGCTCCCTCCAACAGTGTTATAATAGTGCTTTAAATGTATTCAGACAGACATTCCTACTGGGGACTGAGTTATTTCCCTGATTGTTGCCAGAAGTGTTATCATCCATCAAACTGAATTAATTCAACTTCTGTAATTGTAATTTCTGCCCAACAGGTATTCAGTCATTATTGCAATCTCCTGTATTCCAAAGTTTTAAATTCACAGCTTCAAGATTAAGTTATGTATTTTGAAAAGAGAGGAAGAGGCTTTCTTAAACATCACCCCAAGTATAGATGTTATGACTATATCTATGCAATCACTAGTTGAGAGCAGAGTAAACTGATGGCCAGAGAACATGAGAGAGAGAAAATCAGTTATAGCTGGTATTTGCAAATTCCATGTAAACAAACAAAATGGATACATATTTATTCCTGGAAAGATACCATCTCATAATCTTCACTCATTTCTCTCACCTTGAAAAGCCTGTGTAACAGTTAGCATCCTAAAGTTGGGTTCTGACAGCTGTTAGGAGTTCAAGAAAGTAAGTTGAAAGACAGTAAAGAAAATCAACAAATATTTTAGTAGATTGGATGCCATTTGTCATGAAATCTCACTTGATATAGACTAGATTCTTGGCAAACCACAAGAGCTTTAGAAAGAGAGCAGCAAGTGAGGAGAGAATTTTTCTGCTCAGTACAACTAAGAGACTCCCAAGTGAAGAGGATAGATAAATATGTTAAAGAACTTAATTAAGACCAAAATACATGCTGTGGAAGAAATGACAGCACTTGTTTGCATCTCAACATAGGATGAAGATATTCTGAAATCTTAAAATAGGAATTCCCCAAGAAAAACCCCTCATTTTCCAGCTCTAGGGCAAATGCAGGAATTTGTGCAGCTAGTGAACATTTCAGCTCAGCTGACCCATCTGTTTCACTCTCCTCCCAGGCACAGCCTCAAATCAGAGCTGCACAGGCTGGGGCCACACGAGTGCCAGAGCCCACACAGAAATGATGTGCCTGGTCCTGCACAGCCCAACACATGGCAGCAGGGGAACAGGGCAACAAAGTTTGTGGGACAAAGCTTTTCCTTACAATACAGAACAAATACCTTTCTCTTGAGGATGTCCAAGTGCTCCTGTACCATATGGCTGTCTCTGCACAGCAGCAGATCTTTCCTGCCTATTCCTCTCTGAAGTCACTGAGCACTTACGTCCTACAGCCACTTTGGCATCTTAGATACAACCCTTTGTTAGAAGAAGCTGAAAAATCACATCATTCAGCATACTTCAGAAAGTTTAAAAGGTGTCTTGGTAACTCAGTGTTACCACTGGCCATTACCAGGGGCTTCTTTCCCTGTGCATCACCCTTCCTCTTGCAAATTTACTGTCATGTATTTTGGTAGGGCAGCTTCTATATTTAAGGACCCATCACTGACTTCTGTCTCACTTGCCTTGACTCCAGAGATACTGAAAGAGTGACCAGCTTTAACACACACCAGCTTCAAACCCCTGGGGTCTCAGACACACTGCACTGAGGCAGGCTGTGGAGAGATGATTTAAATGAAGTACAGCAAAGAAATCTGAGTTGTCTCTTCCTCCCTCTTGCTCACTGTGCTCAAGCCCCAAACACCCACTCCAAAATGAGTGTGTGCATGTTTCACTGAACTGAACTGCTGTGTGAGCTCTTTCCAATGTTTCATATTGAAAATAAATGGGAATTGCATCAAATAGATTCAGGGGAAGCTGCCTGTGATCTGCAAGCATTCCCTCTGAAATCCCACTTGGCATGCTCTGAAAGGCAAACAGGAGTTGTCTAAGTCTTAAATAACCTCTACTCTTTCTCACAACTGAAAGACATGCTGCTAGCAATAGCAACGTAAAACTAGACAAATGGTTTCCATGATCTGAAATAGCCTGACAATGTACCACCTGTTCACTGCTCATTTGAGTTTTGGACAGCACTTCATGGTGCAACGTCCTCTGCTCTCAGCAAGAACCGAGAGAAGAGGGCACAGACTCAGACTCAACAAAGATCAGTTCAAATTTGAGCATCTTTCTGCAGTACCTGAATATCTTTATTTTATGCAACTGGAGAACTCTCTACCTGTTCCACATCCCAGTCAGGACAGCAGCTCATCTCAAGCTGTAATTGTTTGTGACACCATGTCAGCTCCTGTGATGACAGGAACATTTTGTTGCAGGCATAAAAGTACCACAGGCCATACTCTGCCAACCATGCTCACATTAAACTGTGCACCTTTCTCTGCAAATAGTTACCTTGACGTCAGCAGTATTATTCACAAAATCAATCACAACTTGATGCAAATAAATGCAGAAGCTCAAAGATCACATACGTGTCTGTAACAGACCAGCACTGTTTGCTCTGCTTTGAGGTGTTGAGCTTCCCAGGAGACCTCTCTGTGCCAGAACGGGAGAATTCACAAATCCTTCGTTAATAATAGGCTGGTGAAAATACAGAGCCTAATTGATTAATACAAAGTTGACTTTCATCTGGCTTGAGGTGCCAAGGAGCAGGCAGGCAGGTGCTGACAGGACACACAGCTTGCAGGGTGATGCTGTTGAGCACAGCACTTCTCTGCCTCTGCTTCCCCCAGACTTACGCCATTCACGCAATCACAAGGTCGTCCAAGGCATCAAACAGTCACAAAATGCTCTCAATATAGAAAAATAAACGAGAATTCCACAACTTTCGACATGTTTTGCTTTGGTATTACATCAGCACCATGCCACATACTGACTGTCATGAAGTATTTATATCTCATCTTACTTTGAACCATGTAAAAATGGAAAAAGCCATTTCTGCTTCACACATGCACATACATACACACACGAAAACTTTTCTATTTATATCAATCACTGTTTAAAACCATCCAGTGCACTGGTTTCTAACTTCTTTCAAATTTAATACTAACAGATGCATGCAGTCTAAGTGCATCAATATGTGTACTAATTATATACATGCAAACACACATATTGATACATACACATCTACACGTTTATGCACATTCATATAAATAATTAGAGATATTTAGATAATTTAACAGGTTCTCTTTAATCACCACCTTTATTAGCTAATATATTCACAGCAAATTCATAGTTTTCATTATTTACCACAGCATTTTTAAAGGCAAACAAGACCTTAATGATACAGGATGTAATGACATGTGCTTTGATGTGATTGCAATTTTTTTCATACAAAGTAGCTAGTACTTGGAAATTTGCATTTGCTAGGCTGATTCACCATTTACTGAGACTTCTGACCTTCACATGCCACTTTTCTACTCTGAAATTATTAACATAGGAGTTATAGTGACAACGACATAAATAATTAATTCCTGTAAGAACCAAGGCTGACTGAAAAAGTGAAACTCTTCTAGGCAGGACACTTCCAAATGCCCCGAAAGAAATAAAAAGTTACGACTGAAAATAATCTTAAAATTCTTCGGGAAATGCAGCTTGTGGTTCAAGCCATCCTACAACTGAAATAAAGGCAGCTCACAGAAATTATGCCAGCTATGGGAAGCTTGTTACAAGACAGCAATACAAAGAAGAAAACAAAAGGAGCTTTTTGAGACAGGAATAAGGAGGAATAATTCTTAGAACTGTTCATAATGTAGGAACAACCACCGTGTAATTAAAAAGAAAACTTGGAACAGAAATATGTTGTTTTGCATCCATACCCAAAGATAAGTGAGAGAATAATTTCTACTAGGTGGTTTTTGTTTTGGTTTAGGTTTTTTTTTGTTCTGGAGATAAGTGAGATCTGGCATCTATTCGGTGTCCAAAAGGCTCTCAGTGACAGAGGCCAGTACAGGACAAGTTCAATTCTCACCACTAAATTAATCTCTGTGACAAAATTTGGAGGACCTGTTTTGCATGTCCACACGAGAGAATCCCTCAACTTTTATTTGATGTATCTGCCTACAGTCTGACACTCTGGGTCAGAAATCCCTGTTTTCCCTTATGCTTTCATCAGGTCTCTGTATCAGTACTAAACTAGAATTACATGAGAATAAAGTTTGTACAAAATTTATTATGCCTCCCACTCCTTTACCCTTTTCTGATTTCCATCCTTCTCTGCCTATTCTAAAATTGTTTCATACCTGAAACCAGATTTTAAATAAAACCTCTGTTTCCTAATATTTAACAAAAGATTCAGTACACAATGGAAACAGGTTTTGTATTTGTTATGCTCTCTTAGTAATTTCAGATATGTTACAGGAAATTATGCACTTGTCATTCTTCTGTAGGTGGGCATAGTTCAGTTTGGGTGTGCTATGATGGATTAATTTCAGGCTTCTTTGTAAGTGGTTATTTTTGTTTACTGGTTGATTAAATTGTACTGATCTGTGTTCATTAATCTGGGGCAAACTATTTCTCAGGGCTCCCACCTCTAAATTCAGTAGATTGAAACATTTTAATGTCAATTAAAATGGCAAGTGTGTTGGGCACATATCGAGACTTTTCTTAATTGCCATTTCTCTTTGGGAGGAAGGGAGAAGAGGGGAAGAGATAAGGTCAGAAAAAAAATTTTCTGAGACTTCCTTATTACTCTGTTTTGCTATTAAAAACTGGCCTCAATCTTCAGTGAATCAGATTAAGTAATCTCAAGGTCAATGCACTACTTGGAACTTCTGTCACTGCATCTCTCCTGCATGTCCCATCAAGTACACACAGTGCAAAGTCAATTAAATTTCTGTAAAACCTAACAGCTGTCAGCAAAATTGGCTCCCTAGACCCTGTTCATCCTTGCTCAGCTGAGAGGGCTCCTGTTGGCAGCAGAGTTGTGCTAACCACAGTGGCTGGGCTAAAAGTGGCAATGACAGGATTTTACACCACACCCCCGAGGTACCACTCCTGGAGGCTGCAGAGAACACGGGGCTCAGGTGGGTCCTGCCATGCTGCCCACCAGCACCCAAACAACAGAGGAGCTCTTCTAAAGGCAACAGGCCTGGCTGGTGGGCTGGTTAACTGAGAAGAAAAGGATTAATATCCCTGACAAAAGGGAAAGATTCTGCATAGCAGTGGGAGAAGGAGGTACAGAATTCGGCATTCCATACCGGTTCAAACCATCTCCTGGACAAATCCCAAATTACTCAGCTGTGTGTCACCAGCACAGCTGATCCCAAAAGGAGGATTTCTTCCATGTTTACCAGGTCAATCCTCCCTAAATTCCCTCTCTGTAGGCAGTGGACAGCTTTGATTTTTCCTGTTGAGAAGCCTAATAATAGCTCAGATACCCTGGAGCCCATGGTGTAAAGCCAACTGGCCAAGCAATAGCTATGAAGCTCTTCTGGGGACTTTCAGACCACTGAATGGCTAAGAATGCAAATTTTATTATTAATATGGTTCTTCAGATCAGTTGGTGGCGATTTATCACGGCAATACTTTAGAAATTTCTAGTAAACGAGATAAAAATCTTAGACACAAAAGCAATCTGTCCTTGGGAAGATCACCACATAACCATTGCATTAAAAATAGCTATGACAGTGTCAGCACCCTTTTCTTTTCTCAGATTGCTCTGGCTAAATTAGAAAGGGTCCCCTGGCAACTCAAGAAAAATAAGTAATTCTTCCCATCACAGGCATGCATCAAGTACAGCAAGTGGCACAACTGAAAAATCTAGATGACACATTACGGAAAAAAAAATCCCCAAACAACAAAACATCTCCTTACCTCCCTGAATAAGGATTATCTAAATCATTTGAAACAGTAGAGTAAGACAAGATCTAGTTGAAGAAATCAACATAACATATACTCACAAGAAATGAAAAAATAGCATTTAATTGTATCAAAAGAGATAATATTACAGCTTAATGCAAAACTTAGGCATTTTTTGCAGTTTAGCTTTTGCAAAATGGGCACATGAGTCAAAATGAAGTGCCTTCATTCATTAGGCCTTGAGACATTGGGGTATTTTGACCACTGAGAACTCAAGAGGGAACACTGAATGCACTGGTACCTGTTATTGTCACTGGGAAGCACAAAGCTGCACAGAAAGCTCTGTTGCAGGTTATTACCAGTTACTAACCATTCCTGTGACTTTATCAGCCTACTGCAACAGGGGACAGAGCTGCCTCTCTGCTCAGGATGAGACAGCCTCCACAGGAATCACACATGGTCCAAAACCATCCACAGTCCCCGTGGTCTGGGCAGTTTTTCCTTCCAATCTCTACAAACTAAGGAGTCCTTTCCCAAAACAGGCGCTTTCCAGCACAACAGTAACTTCTGATATCTGCAAGGATGCCTCAAACTGCAGACTTTATCTCCTAAGGAATTTGAAATACGGTATTTCCAAGTGTGCTTGTGAGGCACACCTGAGGGGCAGCCAATGTGGGACTCAGCACAAACCGACACAGTCCTACCAAAAAATCAAAGGAGCTTCAGCTTTGTCCCTGTAGGTAACATTCAGATAGCACAGACTTCTTCACACTGTAGCCAGGTCAAGCCTGTGCCAGGCCACTCTGCAGGAATTCCCTGTAATAGTTTCTAAGGGCTGGCAAAAGCTTGTACTACTACACAGTCAAAGACAACATCCTTCTAAAAATGCAAACCCTTTCCTGGGGCAGTTCAACAGGCCTGCCTAGCACAAATAACTGTTTTTGCCTGACAAATCCTGTGACAGGACATTCAGTTTAGGTTCCTCTTCTTTACTCTGATGGATAATTTTAATTAAAATCACTGTCCATTCAAGCAAAAAAGAATAAGTCTTAATGGAATAATATCAAGTTAATTTTCACTATATTCTGATCTGATTAAAAAAGGGTTTTTTATCACAGACATAACTATCTGCAATGCAAAGGATTTCCCACAATACATTTTTAACAACTACATCTCGCCTTTTTAAACACATTTCCTTTAATGTTCAAAACGGGAACTTCCAAACTCAGTTTTGACATGACTTGCTGACTGGGAACAAATTAAGAGACAAAATAAAGGGCATATCAGAGAATAAGACCAGAGGAAATCCTCTGTTATACACATGTAAGCACAGGAGAATAAATTTTATATGATCGAGGCTAGGCCTTGTAGTACAGCTACAACCTCACTCTACTCATAATTCAACTTTTTCATAGTTATATTTTGCTTGTAAGACAAAAAGGTGGTAGAAAAGCCACAGAACATGACTGATCAGAGGTAAAAAGTAGTAGGTCACTCCCTTTCTAATAAGAATAACTTTTTCACCTGCTAGGTAAAGGTTGAATATGATATCCTACTTATGGCTCAGACAATGGAAAACAGCATCACCAAGTTAAGCAGAGAGAGCTCAGTACTCATTTAGTCACTGGAGTTTTAAAACTCATGGTAAGCAAAGGACAAACATGAAGGTTTGACATGATAGGAACATGACAGGTCCTTCAACTGTTTGCCATCCAATTTAATTTCCTCATTATGAGCTTGCCAAAAAAAGAGCAACCAGAGACTTCAGCCCAGGGTACAAATCAGTTCTGCTGTTTGTACCCTTCACCAATGCGATCATGAGTGAAGGCTGAGATAACATCCACAAATCACTTCAGTCTACTCTTTTTCTTTTGTTCTCTCAAAAACTATCCTTCATGCTGAAACTTCCAATAATCTCCCTATAGCCCCAAATTTAATTCAAAAGCATATTTCTAGAGAGATGGGGAAGTGGGAGACTTTTGTTTAAGTAGCATGGGGGTTTTGGCTATTTTCAAATCTACTGGATGAACATTATAAATGTTAACCTTGTTAAAAGAGCTTCTCTTCCTGATAGATGCCACAGATTGCACACCATACAGTCAGTTTAGAAACCACCCAGAAGGGTGCCAGCAACCCTGTGCAACAGCTCGTGCTCATAAGACAACGCTATCCAACTCTGAAAAGCACAGGAACAGAGCAAGCCAGGACACAGCTGACCACACTGGAAACAGTCTGAGCCATTACGGTTCACAATCTCACCTTGTAAATGCTCCATGGGATATTTAAAAGCTACAAATGTCTAGGAATTTGGGGTTAATCCAAAGAAAAATCAGCTCACAGATACTAGTTAACAGAATGTTTAACTGTGTTGAGGGAGAATCCCACAAGCTTGGCTTGAAATAAGTCTCAGCCCCAACACAGGCATTTGGGAGAGGAAACTGCCTGGGCTCTGGAAAAGTCAGACCCAACTCATTCCAGAGGAAATGCTACCAAAGAAAGCTGGGCAGTCAAAAGCTGTCAACAAATAAGCAGAAAAACCATTCAGAACCGTAAGGAAAACACAAGTTAAGAGCTCAGGAAAAGCTAGGCACAAACTAGGGCCAGACTCTCTACTGCATTTTCCTTTTCATGGTGCAGACAGAAAAATTAAAGTCATCCTAAAGAAAACTTCAATGTATACAGCTGTCAAACACCCTGATGAAGACATACAACCTCTTTTAGACTTTTCCCCTTCTTCCAAGAAGTCTGCATCACTGAAGTTGGTCACACAACATTTAGAGCCCTCCACACATGAACAGCACCACTCTATAAAAACTTCCCCAAGGATTAACTCCCTGCCCAAAGCCAACCAGTGTGTTATTTGTATGAGCAAGAAATCACTCCTTCTCCACAATATTCCTATGGGAGAAGGGCATGGCCCAGTTCCTGATAAAGTATGATATGCCTATGCTTTAAGACCCACCAAGCACTGTGATTCCTTCTTTTTCTAAGAACCACCCATCCATCATTTATGGAAGCTGCTGTCTGCTGCAGAGGGTGAAAATCTGCTCCTCACGCTGGGGAGGGGTGTATGTTCCCTCCTTTATTCTCATCACTTTCCTGGTCTGAATGAAGAAATCTGAGGTGAATTCAATATCCTGGCACTAGAGAGAGGGGTAGAATTGGCAGTGGCACTGTGGAGCTGGAACTGGTAGGGTTGGTATGGCCCTCATGAGGGCACCACCCTGGAGCACAGACAGCACAGTGCTATCCATGTTTAGTGATGCTGGTGTCTTGTACATTCAGAATTTCATTACTTGCAGTGCTATTCAATATACACCTATCTGGAGGTGGACTTGTTCCTTTTTGAGGTCCTGTCTTCTAAATCAAAACCCAGCATTCTTCATTCGTTGCAATACTGACTTCTGACAAATATTCATTCTTGTTAATGGGGAAAAAACCGTTTAACTGGGAGGAAAGATGAACTTGGATAAATCCATAAAACTATTTAATGGGTGGGGTCTAGCCTAGGTCTGACTATGGGTGAGTTCTAGCCAGGAATGGTCCCAGATGTGATGTCTCTCTTAATATTGCTAGTAGGTGAGTGCTTTTTAATAGATTAGTGCTTTTTTACTGTTCTCTGTATTGGGAAGCAGCTGTGGCTCACAGCTGCAGTTTTTGCTGTGAGGGTAACACAGAGAGTCTGGCTGATCCTGTGCACTTCAAGTCTATAGATCATGATAAAATTACACAGTGGAACTTGCCAAAAATAGTAGGCTGCAATTAAAAAGGATATATAGCACACTTCACGAAAACTTAACAGCACAAATTATTGTTCACAGAGATACATTGCTACTCTAGTGACTACTGATGCCATTCCCAGCTTTTTGGCTCATGGATATTTCGCAGATGCACACATCTGTAGTATGCAGTTATCATAGTCCTGATTTTTCTCAGGTTCTCTCTGAACATGGAAAACCGCATGCACGCGTAAAATGTAGCACACACTCAGATAGATGTCCAAATAATATATCCCACTGAAGAACAACACTGCAAACAGTCTTGCAAACAGTCACTGCAAACTCTCCTGCCCATCTTTACACACAACATGAGAGTTGACATTGTGAGCTGCTCTGATTTCTGCAGCTTCTTTTTTATTTAGAGCCTTCATATGACATAGAAGTATCAGGTCTCCATCTGACAGAGTATCAGGTTGACTCATATCAAGTTAAATTCTCCTTCAGGCTAAGAACAAAATACCCTGACATGTTGCCACACAGTTAGAGTGGCAAATTCCCCAGATTATAAAACATCTGTTGAAAACCAGTTCCCTATCTAAGGCAGAAGGGTTATGTTTCTATTCCTCCTATTCTTTTCAGATTTCTCTGCAGTTTGATCTCTGATATTGCAGGTTCTCATCCCCTTTTAAGTTATCCTAACATCTCAAATTTATACAGTACTAGAATATACATTTGTGGATTTAACTCACTTTTCCAAAAAATCTTACTTATTATAAGAGCAAGTGAAAGGAGAGATAACTTTTTATCGTCAGAAGCATTATGGGCAATACTGCACACTGATGCATTAAGGTTTTTGAGAGGAGGAAAGGCATCGGGCTTGTCATCTATGTAAGACTAACAATTACAATGCAATCTCATCTGCACGGGCTTTTTGTGAACTGGCATGCAGCTCATTTGTTTAAGTGATCAAATAAAGCACATTATGAGTCAATCAGTTCTAACTACCATGAAAAGAAGAGCTCATACCTAAATTCATTTGCTGCAAGCAGATGGTGGATTGCTTTCTGTCCCTTTATGCTGCAGTTCTGTTCCCTTAGATCCTCTCTGCTGAGAGGGGGACAAACCAGGAGGGAGGTCAGTTTTCTGACAAGGTCATCTGCCTTCAGAGTATGAAGAGAATTGCACAGAAAGTGGGTTGGGCTATATTTAGAGTTTGGTCCAACTCCGTGCCAAGGTCCCCCCCGCTGTCTCTCTCTTGCAGCACCGTCTCAGGTTTATTCTTGCAGATTCTCAGCCCACGGAACACACGAGGATAGGAAAGTCGCTCTGAGCTACTGCTGGATCAAGGTTTTTTTGCAGTTTGCTAAAAGCAAGTGGATCAGCAGTTCAGATGAGAAGTCCTTAAATCCCTCACTCTTCTAGTCCTTATCTTTTTTATTTAACTGGATTTTCCCTTTTCAGTTGAATAAGGAGAGGAAACTGCCTGGGATAGAGCAAAACGACTCTCTTGAGCTAAGGTAAGGCTGCTTCATTTTTGTATTGTCATTTTAATTACAGAGAATTGATGATTTGGATCAGATATGCTTCTTCTGCTACACCAGTTCTGCATGTCAGCATTAAGGGTATTTTTGGATAATGAAATTCTTCATGTAAAAACATCAATTCTCATTATCACTGCCTATAAGAAATGGGAAAACAAAATGGGTATCAGCATGTGCAATAGAATATACACTGATTTTTACCTGCTTAAATTATTGTAAAAAGCACATAGGCATGCCAATAGACTGTATCATTCTGAAAATGAGTGAACCCCAAATATGTGGCTATAAGCACATTGATTAATATACAGGCATGCATTTAGATGTGCTGAGTGATGTTTCAGCCACATTATTTTGCCCAATATGAGCAAGCACGGCAAGTTTGCAATAGAGGGCTTGCTGTAAACGGCACAGATATAAGTAAAAAAAAAAAAAATCAATAAATGAACATGTGCTCAAGTCCCTGTATAGTTCCAAAGAAGTTGCTCAGGCTCCAGAGTACAGGTACTATTACAGACCATATTGTATTTAGTTTCCTTTCCACTGTATGCTATACACTGGTTCAGCATTGCTTCTCTTTTTAAAAACACATATGGCTCAACAATTTTCCTCAGCACCATTTTAAACTGTTGTGATTCTTAAGGAAAAAAAAAAACAACAAACAAAAAACCAAAAAAAAAAAAAAAACACCAAAAAACCCCTGGACAGAATATATGATTGCATACCTGTGTGTAAGGAGATCCTAACACATTTCAGGTCACATGGGCATCATGCTACTGTAGTGTGGTCCAGCATGAGGAGAATGTTGTGATGTAAAGACACTCTGGAGCCATGGATTTAGCACTGGCACACACACACCACTTTCTAATGCAACACGACCACAGCAAGGCCACAGGAATGGTAACATGAAAAAATTGTATAGGAAGGTCCACTTGATCCAAAGGTCCAAACCCCGATGGGACAGCACCAAAACATTCTTCACGACATAATCACTGTGTAAAAGCCTTAGCAGAAGCAACTGAAGAAAGGCAGATGGATTCTGGATTAAAAGCATGCAAAGAGCAAGAGAGGTCACCAAGCCACTGTGAGTTCAGCTAAGGTGACTGAATCCCTGTACTTACGTCAGGTTGTCTTTCCTCAATATAGCTGCTGGTTAAACGATGCTGTAAAACATTCTAAGGTGGCAAAAGTCTTATCTGCTGAAAAAACTTCTCATTTTGCTTACTCTCAACTATGTATAAGATCTTCTCATTCTTTGCTTCTGATTTTGCTTAGTAATTTATACTTGGAGTCTTAAGTGTTAAGTTTATTTGACAGAAGTAATTAACACCATCCATTTCACACAAAAAAGCTTCCTAGCAGTCCTAAGATTCTTTAAGAAATGAAAATTATGGTATCATGCCATGGAACCAACTTGGGCTGTGTTGCATGTGATAACTCAGATTCATCCAGAAGGTTGATATTGTGAGAACTTGAAGAAGAGGCTGTTAAAGGAGGGTTACTAAAGTACTGCAAATGCATTTATCAAATTTATCAGCAAGTAAAAGGCATCACAGTATAAAAGCATCTAGTGCAGTGTAAGATCTGAACAATCTTTTAGAAACAGTAGTTATACACTGATAGAAGAGGGGAAAAATACGTCTTTATAAATTTTAAATGTCCAGGTTTTGCCTAAAGTTATTGCTTAATGAATCAACTTAGTTTTTGTGACACTTTGTGGTACCCTTCTCCATTTGCACCTGGGAAAATATTACTTACTCCCCCATCAATATTAAAGACATTAGTGTTGTAGGATTGACTGAAAAAAAAAGCAGTAGTGATGTGACTGAGCTTACTAATGCAGCATTCCCAAACACCTCCCTGGCAGATGGACAGGAGCACTGCCTCGTCACAGTGGCAGACAGGGACTGGCTTCTTTTGAAGGAAGGGTCATCACACCCTCCCCCCAGGAGCTGAGCCTAAAATGTGTCTGTCACCCAAACTGGTGGGAGGGTTTTTGACATAGGGATGACAGGATGACAGCTTTGGAAATTGGCAGTATGATAATGAATATGAGCATGGCATTACCAGAAGAAGCTAGAAAGAAGCACATCTGAGTGAAACAGGCCTCATATTCTAAGGTAGACAAACCTCAGTCTACCTCTAACTTCTCTCTTGGTGGGTTCTTCCTCTTCCTATTCTATCCTCATAAAAGCCCATCAAAAAATTCTGGCACCATGAGATAGCTTTGTCTTGCTACGGTGTGGTCTCCAATGGGCACGATACGTCCATTCTAGTGGAGACAACCATGGAAGTGAAAAAATTTTTTTAAAAAATAAATTAAAAGGAGGATTTTTTTTTTCTCCTCTCACATAAGAAAGAAAGAAAGAAAGAAAGACTGAAACCCTTCATTTCTATTAGAGGGGCTGATAGGGCTGAAACCTACCTTCCTTCCCTGTGGCAGAAGAGCATGGCCATGCATATTGAATGACATGTCCAAGGCTGTGGAGGAGAAGGAAAGGAAAGCTTGGCTGATGATGTATGCTGCCAACTGGCCAGGCAAAGCTCCAAGAGGACATTCACTCACTCCTTGCTTTGGCACTGTCCCCCTCAGCTGACAGGTGTAAGCAGGGCCAGAGCCAGAAGGGTAAATCCAAACAGTGGCAGTCCCTGGGGGGATCAGCACTCAGATCCCCTGCTCTACTCACTGTATTTATGTTCTGCCTTGGGAGCTTTCTTCTGGTGCAACCAAACAGACAAGCTTGGTTTTTTTCTCCCTCCCTGCCAAGCTGAACAGACAGAAAACAAGCTGGGATTTTGAGGAGAGTCAAAGCATACCTCAACCCATACTGAAACAAAGACCTTTAACAAGAGGTCCTGGCAGGTGCCACAGCACCAATGCTACACGGCTCTGCAGCCAACCTGCAGGACCCAAGACTCACCTCCATCCACCACCATCAATACACAGCTGGTGCTGCAGCTCGCATCGAGGCAGGGACACCCAAAAGGGATTTGGAAGAGTGCGAGAAGGGTAAAGGGGGCACTTGGAGTCAGTCTGTGAGTACTTGGGTACAGCTCTGTGTTGTACACCTGCCTAAGGGAGGAACACAGAATTTGGGATGAAAACAGGTGCCTACAACTGCTGAAGAGCTCTGCCTTAAATCCTGCATTGAAATTTTCTTTCAAAACCTTTAGTGACTATTGCCACAACTTCTGAATATACTTTCCAGGAGGGGATGGATGATGATATGCCAATATATGCTGCATAGGAGAGATACTTACAAACACAGAAAAATCCCAAAGCTATAATTAAGCAAACAGTTAATTAAATAATTATAGTCATTCTCCTAAACAGTACTTTCCCCTGAGACTTACTTGCAATAAGGACAGGGAAAGAAATCAAAGCTCATACTCACAACCAGGCACATAACCCAATCCTTTGTCTGAGCTGATTTCACAAATCCATCTCTCAAAAATAGGAAAGAAAAAAACCCAACAACACAACTTCTCCATAGGGTGCCCTGCTGGTAGAGTGATATCTCATTGCAGAAAATAGTCTGCCCTGAGGAGAGCAACAGACCCATCACCTGCACTTTCCTTCAGTCTGATAAAAGGGTTGGGACTGACAGAAACATCTCCAACACTGGTTTTCACCAGTTTTGCATTACAGAATATTACTTTTAACTGTGGCAAATTGCCTGTTGTCTACTCAAAGCACAAAAAGTCTTCATGCACGCAACTAAGCACAGTGAGGCACAGGACAATAAATGCACTGGAACAGTGAGCTACTCTTCAGGCCTGCAGTACCACACTGCTTGGCAGCTGCAAGTGCCAGCTCTGAACTCAGGAAAACTGCAGGCAGACCACAATTTGCTGCACCCAGTGCCTTATTTCTCGCCCAGACAACTTTGTGGTCCCACTCAGTACAGTTTTCTGGCTCTCAGTCCTTACTTTGGTGATGATTCAGGATGAATTCATGTGAGAAGATGAAGGTTGTCAACTTTAAACCAATTTCCAATGACAATCCCATCTATACAGTGTGGCATTAAGCTATGCAGGAAGAAACAGTTAAAACTGGGATTATATAAAACCGACAGATAAAAAATCTTATCTTCAATTACATAAGCCGAAATTCTTTCAATTGAAGCAAATTCAGTGACCACTACTGATGCTAAAATGCCACAGAAAGTAATTCAGCAACACTTGAGTTCCTCTGCCTCAAACGCCAGAGAGTGAAAGTGCACATAGACAGCTGCAAAACAGTAAATTACAATTTTACATAAAATGAAACATAGTCCTGTTAGAAGAAATCCTTGGAGGTGAACTTTCTCACTTTTCACTTTTAGTATCCCAGTCTGATCTGCAGGCATTCACTTCAACAGGAGAATAGAGTCCAATCCCTAGCACAAATAACTTTGCAAAAAATCAGCATTTACTTATTAGGTTGTATTTTAGCACAGTCCTCATGCACTTTTCTTAACCACTAATAATACTGTGGGTGAATATAAGAATGAAGGACGAAAAAACAAATCTCTAAATGGATGTCAAATAATTTAATGCTCTCCCTAAAGAAACAATTTAAAAATCATGTGCAAAGTACAGTAAAAATAGGCATTTTATACCATCTTGTCGGTCTTTAAGAACACTCAATTTAAATAGCAAATGAGCAGCAGCCACTCTTCCTGTCACCGAGTTCTCTTCTGCTAACACAACGCTTAGAGATGTCATCCAGTACAACTTGATGTGCGTCCTCTCTCACAACACCTGCCTAAAAGAGGAGGGTGGCAAGGAAGTCCCACTTGGGAAGAAAGTGAGACAGTACAGGATAAGCTTGTCAGTGTATGGGAAAAATGAGGGGTTGGGATGATGTGTCAGGGCTCGTGTGCTCAAGCACCTGCTGTTGCTGTGCAGCTCCTCTCACTCAGCCAAGCCAAGGGGCTGCACATTCCTTGCTGTACATTCACCCACCCACCAGCACCAACCCATTCAGAACGAGAGACAACCAGACTGTGATGGAGTTTCTCAACACAGACAAGCAGACACCAAGAGGTTGAAATTATAGGACCTTTTTTGCAACTTGAGGCTCTTGAAGGGGGGGGAAACAGAGCTGTTGTTCCTCCTCACACTAACTTTCATCTGACTTCCAGCTGTCTGAGGTGGACAGCATGCAGTCTAATTATAGATTTATTGAGTCTTCCCAGAGACTGGCTCCTTACGTGGGCAAAGAATTTCACAAATCTCTTTAGGAGCCTGGATATTCCTCCATTTTAGACGTCGCTGCCATAAACATACAAGGCAGGTTTCCCATCAAGCTTGTTCCTTGACACTGGAACAGAAGGAAGAAATGCCAGGCTTCATCAAACAGTGCAGGGTATGGAGAGATCACTGCAGAAGGCACAGCTAGACTCTGCCCTACTGTCCTCTCCTGTGACATGTCACTTAAATAGCGCTGCTAACACTGAAAAAGTGCAAAGCTGTGTTATGTACTAAGCATTTAATATTCTATATTACAATTGTTGATGATGTGGTACATAGATGAGCCAATATGCCATGTTTCCTTTGTGTAAATACCCAGTCCACGTGGTCAGAGGGTGGAGCTCTAGAGGATTTATTTGAATGGAAGTCAGGGGTGTGTATGTGCTTTGTTATACTAATAAGATTGGGAGTATTCATTGAGAGGGGTTGCTTAGCCTATAGCAAACCACTAACACTTCTTCCATCTCAGCTTGTCTAACCACAGGAAAAAAGAAAAAAAAAGAAAAAAAAAAGAAAAAAAAAAAAAAAAAGAAAAAAAAAGCAAGCACTAACATTCCTTCATGGAGCTTGTTAGAGCCTAAGTAACATATGTAAGTCTTATGGGATTCTGGAAGTGCTATAGGGGAATATAATAGTTGTTTTTTATATTGTGACAGAAAGGACATGAAATCCATTTCTTTAACACTTGAAAAAGCCTAAGTGTTTCTAAGTCTTTTTGAGAATCCAAACTAGTTGCATTCAGACCATTAGTACAAAGAACAAACTTGGGGCTCACTCTGTCAGAGCCACAACTCAGATGCGTTTTGATTCTGAGTTGCAATCTCCACGTTCCAGTATTGATAGCCACAATCAAAGGCTTCTTTGTCATGTCTTTGCTATTCAGCAGCTTTCTGGGAGAGTGCCCCTGACAGGACACAAGGGAAAGATAAGGGTTAGCCTTATCCAGAGGGTTTCACTACTGCATCCAGCTCAAGGACAAACTGCTGACAGACTCTGCAAAGCCGGGGCCAGAATATACACGAGGTGGGAGAGACAGAAGCAGTGCTTTATCTGGGTCCTGAAGTCTGGACTCTGGAGACAGCCTCGTAAGGCAGATGTCCTCCAGTATCCTGTACCAATTCACATGATGTGAGCTCTTCCTTCGAGACCCTGTGGGGAAATGCAGTCTCCACCTTGCTGATTTACTGCAGGCCTGCTGATAAGGAAACTCTTGTAGCAGAACACTACCCACAGCACAACAGGGACGAGATAGGCAGCACATCTGCACAAGGACATCAGCGCCTTAGCCACAGAAAAGGACCAATTGTCAATTATTCCATGTCTCACAATATGGGAAACAGCATAACTCTCACATCAGAGATACCTTGTCTCTCACTGTTTGTCTTTGGGAGCAGAAAAGATGGCTATATACAATTAACTATATCAAGCAGAGCCCAGCATAGCAATAAAAAACCCCAAACAATACATTAAGTACTGTCATAGTAATTTTATCCTTTGCTTTTTGTTTTAAACTGAACTAATTACTGAGCTCAGCAATGGTCAGGACTAGAGGGCTACACCAGGATTGTAATGAAGGTATGATCCTGGGGAACAATTTTGATTATAGTGAAGGTTTCAGCTGACTACATTTTAATTAATACAAGTAGTACAGCACTCTGAATCCCCAGATATCCAGGATCAATTTGGAGACTAACATGATTTGTTTTACAGCACACTTTAACATTGCTCTAATAAATTCTTCAGCAGTTCTTTTAAGTCTCAGTGGTAATCTAATTTCTCTTCTATTTTTATTATAGAGGCTTTCAAAAGACATTGCAACTATATATCACTAAAATCATGTGGCTGTGAGATGCCAAATATAGCATCAGAAACCAAACACCTCTTCAATACTTGTATTAATTAAAAGCACAAAACCATTCCTATTTATAAAATAAGGGGGGTTTTCTGTAATGATAAAGCATTTTAATATCTCTCTATTATAATAAAGATGAGCCACAGTAGCATTTGGTTAAAAAGCTCAGCAGTGAACTAGCATAATAATATGAGATAACATGACAAGATAAAAAGCAGGATGTTCAGGGTTCAACACATGGTGCAGTGTCATATACATTTTCCATATAATCCAGGCTTACAGCAGTCATGCCTAAAGTCTGACAAAACATACACAGAAATACATTGCAAATGAAGAACCAGATCCCAAAATAAGCAAGTTTTGAGCTAATACATCATAAGATGAGGTCATTTATATCTTTAATTTCAGACAGCACATAAATTTTCCTGCACATTCTCCTCTGCATCATGAATTCACCAATGTTTTGCTGCTGCATGGAAACGAAAACGTTGAACTGCCCAGTACTCTCCCTGCTTCTGCTGAGACACTGCAGTCCCCAGCATGGGTTAAACGTGACCTGCAGAGGTGGCTGCACACTGTCCCCATCCAGCAGCAGCAATAGGTACCAAATCTTCCTCCAAGAGGGATGTAAAAACCAGAAAAAGATCCAGACAATGTGAAAGGACCAGGAAAGCTCCTGAAGATAATATTCAAGCAGAAATGGCTAAACCCAAGAGAAGGGCAGCCAGCACATGCCACTGAAGCCAGTGGCAGTGGTGGCAGGAAAGGGAACGAGGGCAAGAGATGTGGAACTCTAATTCTGAGCCAGAACATTTCTTCTTGTGGTCATGTAGAAAATGCTTTGTTTTCTGCAAAACCCAACCCTCTCCCCTTCTCCTCAGGGTGAGCTTCTGCACCCCCTGCTCAGGCTCTGGACCATCATGGACAGTGCCTCCCTGCTAGAGGGACTGTCACACAGGGGTGGAAACACACTTGCTCCTGGCAGCTCCTACCCTGTGAAGGGGTACCAAGTCCCTCCCTGCTACTCCACCAGGCCAAATGCAGCCCAACTCTGCCAGCTGTTCATTGTTGTTACCTACATTTCTCGAAAAGACAGGCACTGAAGAGGCTGGGGGAAAGAAAGAGAAGTAAATTCACACGTCCCTTGCCCCAGTGCACCCATAAAGCTGACAAAATCCAACCCAATTAAAATAAAGTATGAATTAGATTAGTTTTCCAGGGTGAAACTGGTCTGTGAAGGATAAAAAAGCACATCTCACTTCTGTGCAGGAGCAATGAAGTAAATCTGATTTAAGAGAATGATAATGGATTTTCTTTGACAACAAGCGAAGTACAGACCTATGCTCACATCTCTACCAAGGCATCTAGTTCATTATTTTCTGTTTGCTTCTGCTAACCCAACAGTACCACAGATACTCTATTTTATAGTTGTCATTACCCCAGCAGTTACAGTAATAATTTGTTTCAGTAAATAATCACAGAATTGGGTAAAGGCAATGGCATTCTCTGGAGCATGTAAAGTTATTCCAGGCTGGAAACCAGTCATTCACGCTTAGCCGTAATTGTTTGTGAAACCAATGTGTAAAGAGCTTGGATTGCAAACCTCAAAAAGGAAAAACATCAAATTCTTAGTGCAGAACAGGGCACAAAACCTGACTTTTTTATTTGGAGAGGCAGTCTCTGCACAGATTTGCAAGCTTCAGTGGGTTGGGGTTTTTTTGTTTGTTTGGAGTTTTTTTGGGTTTTGGTTTTTTTTTTTTTTTTTTCCTTTCATGCTGGGCAACCAACTGACTATTTAGTTCAGGTTTCAGAAGAGCCTGAGTGATGTATTTAACATCCACTGGGCACACCACCACTTATACACTGTGTTCAAGCCAGCAGCAAAGGAACAGCTGCTATTGCTCCCCCTGCCAGGTTAAGCACCAGGAATGTGGGATAGCACCAGCACTTACATGCTGCAGCCTTGAGTGACCAAGAATTCCCCTCCTAATTTTTATATTCTTCATTCATTCCATACCTTTTAATTGCATCCAAGGATGTGGAAAGGTAAATAACATGGTGCACTTCACCTTGGGCTGACCCTAAAAACTGCTTCAGAACTGCAAGCTTGGGCAGATCATAGCCAGGACCTCAGAAGGGAGCCCAAAAGAGCTTGAGCCTTTTGGCTCTATCACTCCATGGCTCTGAACTCGGCTGACAAAAAAGGTGTAGAAGAGATAGGTCAAAAGCCTCCAACCTGTGTACAACACAGAAAGCATTCAAGAGACCAAACAGTTCTCAACTTCCAAACTGAAAATGGGAAGCAGAAGTGACTGCAGAGGATTTTAATTCAAAGAACTGCTGCTGTTCTGGTTTGTTGGTCAAGACTTGTGTTAGGATGTATTTCACAAGCACACTTGTAGTCTGCTATTCAAGGGTGAAAAAAAGTTCCTTCTGTTGTATTCTTGTGTTCAGTTGTGGGGTCATTTTTCTAAGAGAGTTTTGAAGTGTACAGAGCCAGGAATTGGACATGATCACACATCCATAGATCTGTGCTGCCTTCAACACAGTCTGCTACAAGGTGTGAGCAACTTCTCTGCAGAACAAACAGGAGTCAATCCCAATCTCAGATGGTTCCTCCTGTTCCTCTCAGGAGGCCCAAGGCAGGCAGCTGCTCCTGCTCACTAGGAGTGCTTGCTGTGGCATCCCAACAGATCAGGCTCCATTCCCCATGAATCTATACATTATTAATCTTATCTGAAGCAGACAGTGCTGACACCCAGCTTCCTCAGTGTCTGGAGGAATACCAGCTGTCTCCAGCTCAGCACAAGGAAACTGAATCTCTGCATGTATTGAGAAGAAATATTTCTGGAGGATTCAGAATCCTTCCCTTCTCCTTTTTCCTATGCACTATCAAAGCAACTTCCTAGGATTCATATGCCACTCCATGGCTCTGCCTGCCCAGGAGCAGCACACCCCTTTCTTTATCTTCTGCTCACAAAATGACTGTGCCACTTTCTCTCACACAAGGACCCAGCCCTAACAGCCCATCCATTCAAGGTTTTTTTGGATGGGTTATGCAAGGATGGTTGGTCTTTATCAGACCAACAGGAGATGCCCAGATTTTGCAGCCAGTGGAAGATAGGGCAGCACAACTCTCAGAGCACAGGAATGGACACTAAAGAAAACTACAGTACTCAACAATTCCTTAAAATGTATCTCTAAGAAATCCTTCATGTTCTTGGTTCTAAGGTTCAACAATTTTAATGGCTCTTTTCATCAGCTGTGGAGCATTACAGCCAAGAGATCCATACAGTTGCTAATGTTGTAAATAAAATAGTTCATTGCTACTGAAAGACAACCAAATTGAGAAACAACATCTAACCCTGAACTTAAGAACTGGTTCATAAAGGGTAGCAGGTAAGATTCATATTCATCAGCCCTTCTTAGAAGTTATCCTAATGAACTTGATGGCAAATTACACAGAAAGTGGGAAGAAATGGATTTCGATGGACTTACAGAGCTTTTGAAGTCTCTAACCATCTCAGAGATTTCTCATGGTTGTGTAGACAGGGCACAGACTGGTGCATTACAGAAACATGCTTTGACAGGTAGATTAACTCCTTAAAATCCAAAGAGCATGAACTATTGTAGCTAATTTTCCATCAGAAACTCGTTTCTTTGACCAGTTTTGCATTTCAGGCTGCGGTCCAGCAGTAATTTGGTTTATGAACAGTCACATTAAGACACATAGCTTGCATATCCTCTCAGGGAACTCAAGAGTCTCTACTGTGTCAACGTTACATGTCAGGAAGCGCTATTTTTAAATAAAAACATTTCACTCTGGGGTAAAAAGTGAATTCCAAACAGTTTTTGATCCCCTAAATCAGGAACTGAGACTTTGCTAGCAAGTGAGGGAGTTTTCTATAACTCCAAGTGATGAAAGCAACCTGAAATGGCTCACAAGCAGTCATTTTTACTGTATAAGGTGACACACCATGTTCAGATCCAATAAAAGCCTATTGTTGTTATGAAAAAGACACTAATTTGGCCCACTGTTTTCCACAGGTTTACAGCACTAATAAATCCATGCCTGTGTCATTAATCTATAGAACTAATGGCCAGTAAGAGTGCAGTAAGTGGTGACTGAAGCAATAGAAATGCCCCATTATACAGATATTATTGCTGTGGTGTGTGGAGGCACTGTGTGGTAAACGAGTATTAACCTCAAAAATCATGCTCACTTTACACAGTTGGTCTCTCCAATGAAAGCTGGATTTGGATCATGTTAGTGTAATAACATGTTCTCAAGTGTTATTTTACTTTTTAAATTGGTAATTACAATGAAACACTCTGGCTGAATAGTATTACCCTCACCCACTTACACCATTAAAACAAGATATCAAATTTACTTTTCCTAAAAATTTCAAATGTCAAATTTACTTTCCTTGATTTTGGCAAAGCAAGTCATCTGTACTCTCAGGTACTGTTTAGAAAGCAAGATTAGCAGATTGAGCCATTTACCTCCTCAAATACTGCACTTTTTACATTGCCACAGTTGCCACATAACTTCAGCCAGAGCATATAAAAATCTGTCATAAATCTGTGTCTGACAGGGCTCTTTATGCCTCTTGGAGAAGGCTGATAAGCTTTGTAGCATAAGTCCTGGTATGAAATACTTGAAAAAAATAAAGATTTTCAACTAGAAAATTGTAATGTATTATACATCCATACTCAAATTCTGCAAGGCAAACCTACTCACATATATCTACCTGGCAAATATGAATGAAGGTGCTTTGACTGTTTATCATTGCAACAGAGGAAGGCTGGATAAGCACTTATATCTCAACAAATTACCTTTAGGCTATAGCCTTCCCCACACTCATATCTGGGTTTGACCCTTACAGTCCCCTGTGTATTTCTATTAAGATACTTTCACTAAGCCTTCATCACAATGCAATGACAATTAGTTCCCATTAACTGATTTCCAATTAACCAGAGGTCTTAAGAATCTGATGTCTCACATACTAATGTAGAGTTGGAGCCAAGATCTGCCTGTTTATACAGGACAAAACAATTTAAATATACACTAGTAAGAGAGTTAGATTTTAATCATGTAAGACACTGTATTTGTCCAAGCAAAAGCACAAGGGTAATACACCAAAAACCAAAAGAAAATAAATCCCCCAAAATGTGGCTGTTGAAAGAAAATTATGGTTGCATCTCATGTTAGAAATGTTGATATATGAGTTCAGAGCTGCTGCCAAGGTTATGGTCATTCTAAATACATACTGGTCATTCAGCTTCTACCCACCGGATTTAAAGAATAAAACAACGTATATTTTTGCATAGATGTGATACTTCACACAAAATTAAGCAAATTGTTTGCTTTTGTTTTTGCCTTGTTTTGTTAAAACCAACCACCATTCTTCTGCATGTGATTAAAAAAAGTCACATTTTTCAGGAGTCTTTTAATCGATTGTAGCAATTTATAAACCCATTTCAAAAATAAATATTTAGAGGTCATGTAAGCAATGAACTCAGAGAATGGCTGAGATCCAAGCATTGTGTAGACTGAATGACATGATCCTCCAGACATTTTTCTGCCCATGTGGTGCCATCAAAGAATTTTGGGGTTTTTTTTCATTTTTTTTAAACATCATGACAAAAATTAGGAAGGAAATAGAGAGACATATGTGAGCAGAGACGGGAATAATGCAAGAGGGGTCACGTCCCATCACTCAAACATGGGCCAGCAGAAGGGAAGGAATGAGATAAGAAGAAAAATCAGAGCAGCAATGGCAGCCAGGTCTTTTCTTGGAAAGAGCTTAAGAACAAAATGAAAACAAATAACAAGCCTCACATTTCTCTTCAGATCTCAGCTACTTTTTGTACTCTCCTCTTCTGACCAGTTTGGACACTACTTTTACCAGGAAACCATTTTCAATTGCCCATTTGTACTGTGAGGTGCTTGAGGAAAGTGCTGAGGACTCGGCTGTCATGCCAACATTAAATGTGGTTGGCAAAATACTCAGCTCCACTAATTGCCTTTCCTCAATCAAAAAGCTTCCTGGGGGTGACCAAGGAAAAAGGGAAGGACAAACAACACCTCACTGTTGAGAACTTATCTGCCATTTCAGACCACTGGAAAACTCTAGAAAAGTGCTGCCTCTCCTTCAGTTTAAATACAAACACAGGAGACTGAGGCACCTTGATTTTGACAGCCAGGCAAAGGATTCTTCTCTGGCCTGGCCACCAACCATGCCAGGTCTCTGCAGCAATTTGCAGCAGTATCATTCATTGGATTAAATTGCTAAATTAGCTGCAGATGCTTCTGTAGTCAATCTTTCCTTAGCTGTGTGCTTCAGAAAAAATGAACTGGAAAACTCTGCTTCATCAGCTCTGTATCAGCCACAAAAAAACTGCATGAAACCATGAAGTCAAGCTCAAATGCCCCTGGAGAATTCTAGAGCATCACTGTCACATCCCCGTTTTACATTTTCATCCATTCAGCTGCAAGGATGTTTAAAACCAACATCTTTGTCTGGGGACAAAGAAAATCTCATTTCATTCTTCTCTCATTACTGAAGTGTGACTGAAACCTATTCTCAGAAAAGCCATAAATAAATAAATGTTAGTATATGCAGGAAAGTTTTAGCCTCAGAAGTGGAATTTCTCACAAGAACTGTTGAGCAGCTGAAGAGATAGGAAACACTATTACTTCTCTCAGCTAAAGCAAATGCTAACATGATTCTACTGTCTCCCTTTAAGGTTCATTTACACAAAGGGAGGTGAGCCTACCAGTAAAAAAAGACTAAATTATCACGTGCCCATAAGCCTCTCATCCTGTAACAGCCACACACCTGAATATCATCATGAAAGCAGATCCCATACTCAAGGTGCAAGCCATCTAAGGGCTTCCTGTAAACTTGAGCTCCATTTCAGACCCTGAGGTGCTGTTTCTTAAAAGCATGACACGAGCCATTGTGCTGACAGTGAGGCTGTTCCTCAGAAACACCATTGCACTTCCACCCCTGACTCCTCTCCTATTTCTCAGGTTTACCTCCATATCTGAAAAGCCTGTTGGGTGCTCCAACTCATCCTATAAAACGAGGTAAAACCCTTAACATTAAACCCTTAGTTTTTCATTTTGGGTTTAAGTCTGAGATTGAGAATCTAATAAAACTCTGGATACTCAAACTATGTCCTGCAACTACAAAATACAGTCCTTTTCCCAGCACTTTCTGTATATATACTGGAAAAAATACTACAAAGCTTATCAGAAACAAAAGCCAACTTCTCTACAGAAGAGTAGAGTGAGATTTCAGAGGGCAGTCACAGCCTCTAGTGAAAACAGATATGGATGTGCCAGAGCACAGAACGGGAAGATGATTTTTTCCAAATCACAGGCCAAGTCAAATGGCAATGCCAGGAACAGTATGCAAATCTTCCTGATGTGGTAAAACATCTGCAAGCCCATGTGTGGCTTTTCTGCTTATTTATGTGTCTCTACATCTAGTTATTTTTCACATGCTGAATACACAAGACTGAACTATGCTGTTCCCACGCTTGGGAAGCATTACATGTAACTGCTCCTTATTTTCAGGGAGTGGGAAACATACCTTTGCATAGCCTTTGTTCATCTAAAATCCTGTGTCTTTATGCTTACAGTTACCTTATTTCTTTTAGGGTTACTAGAAATAGTACTGTTTTTCTCTTATTTCTGAAAACTCTTTGTGGTTAAATAGGGCAAATCCTCCCTGTCTCTTATTATTTGTAAGGTTGTTTTTCCAAGTGCCAACTGTGCTGAACTTGGGTTACAAGTTACATCACAAAAGAAAAACAAAGCCACCAAGCATCCCCTATGGTTTTGGTGGCACATAAGCAGGGAAGCTCAAATGGGCAGGGGAAGAGAAGATGGTGTCCTCCTCCTACCCTCTGCTTTGTATGTGTAATATCCTCATTTCTCAGGACACTCTTGGTGACTCCTTGTCCCACGCAGAGCCCACAGGGCGGTTCCCACTGCACATCCCCTTTTCTTTGCTTCTTAGGGAATCAGGATTTATATATGGCCACCACATTATGTCTATGTCTGTGTGTTGATCCCAGAGTTTTTGTCTTGGCCCACAGCCATTGAGCCAAGATTTGACAAAAAGCTGGAGAAAGCAAATTCCTGCAAGTTCTTACAAGTTTTGTGAAAACAGGCAGGAAGGCAGTTCTATAATTATCTTTGTGAAAGGCAAGGCTGGCATGTGCAACCCCAGAGAGAGGGGAGCATCCCAACAAATTCCTCAACCATGGGAAAATTATCTAGTGAGACTCAGAGTCAACCACTGGACACAAATTTATAGGCAAATAGGCATGTCCAAACCCAGTACTCAGAAAACTACTCATCTGGCTAGGCAGGCACTGCAAAACATAGTCATTTGAATGATTTATTCCATTCTTTCTTCTAAATCTTTCCCAGCATTGGACCAGGAGGGAGCAAACTGGTGGGTGACACACATTTGCTAGCACAGCAAGGATCTTTATAAAAGCAGATTTTGTATTTTCCAAATTAAACAGAAAAAAAAGCCAATGACAGGGTGTGGTAAGGAATCCTGTTTGTTTCTAAGCCTCTTTTCAAACACTTTGCATGCATGTACATTCAAATACAGAACAGCATCCATTTTGAAATAAGCACCAGCCAATGCATCTGTCTTGGGGTAGCTAAGTTTACTTTTTCAAGGTCTGTATTTCAGAGCACAAATATCTATTATGAACGTTTTGATCACACATCCCCAGTCAGCACTGGCTGTGACTGCTTAAACAAGAGGGGAAAGGGGAAGACTGAGCCCATCATCACCCTTATTCAAGTCATGCCCCTTTAGTTGCCCACACACAGTTCAGCTGCACAAACCAGGCTGGCAATGGCCCTTTACTCAGGCTGTTTACTGCTCCCCCTGCTCGTGATGACCCAGGGCAGTCACAGAGCAAAAGCAAGCCACTCGCCTGGGACATCTGCAGGCAACTGGAGGAAGCAGGCAGTGACCTTCATGGCCAGCAAAAACCACAGCAGGAAGACAGTGCTTGTACAAACCTTATCATGCCACATAAAACTTCCCTGCTGGTGTAATAATGCAAGGGAAAACTATTTCCCACCACAGCTTACTATGTGAGGATGCAGCCTCAGTACAAAACAACACGTGAATTTCCAGGGTAAAACGGTTGTGGCCAGACCAGACATGTACACTCTTAAGGAGTTCAGACCTGGGCAGGCACATATCACACACACTGCCCACAACAGCAGCAGTGCTAACAGTACAGGAGGCACAGAACGGAGGACAGGAGACTCACACATGTGGCTGCACTGCCCAGAGGGTCTCACCAGCGAGTGAGAACTCAGCTGTGACACATCTTCTCTTGAACTTTCATCATCCCAGAAACTAAACACAGTGTGACAGGAGAGCTGGGCACTCCCTACAGCTCTGTCCAGCTACCCCAACTGCATCAAATCTTTCTACCTAATACCACCATCTTCTCTCCACCCCACAGATAGCTTCCTTTCTTCCCCCCATGAAACTTTGACTGTTTTTTTGTACAAGTTGAAATTACCGACACTGATAGAATTTTTACATCTCTGTTTTAAAAATTATTTTTGAAAAAGCTTTATGATTGCACTAAATATATCTCTATGTACTCCAACCCTCTCCACTCAATCTCTATCTATAGATCCTTTAATGGAATTATTCCATTGATTTTCTAGTTTCCCAGGTGATGACATGACAGACCTTCAACCTGGTCTTGTGCAACCGGCAAAACAGAGGTCAGTGAATTGGCAATAACAAAGTATTTGAGAGCCAGCAACAGGGAGGGGGAGTTCAGATATTCAACAATAATGTACTAGCACAATGGCATCCTTCCCTCCACAAAGATTCCAGCATAAGAAAAAGCTTCAGGAGCAGATCCTTCATCGTAATCTCCTAAGATTGTTTTGATCTGGTTACTTAAGCACAGTTTGATTTGATTGCCTTCATCTGTGGCTGGGACCTGCAACAGAGACAAAGATCTGGCACCTGAGGTCTAAAGAAGGGACCAAAATACAACAGGTCGTACACATCTGAGAAACTTGTAATAGGCAATCAGGCAAGGATCTGAGTTTAATCTCTCATCCTTGGTTTTCTGCTGCTTCCACATTCCCCGAGTCAACAGCCACTTCTCCTTTTAGGAATTTGGGATGAACATGCATTTCTTGCCAGTTCTCAGAGATGAGCTCAGCTGGTCAGAGCACGGTGCTAAGAACACTCAGGCTGTGGGTCCGATCCCCATATGGGCCATTCACATAAGAGCTGGACTCGATGATCCCTGTGGGTCCTTTCCAACTCAGAGCATTCTGTGATGCAGGACTTACACGGGCACAGTGCCTCTTCCACAGCATGCAATGGGAAAACCATTTCAGCAAAATTGCTCTGCCAGGGCTGGGCCATACTGCCAGTGAACATGGGCTACAGGGAACCCCTGGGCAAGTCAGATCCCTGATGTGAGAAAAAGTGGGCCAGAAAGACATGCATGGGAGGCAAGGGAATGAGAGAATATGAGATTTTGAAAAGGCTGATGTATGACATAGAGAAAAGCAAGGCTGAAACATCTCTTTCTTAAAAAACCCTCCATGGATGGACTCCTGCATAGCGACATGAAACTCCAGAGTGGGAAGTTCAACAAAACACAGTATTTCTTAGCAAGGAGAGCCTTGTTAGCTCACCACTAGCTGGGAATCTATATGAAAGAAAAAAGCAGCAAAGTATTTTTAAAACATCAATTTAAATCCAGACCAGCTCTCCCTCCTCAGTAAGGCTTCAGTGTAGTTGCTCCTGTTAGCGAGGGACTGGAAGTGGTGATATTTCAGGCCTATTCTTCAGCAGTGCTCTACTAGCCCTGGCTCTGGAGCCAGCCTGCCAATCAGCCACCTTGCTCTGTTTGCACACAAATCCAAGTCGAGTAACCTGAGGAGACATTAGCAACTCAACACTCACCACAGTTTCATGCCGTGGTCTGACCAAGTGGCACAAGCTCTTAACCACAGCATGCTGTGCACGCTAATCCCTCCTTGATATTTCATGTCAGCTCCCACTGTGAATCAGCACAGAGAGCAATGGATTCTGCCTGAACAAGTGGACTCAATTGCACTTGCACTTTATGGACTGAAAGAGATTATCATTCCTACCTATATTACACAATGATCCCGACTGCAGTCCACCAGCATCCTCCAAACGGTGCCCTAGCAGGGCTAATGTGCAGCTAGGGGTGTCCCAGCAGACACTGCCTGAACAGCTCAGCCATTCCCTTCAGGGGAAAACACCAAAGGAGCTGATGTCATTTACACTTCACCTGACTGTGTCCAGCCAACTTGTCGAGCCAACCACAACACAACAGTGACGCTTTAAAAGAAGTGTTCAGGACATGCTTTTTATTACCACAGTCAATCCAAACACAGCATCGCTGTGCCTCATCCCCCTATGCAAGACCTTAAAAAGCTAAAGCAATAGCTACATGTGGATGATGAAAACATTCCATTGGGAACTGGAATGTGCTGAACACTGGGCAAGAACATGAAGTTAGATATTTTCTGTATCCAGAAGTGGTTTTTCATGCCATATTAGACTTCCTAAGTCTTATACTTCTTTGAAGTTCAGGTCCAGAGTGAGGTGAGGCCCCAAGGCAGTATGGCACAGAAATGTGTGCAGCCAATACGGCACAGGGTAACAATTCCTTTGACTTGCCCATCCAGAAAGGCCAGATACTTTGAGAGGTACCCACGGCATTTACAGCTGCCTGATTGGAGGAAGCTGTGGATACAAATCTGTTCCAAGCAAGGCTGTTTCTCACTCATCTAGACTGAGAGGAGGTCTTTCAAGCACTCAGTAAAGAGCAAAGCTTTTGGAGGCATGATTGCTCTTAATGGATGTGCCAAGAGACTAAGAGCTCTGCTGTTACGGAGGGAGACAGTTATCTGCAGACATGATACTGTGCAGGATCACTTCTAAAACAAAGACAGTCACTTCCTTCCAACTGGTATCTGAAATCTGCCAACCATAGGAAAAGTACTCAAGAGAAAAAATAGGCGAGCACAAACAAGGGCAGTAGCTGGAAAACTAGACTTTCTTTTTTTTAATTACCATTAGCATTTTTAATTGCAAGTGGAATCAGAATACATTCTCCTAGTGATAATGTAATTTCAGCGGTCTGTTATTCAGCATTGTGTTGAATCAATATTCTGCAAAATTCCATGCCAAGTTCATCCCCCTATCCCATCCCCAATATACTTGTTCCAAAAAACTCACTATATTTAATCCCAAAGTTTATAAAGCAGATAACAAAAGCTATTGCAGTCAGCTCTAGAGAATTACTTGCCCAGTGCTCTTAAAATCTCTACGGAAACTCCTGCTGGTATAACATTTAAGACTTTAGTCCCTAAAGCAACGTTTTCCATATGACCTCAGACCTTAAGCTACCTAAGTTGCATCAAACTGCTCAGACATGTTGATGCTGGCAGCAGGTCAAGTTCTTTTAAAATACAGTTAAGATGTGCAATAAATAGAGAACAATGAAGTCACCACATGAGAAAAAATTTCAAAAGTTACTGATCAGAAAAAGCAAGGCAGATCTTGCACAGAAACATGAGCAACCGTTTCAAAGAGTGACTGAGTGCCCTCCTCTCTCAGAGCTTGCTCAGCCATTATGCCCTTCAAAGCACTGCATGTCACCCTTCAGCTCTGTCAAGATGCTGTAGATCAAGGATGGAGATACAGGTTAATATATATAACCCAAGAGAGGTGAACATATTTGACATTCCATCTGATCCTCATCAAAGGAAAATATTCATCACCCTTACTTCAGAGTGCAAGGAGTTACCAAATGCCCCTGAGGATGATGGCTGCCCTTCTGAAATAAGGCCTTTCCCCCCACAGCAACGCCATCAGCTCCAGGTGGACTACAGGGGTTCACCATGGGATCTTCACCTTTCAATAGTGGCTTAGAACCAAGAATGTTACTACTGAAGAACAAGGGCGGAAGGGCTGAATCCCAAGATAAGTTACCAGCAGGGCTGACCTCATCTGCTCTTCCCTAGGGCATTCCATTTAGGATCGCATGAAGTTCCTGAAACAGCATATGAAAAACAGACATTGAGGTTTTACTATTCATAGGCAGGAAGTAAACAACATCTAGCAGGAATTAAAACCACTTATTCAGAGAAATTTAAAACACAAACCCCGCATAAAAATCATGCTGGGGTTAAAGTAGTACTGTGATCCAATGAGGGAGAACAGGAGGAACAGGCCACAAGAAAATCCACACACGTACACTTGTGAAGGTGAGAACTAGAGATGCAGGTATCCAATCAGGATACCTTCAAGAAACATGGCCACTACACTAGAATAGTAGAATCTGAACCAAACCATTCGTTTGGTTCAGGTCCATTCTCAGTAGAAGACAAACAGCAACAAAAGCCTCCAAAACAAACAACACATTTCAGTGGGCAGAAAATCAAGCTCCTCATGAGCACTTCTGAAAGTCCCTGTCCTAGGTACATGCTCTGCTGAGAGAAACCTGTGTGAGCTGAAAAAACATTTCAGCTCTTGTCCACTTTGAGGTCTATCCCATGGTGGTGAATCTCCCTTAATACGTGAAAGAAATCTACTCTATAAAGTATGCATTTAAATATCCTCTAATACTGAAGCTTATCCTTCTAACACACTACAGACATCCAGGGGAAATTAACTGGGAAATAAAAGGTTTAAGAAACATCAACAATACAGAAAAAAAAAAGCAGAAGATACATATGATGGGCCCAGAATTTCACACCTGTCACTGCAGTAAGCCACGTTCTTTCATTCAAATCTTTTCACTTTTTTTCTACAGTGATGACCTCAATGATGTGTATCTCTAGGCCTAAAATCACAGGCACCTCAGCTGCCTGAGCTGCAGCATTTGGAACCACAAATGAAGGCAGCTGGCACTGTTCTCCATTCACAGAGTCTGTGACAGGCTCATGTGGACTGCACTGCAAGCAATGCAAGTCCTGCATTGGTCCAATGGTCCCCTGGCTCCAAACTGGCCTTGAGATCAAGTTAAACCAGAACAACCATATCAGGAGAACACCACAGAGCACCTGTTCCAAGAAAAAGGGTTAAACAGGTTTATGGTGATCTCCCCTAAATATTTCTCCCCCACACACACTCCCCACCCCAGTATGATGCAATTTGTTCCAAGCAGTTGAGGACTACTGAATACTCACTACTCTGAGATCCACATTTTTGTGTTTTCTTCCCTTAGGAGCAAATTAACAACTAAAAAAGAAATAATTTTAAAAGTACAATACTCAGTGCTTATATAATGTCAGCAACTCAAAGAGGTGCGTGTACTTTTTAATGTAATTATCAATCACAAGTCTAGAAAACTGGACATGCCTCTACTTAGTCTTTTACAATAGACACCAGTTTTTACCAAAAAAAATTGGTTTTTCAGTATCAAAAAATCATACTTTTTAGGACCTTAGAAAGATGAAGAAAAACAGCTTTTGGTCAAGTGCCTCTGATGCAGCCAATGTCTCACACTCAGCTAATAAAAAATAATTCTCTTACATACACTGATATATGGGTATTATCCTGGTGCTGGAAACACCTAATTCATAAAAATCTGGATTTCTATTCAAAAGTTGATAGGACACATGAATCTCAAGCAACAGGTACAGCACCAGAGCCACAAAGAACCTCCCGGTTTTGAGTCTACACATTAAAAACAGTAAACATTTACAGTAGGTTCTGCAAGAGAATACACACATAATCCAGGGCCAACTCACTTCTCTGGGCCCCTGGCTTTATAATTCTACATATAACTGAAATAAACCCAGCTCAAAGCACCATTGTGAAAATTCACTGTACTCACAAGTTGCTCCATTTACATGCTTTCATGTCCTAAGAGATGGGCATAGAACACAATAAAAACATTAGGAATTGGGGTTTAGGAACTGTGATCTCACAGATGAGAACAGAACAATTTCAACTGGAGTCAATGAAATTATACCCACAGACATGAGATCACAACATGGCACTTAAAAAATACCTTCAATCATAAAATCCCCAGATGCAATGCCTGTGGCCAACATTTATATTAGCCACACGTGCATTATCCTGAAAGAAGGTTTTAATTATTTTTATAGTGAGATAATGTTCCCTTGACGATCCTAAAGTCTAGTAGCATGTACCAATTAAATTTCATTCTTGAGAAGACAATAGCAAACATCTGCTACTTTGAATCTAGACAAGAATTAGCAATTTTTCCATTTCTTCACAATAACACTGACTTTTCCACAATACCATAAAAGCTACTGACAAGCTACATACAGAAATTTGAGGAGAAAGCAGGGGAAAGTCTTCTCCAGGGCCAAGTGTAAACTGGAAGTTTTACACTTTGCCAGTTGCAAGAAAAATGGGAAAGAAAACACTTCATTCTGTAATAAAGTATCAGCTAACACACTTAGCAGAAGGAAACACATTCTTCACCAGCCAAATCTGACTTTAATTCAGTGAACTAAAAATATATCAAGAGAGGTCTGTTAATATAGCTGACCTCAAAATTTGGAACTTCCTTCCTTCCAGATGCAAAATAGCTCAAAATTATGCATTTTCAGGTAAGGATCCAAGGGCCCCTCTACTGTCTATTCCCCACAGAAGTTAATCACAAGCACTACTGAAGACAGTCAATGCTTGACACTAAGGAAACACTGTTATTCCCACGTAGGGATAGAATATTGAGCAATTAGTCTCTTCTGTGTAAAGGATACACTTTACAGAGAATATGCTTTTTCCCTACCAAACATAGCTTAGAGTTGCAGTTGTTTGATTTACCAAATTTAAAAGATTAGCCAGCCTGTTAGGACAAATTCCTGTGATGAGCTGATTTTGCATGGCCAATGATGTACTGATCTGACACTGCCAGGGATCAAGAGTGCCAGCAGGATTCTTCACACACAGGGACACTAAGGGATAGAACTCCAGCAGCCTTCCATCTTGGGTGACCCTTAACATTAATCCAAAATAATGTGCTTACAACACTCCCAAGTACCCATGTACAATAATCTAGCAGATTATTCTCTGTTCTGTAGTTTTTCTTCCAAATAATTTACAGGTTTGGATTTTTTTTCTACCTTCAGGATAGATAGTGAGGGGTTCAATAGCTCCCCTCAGTTTTTGGCTATCTTTGTGCAGTCCAGTAAAAGGACCTGCTCTAAAGTGGGCACACATTTTTAAATTATAAGGAAATTCCTGAGATCCTACCCTTGATTGTCTAAGTAATTTCTTCAGCTGTTTTGATACATGTGGGGATCTGCATAAAACCATTTGGGAGCAACAGTTTCATCCCAAACCAGAAATGACACTTCTTTTATTGCCATGGTGGTGAGGAATGTGGAGTTACAAATCATGCAGTCATTAGGAATACTGCTATACATCTCAAAAACAAAATCTAAATAAATGGACTAAACTTTTCTACAGCCACTGACAAAGAAATTGAGTGTAATTATGTAGGAACAAAGCAACAGTACAGCTATTACTCAGTGCATAAGCCCTGAGCAACTCAGTTTCATTATGCAATATTTGATTCAGAGGAGTAAGACAGTCCCTCCATCTGAAAACTTTAATCCAAACCAAATTAAAATCCCAGGGAAATGTAGTAAGCAGTTTAAAACACATTCTAAATAAAAACACAGAAAAATGGATGTCTGCCTTAAAAGAGACAAGGATGTATAGTTTGATTGGTTTTGTTTAACTGCTTAATTTTGAGGCCAAGCCTCATTTACATATTTATTTCACTCAAACTACAGATGAGGAAAAGTATATCCACACAGTCTATAACAAGACTGCTTTCTTGTAACAGGGCTGCTTCACTCTACTTTCAACTTGCCTTTAAACTCCATCTCCTTAAGATGCCTTTGCAGTGAAAAAAGATGGTGAAGTTTGCAGACTGACTTGACATTACATGTAAAGAGGAGCTCTCCACAGCTGGCTCACAGTAACACCCTCTGATCACTCCTTGGCAACAGCTGGAGAGATCCACCGCCTCTGTTAGCCATGAAGGAACAAGAGGTAGGGGAAAAAAGCCTAGAGGTTAATGTGGTGGCTTTTTCTATCTTTCATTCAGAGGTGACAAAGAGACACAGCTCATTATCTAATACAGTACACAGCTCTGACCTGCTTGTCACACAAAACCAATAAACTGCCTTCCTAAGGAAGTAGCACTTACCTAAATAATTTGTAGGCTAGGAACATCTTGCATCACCATGTCAGGACTTTTAGGTCATGCAGGCAGGCAAGTGCATTCAGAGCCAGGTAGGCAAATGTCTCATTTATGTTTCAAAACCTCAAATGATGTGGTATTTCACAAATCTTTTTCTACTGCAACATTTTAGTTGGTTCATCGAGTTAAAAGGCTCCAGGATGAAACTGATATTGTGAAGGAAGTAAATTGTCATCCATTTTGTTAGGCAAGATGATGAAGACATGGGAGGAACACCCAAAAAAGCAGTAAAGAAAGGTCTACAGTATATAATTGTACCAGCTCTGCATCACTGTGTAATCTTGTATACTGGTTCTTATTTTCTCCTTACTTTCTCATCCTGCATCTGGCAACTTTTCCCATCCTTTGTGAATGATCCTGATCATTCACAACTCTCTCACACCTCAACCTTGTTAGCTCAGCTAGCCTACTGGGGGTCTTTACTGTGCCTTTGCCTTAAATAGGAATTTTTCTATTGGTGCAAAGAAGTCCTGACCCAAGTCTTCAAACAGTGCCAATACATATGCTTATGGCTAAATAAAATAAATGTGAAAAATGAAGCAATACAGCAGTTAGATCCATTACATGTTCTTGCAGTGACTAATAATTTCTTTTGTGTTTCAGAAGATTTTTAAGAGTCAACTGAAGCATGGGAAAATATTTAATGTGATTTTCCAAAGCACTGTATTTCTGAAGCTCTGCCAGTCATGTAGTAGATTGAACACAGCATTACAAAGTACTCTCACATGTAACCACAGGGACTCTATGACAGAGGTTATTTAAAGCCTTGTGAGATTCATTTACAATTCTAGGTAAAGCACATTTCTGAAAGTGTTTCATTGGCAACTGTCTGAAGCTGTGTTTCAAAAACCAGAGTGCAAATTTCACAGCCTCTAGTGCCACAAATTCACATTCTATAAAATATTCATAATTTTTATCTTTTGCAGAATAGCTGGAATCCCATGCTCTTGCAAGACAATTTTTATACGTTTTTTTTTTTTTTTCCTAAGCAATAAAAAATAACAAGAGCTGTTGGCAGGTTGGAAGAGGGTCAACAAAACTATTGTCAGGGGCTTTTTATTTCCTTTCTTTCAAACTCTATGGGGAGTCCAATGATCAAAACTTAGCAAAGTGCGTAAGTATGTTGTGTAACAGGATTGTTAGATCTCTTGGCTTCAAACTAAAAAGACTATAAACCAAAATTCCTATTATGGCCATTTCTTGATGTTTGGTGGTCTGTTATACATTCCCAATACAGATAGTAATTTTCATCCTCTTGCCATTAAGATTTCTGCTTAAAAAGCAGTACTGCAATACTTCCATGAAATTACTGTAATCTGGGAATTTTTCCTTTGGAAAGAATGTAACAAAATAATTAATGTGTCTATCAATTCCATTCTCTTGGTTAAAAGTGGAAGGAACGAATTATAACCACTTGCTTGCTTTGGCTATCACATTGACAGAACATCACAGAATAATGGAATCATTTAGGCTGGAAATAGCCTTTGTGTTGGACCCACCTGGAGCATTTCCACAATGGAAGAAGCCCCATCTACTTCTGCCCACAGAGACCTGTTGGGGTAGACAGTGCAGACTCACAACAAACATCTCAAATAAAGCTGGCTCTTCCTAGAAACATCTGAACAAACACTTCACTGCTGATCCACAAGAAAAGGGAAAGCAGACAAATTTGAAGCATATTTTGTACTTATGCTTAAGCAATTCCTGGTTGAAGCTTAAAAAGCTGGTTTTGATCAATGAAGTACGCTGTTTCCTTCTGCTAGGTTAAGGAATGCCTCTCATTTGTCTGATGAGATGGCCTGAGACTTGCCCCCAGCAGAGCCAATCTTTCCAAAGCTTTCCTTATTAAATGCTTCATCTATTTGGAAGGTTTTTCTGTTCAGTAACCCACAGCTGTGGATTGCAACCAGTGACCAGCAAAAGGTTTTGAGCTTCACCAGTGTGACTAAGAAAGGAATCCAGCCTGACTGCCATAAACACCATAAGCCAAATCTTAGTCACATGGAATCCAATGGCAAACTTGCTACTGATTTTGTGGAATTCAGAACATACTTTCTAGTGACAGATACTGATCTATTAAAAAACACTGAAGGAATCTGACATTAGACTTCCTCAAAATATGTATTAAGGTAAAGCTTTTTACTACATTTTCACAAGCACCTAATGGTGAAACTTTTCCTCTAAAATTAAAATTTCACATTCTTTGGTATTTCTTACACAGTATTCTACCTTCCCACTCTCTTGGTATTTTACAAGCAGATCTTAGCATCACAAAACAACACACCACATATAAATACACACCACATCAGATATAGCAGACTTCTCTCAAAGTGATTTCACAAATTCTGAGGTCAGTTGAGTAGTTTTTCCTCTAAATAGCTAAGTCAGTCTTTCCCCCAATAAATGTAAAGTAGCACTTTAGATCTTCACATATAACTCGAACACTATTTCTTAACTTCTCAGAGAAAATACTGATACTTAACAAGCTTTTTTTTTAAAAAAACCAGACCCAAATCCCCCCAAAATCAAAATGACCAAAACAAGAAACTCAGTCAGGAAACTAAATAAGTTCCTAAATTTCTGCACATGGCTGGACTTGCCTCAACAGCCCTTAAATGCATCTGCAAAATATAAACAGAAGTTATTTAGATAATCTTGTAACCATAACTTTTATGATTTTATTGCATATTTTGAATAGTTATCTGCTTCCAAATGATGCTAATATTTAATTTAGCTGTTTCATTTATAAGTTTCTTTCTATGGCTTTTCCAGAAGGAAACAGAATTCCTTGATTTTTGTTATTGGCCCCGAAAACTGGGGTAATTAATTTCAAAGTCAGTCAAGCTGTGTCTGTTTTGTTAGAGAACTAACACCAATTGTACACGGCAAACAAACCAACTGACTGCTACTGGGTTTATAAATTCTCATATTTTAACACACTGAAGGCAAAATGCTTCAAGTAGAATATTAAAAACCAAAAGTCAACTTGTCCCAATCGGATGCACTGCATGGTTTAATTTTGGTACTAGTCAGTGGTAACTGAAGTGCAGAAGTGTTTCAAGCAATTAATTATGCAGGTAAACTGGGAAAAGATGACCAGAAAAGACTAAAACATAAATGAAGCTAACCATGTATAAAATTAAGATAAAGCACACACATGCCATATTATCCTTTGAAAAAACCCAAGTGGCCAGATTTCTGTAAGAAGCAGTGCAGGTTTTAAGGAGCAGTGGGCACTGTCATTAGATGAGTCCTTGCTCTGCACTTACACCTTTCACAACCATTTGATGCACCAGAAGGTGTTGGGAGCAGCTGTGGTCTTGCTAATCCAAAACCCACACAATCATCAGAGTTAAATGAGAGCTGACTAATGTAACAATGAGTTAACCCTTTAAGTAAGATGTTGTAGGACTCCTCGAGGGATTTCTTAATTGCTATAAAAACAATGTTCTAAATCCAGCTTCCATTGCTAGAATAAAAACAAATGCTGGTTTAGTTATCAAATTTAATGGTTTTAGTATCAATGTAAAGACAGGCTTCAAAATAAGAGTTTTCCAGAGGTCATGGCTCACAGATTTCAGGCAATCCATCATCAAAACCTTTCAAAAGTAGGAGCCAAATTTAACTTCAGCACCTGATAGGACAGTATTAAACAGACAGGCTGGCACTAAAGGATTCTTACATAGGAGCTTACACAAAGCCCTCAAAAACATGTGTTACCATAAAACACACTTAGGCATCTTATGTGATCTCAGCAAGCAAGCATGGGTGAGTTCACCTCATATGGCACTAAAATCAATGCTGCAGATTTACTGCTTCCTTCTCCTAAAGTAATGATGAAAGACATTCTTCTTCCATATTACCTCCTCCATTGAGCTCTTCAGGCTGTTGTCTTCTGCTAAAGACATAAAATTTGGCCTTGACCATTTATTTCCACTAAAACACAGAAACTGATCCATCTTCTGCAGCTGCTAGCTTGTTCAAACCCCAATTTAGATTGTATCTGCCTCATCAGATTTCCCCTTTGGTGATACCTGAGTAATTAGTTTTATTTTCTCTACACAAGCCTGTTTTTTCCATCCTTTTCCTAATTGAACTGCCACAAGTTTTTCAAATGGAGGAAAAGTCAAGCTAGAAACTTGTTTTGGGGCAAGGGAACTGCTTTTAATTTTAACTTTTAAAAATGCATGATATATGGGTCACCCAAATGCGTAAGATTTTAAAATTCAAAGGAAAATAACTGTGATTAACAGATGCTTTTACAAGAGCAGTGGTGAATAAAACCTAGCCACTAGGCAAATTCTAATAAGCCAAACTGAACAATGATAAAGGAAAGAGGTGATGGCATCCAGATGCAAAATAAGCACCACTTTTTAAAAGGTTTTTTTAAACAATCCTTGGAATTTATTGTCAGATTTTATTTGCGTCTTTTGCACTGAATTTTATGATGGTGTCCGTCCAGAGATGAAAGTTGTGATGCAGTGTTACTAATTCTCTTATCCAAGTATTTTGGACACTGGTTACAGCATTATGAGAAACACTCAAAACTCCAAGGCACAGGGACATAAAAAGGTTACAAAAGGCCATCCTTTCATAGGGGAATGAAAAGGCTTCGAGGAAGCACAGTTGGATGTCACTGCTTGTCAATGTTCCAGAAAGTCAGTTTGGCCATATAACTTCCTTTACTGCCCATCCATACCACTGACTCAAGCTCCTGCTGCTCACTTGGTACCCTACAAAGTCCAGAAACACACATGGCTTACCAGTCTCTAAAAAATTTCAGTTTGCATGTCCCTCATGTACTCGACTTTAGGTGGCTCTCACTAGGAGAGTAAGTGGCATAGTCCTGATCTGACAGTGCTGTCAGAAGAACTGAGGCTGCACAGCCCCATGCTCCCAGGTGCAACCAGCAGCAAGGCTGAGAACGTGCTCTCAGCAGGGAACACACAGCCCCTTCCCATCTGAACAGAAAGGGGTCTGCTAGTCAGAATATATCTGTTTTATATGCATGCACGTGTCCTTATTGTGCATGTATGTGTATATTTATACATACATGTCCACACACATGGGCAATACAGATTCCTCCAGCTGCTGGGCTCACAGACTCTGCCCAGTGGCCACTTCTGGATCCCAGTGCTCCCAGCTGCTGGCACCCAGACAAACAAGCCCACTCCCAGTGCTCCCACTCTGCTGGCACAGACGGTCACACACATATCCAGATACCTCCAAAACGTGCTCTGGCATTGACTCATCTTGACGGGTTTCAGATCTGGACTCTGGGGCTGAGGTTCTCCTCAGGCAGACAGGAAAGAACTCTAGACCTGATGTCCCTTCCTTTGTGTCTTTAGTTAGTTTTCTGCCTGTCATTGTGCCCCTGCGCTCCTCTGGGCCTGTGGAGGTGGGACTTTGGAGGGCTGATGGCCCCAGGGATGGCCTGGGAGGAGTCCAGGGCAGGGTATCAGTTGGGATCCTCTGTCTGCCTTTGTCTGTGCTCACAAAATATATCAGATTGTCCCATACAAGAGAGGCCTGGCAACTAAAATGCCCTGCTCCACCTCCAGATTCCTTTCCCTTTTCAATTAATCTATTTTTCTGTAATTGGTGAACATCTGCTCTTCCTACTGAGCATTTGGTATAATTTAGAAGAAGAATGAAAGGCATCTGTATTGGAAGCACAAAACAGAGGCACATGAGATCAGACAAAACAATCTTCACAGAGAGCATGAAAATAAATTCCAAACAAATGCAAAGGTGAATTTTCCAAATGCCAGTTCCCCTCGCTTTAGGAGATGCATTAAGCATTTGTCTCTGATTTTTTAAAACTTTTAGTTTACTATCAGGCAAAGAACTCCATAAACCTCATTCAGCATTCACTCTAACCGAGGGTACCTTCAGGCTGTCCCCACCCAGAGCTCTCCAGCTGGCTTTGCCACACAGGATGCTTTCAGCTAGTCCAGCACATGCCCTTGGGAGAAGAGGAAGAGTGATGGCCAGCAGAGCAGACAGGCCACCCTGGCCCACGCAGGCAGAGCTGGGCTGGCTGACCACGCTCCTGCCAAGAGGTGTTTTTGCTTTCTGACCAAGCACCGCAGGCAGCAGCCCGCTGCACGTGTGGGGAGTTGCTAAGCACTTCAACCAACTCTTTCCAAGCACAGGGAAAATTACTGCTGCTTATGTAATCTGTCTTTTGCCAAATGGGAATCTGGGAGCTCAGCTGAGCTGACGTTAGCATTTAAGTTAAGGAGCATTTTTCACTCTGATGCTCTTTCGGTTTCCACCATTGACTACAGATTCTGCTAAAAACTTACATCACATTCCTTAATGCCAGCTATACCATTAGGTCAAGCAAGGTGTTTCATTTGAGGTACAGTTTGGAAGGTAAGCTTTGGGAATACAGGGCCATCAAGTCATACACAGCAAAAACAGCAGCAGCAGCAGCACTGAGCTGTGTAAGCCCCACAGGGCCCAGGTACTCTGTGGCACCTGGTTATCCCACCTGTCAGTGGGTACCCTGCTGACCTGGGGCTCCCAGAAAGACACAGCCCCAAGTGTCTTCAGACAACCTTCCCACCTTGTTTCCTAAACTGGAAACTTATTTAACCTCTTAACTGCCAGCACATAATGGCATTGATTTACACCCACAGTCTCTTTCTTCCTTGAAGAAGTTGAGTTCTTAATTTTTATGCCATTTAACACAAACATGTATCAGGGAAAGAAGACGCATATGCCAAGAAAAGAAAACAGAGACAATTAAGAAGGATCTCGCTCAACAAAAACAGCATACTGCATACTGATTAATTGAAAGCCTGTTTCATAATTTGTCAGGAAATGAAAGCGATGAGTATCAATTTCAAAATAATAAGCATAAAATAAATACAGAAAACCAGCTGAAGGAAGTCTGTTATGGAAGTCTTTCACAGCAGTAATAACCTCAAATCCTAGAAAACTTTAAATGGTTGAAGACCACATGTTCTTATGGGGTACAAAAGCTGGCTTATAAACTGCATATGAATGAAGAACAAAACAATGGCAATACTCTTCAGAATACATCTGTGATGAGAAATGGCTCATCCAAAAACAGGATGCCAACCCCCCTGCCACTCCTGTAACTTCGGTTTGGGTCAATTCTTACTCTCAATCAAAGTTCTACTAACTTGAATGAGAGTTGATCATATTGATGCTCAGAAACCAACGTCTCAAGTTTAGAAACTTAATTCTTGTATAAGTATACAGGAAAAACAGTCTCTTCTGTTCATCTCGTGGAACCTTAAAAGAAAACAAGCCATGAGGGCATACTCATGCTAACAGGTGTGACAGAAATCACAAGCTCCCTCTTCTGTAAATATCTTTGGTTGGCAAAGCATTTCCTTGCCCTTGTATCTACAAAGGGATGATTTCAGCAAGGTTAATGAAACACTGAAAGCAGCAATACTGTTTTTAACTGTTTCTAATTCAGAAGCCCCTAAACACTGTCCAACAAGAAGCAAATTCAACTAAACAGACAGGTGGGTGTTTTGTGTATCCCTCTTCCCTAATTAAATTTTAGACACCTTGTGAAAACGATATGCAAGTGATGCCACCTCCAAACCAGGCTCTGGCTGTGTCACTGCTGTAACTGAGAGGGTTGAATTTTTGTTATTCTCAAACCCAGCACTCTGCAACAGCAGAAAATGCTTTTACATTTTTCTCACATGTACTGCTAATAAACTTTATGAAGAGGTCCACCACTCTCTCATGACTCAGCAGCAGTCAAGTTTGTTTTGGTAGATATGGGCTTCTTCCCTTTCACTATTTCCTCCAAAGCTGATCCATATTTCCAGCTATTAAAAGAAAAAAAAAAATAAACCAAACCAAATCAAAACAAAAAAAAACCCACTAAAGAAAACCCCCACAAGCAAACAAATAAACCAAAAAGGCAAGGCCAAAGAGATGCAAAGACAAAACAGGTTTGCATTACTTGATCTGGCTGATCACAACACAGCAACATAAAAACTCTGGCTTTCTTCATCACTATATTCCACCTGAATGCAACGTGTAGGAGTAAGAGCAAGAGAGCCTTGGGACACTTGCAAACACCTCACTGCAGTTTCCTGTTTATCACAGACCCATCAGTCAGTCCGTAAAGCCGATTCTCAGTGAACCAACGACAGGTGTCATCAAAGTAACAGGAACCCGCAGCAGGGAAAATCTGCGGCTCAACGCCAGTGTCAGTGTGTCGTGTCTCGGGCTCGACTCATTTCTAGTCATGCTAACACACTTCAAATTGTCAAATTTACTCCGAAAACCTGACAGATTCCTCTAAAATTATTTCTGTAATAGCAGTAAGTAAAAGCTGGAGTACTGTAAGATTTGATTCCAACTGGTGTGATGAAAATCTCACTAAAAAAAAGCGAAAACATGAGGAAAACAAAGGAGAGAAGGTAGATTTTGGTCATGGCTGCTGCTGCTGTCGTTTTTCTGCACTTTATTTTAAGTAGAGCTACATTTTTAAACACTGACAGAGCTCAGTAAAATTTAGTAGCTATAACTTACAGTTAATCTTGGTCAGATTCGCCATCACCTGAAGTCTTTAAATCAATATTGGGCGCCTCCTCAGAAGATAAGCTGTAGCTCAGCCAAATTTATTAGGCTGTACAAAAACCTACTAGATTAGGCTCTCTGGTTTGTGTTTATGTAAGATTGTAACCATGACATAATGTCTCTAACCTCAAGTATCCACTAGGCTATAGAATATCCAAAAATTCAAAGGCTGTATGTGGGAGCTATTTACTCTAGTGCAGCAAAGGTGGGCATGTAAAACACTGTATCACAAACAAGAGAAAAAACAGTGCAGTAACTCCAAATGGGCAGCTTTGGTGACGTATGGAAAATTACTGCACACGCTATTGTGCTGCAAATACCGTGCTGAAAATAAAATTCACATCTTATAACAAGACAAACAACTACAGAACCTATCTGTCTTACCAGTGGCATGGCAACTGTAAAAGAAAACACACACACTGACCTGAAATAGTAGCAACTTCTTCCCCTTAAGAATATTGCTTATAAAGGAACAAGCAAGAGCCAGCTGACCACATATCCATAAAAGCTGGGAATGTTTTCTGTTTCCAGAAAGTGTTTCAATACATTTACTATTTTTACCAAAATAAAAAGAAACCAAAATAACCAACAAAAATCAAGCAAACAAACAAACAAAAAAATCAAGAAATAAAAAAAAAAAAGGTGGGTTTGTCACTGATTTTACTGTCCCCAAGTACATGAAGCTCACAGGCTGAACATAGGCACACTTCAGGGACTTTTCATAATCCAAACCATCTAGTTTCCACTTGCCTCAGAATGTGCTGATAAAAACAAACTCCCTTAACCAGACCCTGATCCCACAGGCTGACCTAACCCTTACACACAAGCATCCCACTCCTTTGTCTCAACAAAGAGACAATGACCTGCTCACACAAGTAGGCTGACAGAGTAAAAAAGGAACAGCTGCATCTGCCCAGCCAGGGATTAACTGGCATTCCAGCCCTGTCTGTCCACAAACAGCTTTCACATTACTAAGATTCACCACTTTAATGCCATTAACTCCAGTGAATTTTTAAGAAATGCTATACACAATTGGATAGACCTGTAAGAAAGGTTGTATCAGGTTGATTGGAGACTCCTTCCTAAAGAAAACCTTGCACAGGATGTTTTACAATTGTATATCAGTTATTGTCCCCTATCACTGCTGGCAGATTTCAAGAGAGAGAGAAGTCCTGAAAACAGCAAACTCCTAAAAATCTGGTAAAAAATCAATGCGGAGAAAGGAGATTATAATCAGAGTGTGTAGGGAAAAAGCCCCCAAATATGAACTGTGCCACTGTCAGTCTTATTTGGTGGTACAGCACCCAAACAGTTTCTGAGTGAATGTAGCAGACAATGGCTATTGCCCAGTGCAGTGTTCAGTAAGAACAGTGTGGAGTTGGATGTATCCAAGCAGAAAAGGACACACATCTAGTCATTATCCTATTTTCAAGCCACAAACAATCTGGATTTGCTTGTTTAACCATAATATATTTTTCTATTAGCAAATGACTATGTATGTATGTTCACAAGTTTTCCGCATCTGAGCAAAAACCCAAAGCAGAAAATCCTGCCTAGAATCAAGTATCACTTACCAGCTCCTACAATAAATATAACTGTAACAGAAATAATCTTACATACTGCACTGGAGGTTTAAATATTGTATAGCAAGCAAAAATAAGAGCTAATACATATACTCACATATACCCCTCATGTCTTTACTGTGACTAACACAAAAGTCTGATTTACTTCATATATTTGTGAAAACTAGCATGAAAACTGTTCTGCAGCTCAGTAACCTGCTGGAACCAACTCAACACAATTGCTGTGCACACAGTCCTTCCCACTAACACAAGCCCGTGAGCCACCAAAGGGGAAGGGAAAATGGCAAAACAACAGGCACGTTTCTGCATTTAATAAACTGCAGAAACAGTTTGGACTGCTATTCTCTACCCTGTTCACTGACTTCTAAAAGCTCCCATTTAAACATCTAGAATAACTTACTTCTCATGACTACTTAATCCAGTTCTCCAACCTGAAAGTCCTAACAGCTGCTGCTGTTTGAAGCATCCAGAACATTACTTGCATATACTTTGTAAAAATGGCATTTGCTAGTAAAAGCAAAGCTTTTAAAGCTTAGGGGAAATAGCCTCAGGGTTTTCCTCTTCTGAGAGCCTAAAGTTTTATGAGTGAACCTAAAGGACTGCCAGACTTCTGAAGTGACAACACATTACGAAAAAATTTCCTATGTGTTTTGCAAATTTGAAGTCAGCCACATTTCACAACTGACATCAGGGTTTTTAATATCAGCTCTAATGAAATATAATTCTCCAATGACATAACTGTGAAGTATAGCATTTTCATTTCACTAGCTGGCAGAGGGGTTTTGGCCTTATTATTATTATTTCTTATGCAGAGCCAAAAGTGTTCTAGGCCCTGCAGAGACATGCCTGAAGACAAAACCTTTTCCTTGTATCTGCTGTAAACACAGAGATCACAGCGTATTCAGCTTTACAGAACAGGTCACGCATTTTGACACAACTGCTACGGCCAAGTCTTATGGTAGGACACAGGAATAAGACAAAAATTTAAGAAATAGTTTGCCTTCATCTTCTCTACAGTTTTACTTTCACTAAAGCTCTTTGGGTAGGATTGGATAGCTTCTGGTTTGGGGAATGTCACTGTTTATCAAAAAAATCCTACAGTCAATGAAGACATTCCAGCCATCATCACAAAAGCCTGAGGGGAGCTGGGCACAAGCTGAGAATTAAAATGATAGTCTTATTTTTGAATCTGGTTCTTCCTGAGGTCACAATACCTCTGCTGGATGAGAGAGGCGTTTATTTTGGAATTGATATGTGCACAGCTCATGACAGTTTAACCACACACCAACAAAAATTAAAAAGCTCCCATTTGCAAATGACTGAACTAAGGATTTAACTGAGAGGAGCTCTGCCTTCCCTAGACCCTGAAAACCCAAGAACAGGGATGAGAGAAAAAGCTACACTTCTCCCATCAGGGCCCACATCCCCTGACGACCAAGATGAAATCCAAGCATGGAAGACAGCAGTCAGAAAGAGAGACTTGTCTGCTCCAAAGGCCAAGAGGAGTTGGTAGGAGCATCTGACACGGGCACTTCGATCTGAATTTGTGGTGGGAACGAGCAACAAAAATAACAATTCACCTACACAATAACCCTTCACAAACACATCCTGCTCAATGTACGTTTCTTCAGGTCTCCAGAGGTGTCACTTGGGAAAGAAATTGCCTCAGCTTGGCTGGTGCCTGCATGTTGTGCTTTGGGACCGAGCAGTGACACTGGTATCACCAAGTGCTCAGGGATACTGACACTCCAGGCACACCTCCACACACAGACCCAGCTCCAGCTTAAGAAGGAATTTGAAAGGGGTATCTCATGGCATAGTTCACAGTAACAGGTCTAGGCCTGCCCTGCTAAAGCAGACACAAAAGGGATATGCCATACTGACAGGTACAACGGGGACACCTCTACTATGGCAACATCCTCTAGTGGTTGTCACGAGTGGAAGGTAACAGGACACAGTCTCTTTGCCCCAGGCTGATGCATACTCAGCTTGAAAAAGAATAAGAACTAGCATTGAGCACATTAAGTTGAAAGGTGGAGAGAAAAGCCTCCAAAAATTTAAAGGGCAGACGTCTGGTGAGAGTTAACAAAAAGGTTCACTTGTAGGCTTCTTTCATTGGCTTTTTGTGTAAGTCTTGAAATAACACCTTTTTGGATCCATAAAACACAAATGCACTAGATCAGCAGCAATTTCCACTTTGGACTGGACTCTAATCAGGGTATCTTGGTGCCCTTGCCCTCCCTTTGCATCTTTCTGAAATCCCAAGGCACATTTTAATGGGGGTTTGCAGACCCTGAACTGCAGCCTGACCATGGTTTGAACTCTTAGTGAACCACTGACAGCTGCACATACTTCTGTTTGAGGCTACAGCAGAAGCTGAAAAGAAATCATGTTTGATTTTTTACTTTGGGAGGCAGGTGAGGAGAAGAGTCCATAATAATGCATTATGGTGCAGCTTGCAGTGGTGGTGGCTGTCTCTTTTGGTGCCACAGCTCATTTCTGTAAAGATAGCTATGCAAGATGAAGTAAGTGTTATCCTTCAGTTTCTCTAGACTGCTGACAAACATTACACTGGTTTCCAACGCTGACGGAACACAGAAGAGAAAACACAGAGCACGATTTCCCAAAAACGGGCAAAAACTTTGGTCCTCTCTGGAGGATGCTCTGGGAAGAGGCAGAGGATAAATGGGGTCAGAACAGCCTTTCTCAGCTCCACACAACCACGTGTAAATCAACACTAACAGAGACGTTACCTCTGATGGGCTGCGTGAAGCTTGCAGCAGATACCAGCACAGTAGGGGAAAAACTGCAAAGCACATCTGCTCTCCACAGCCAAGAGATCACGGTCAGGGCTAGCACACCTGCTGGAAGGTTTGCCTCAGGAGGGAGAGAATCAAACCCATGGAAGGATGGCAGGTTTGTCCCACTGTAAATGCTGCCATTTATCATGGAGAACAAAGTGTCACCGGATGCACGCTGCAGACACTCACGGTTTGCTTCTCACAATGTCGTGTAACAATGCTTTGTACTAAGATCTCATACAGGAGTAGTTCTTTAATTTAAGTAATTACATTTTCTGCTTGTAGGAAATGGTCTCCTTTGACCATACCAAATAAGCTATTGTCCCATCAATCATATTGCTATAATCAGCTACCAACATTGAAGGCACTGCCATTTCTCAAGAGCTCTTACCTCTTTATTAAAGGACAACGAAAGCCTAAAACCAACAGAATACTGTCCCCCAAAGACAACATCCCTTTCATCAGGCACTGAAGCAATAAGTGGCAGGAGAAAAAAAATCATTAAATAGTTACAAAAACTACCTAAAGCCTCTGTATATGAACTCAAAAAATACAATTTTTCACACAGTTCTAGAGCCCTAATATGTAAAATTATACTAAAACGGTATTAAATCCTCTACATCTTCCACCCACATAAATGCAGCAGTCCCCTCCTACCCCTCCACAGCTTCCAGCCTCAAACATCCCGGTGTAAAATGATCAGACAAAATAGGTGACTTATGTTTTTATTGGTTCCTCCAGACTATGACGACATTTCCTAAAACACTGAGCCAGGAAACTATTAATGTCTCTGAAAAAGTGGAAAGGGTCAGGCTATTTCAAAGGATGTGTTTGCTAAGAGGCCTTTGTTATAGATGTACAGGCCGCTTAAGATTTGATTAATAATAACAAAAGTATTTTGCATTCCCATAACATTTCCAGCTCCAAGGTATATTGTGAATATATTTATTACATGGTGTTACAAATATATTCTTGTATTTCTTGTGTTACCAAAGTATTACCCCTTTTCACCTTTCTGAGAATTAAAATAAGCAGGTTAATAAGCTTGCCTAAGATTTTGTAAAGTGGTATATCCATTTCAAGATCAGAACTGCCCACTGATCTGTACATGGTCCTAACCTCAGGCTGTTATTGGAGACAGAAATGAAAAGGGTCTCAGCTTATCACCATTATAAAAATGAAAGTCCTGGAAGATTTTCTAGATTTATCTCAGCTCCGTTGACCTGCATTTGGCAGCACAAGTCAGGTCAGGTACTTGAGGTGGGGTCAGAGATGCCTTAAAAAAAGCTCTGTGTGTGTCATACACAAGCACTAAAACAGAGCAACCAGTACTCTAACAAGAGCATAGCACTATGCATGGAGGATAGGGAGATCCCAGAGAGACTCCTCAAAACTTTCTAGTTTTCTAGCACATATTACATGTATGTAGGTCTTTGATTTGGCTGCTTTGTCAGTGGGTCTGGGAAATATCAAGAGGAACACAAAGGGCCTTGCACAAAAGCCTTGGAAGTAAAGATGCTCCAAAGACATCACCACTTCTTTTGTGGCCAGAACAGTGTCACCCACAAACCCCGTCGTGATCCTGACTGCAGAAGAATAGGTAGGAAAGTCAATTCCTTAAGGCATGAGTGCATAGCAGATAGTACGATTTGTTTCATGCAGGAGAGAGCTGAGGCATCCTAAAAGAAGTACAAGCCACTTTGTTTTTACTGACTAAGGAACTTCACTCATCTGTCACGTCTCAATCAATCACAGCCGGGTCAGACGACAGATGCTGCAGGTAAAAATCCCACTATTGCACAGTGCCACCTCCTGGGCAAGCAAGACTGGAAAAACACCCTCATGTGTCTCTTCTCTCCTGCAGCATCCAATGTTTTAGTGTCTCCTCCAAGCTCTGGCAGGTCAGGCATTACCTCGTTCTCAGAAGGCAGGCCATGAATTCATGGAAAGAAGAGCGGATTGTTTACAGCTCTCCCCACAAAATGTGAACGGCAGCAATCCCCTATGCTGTATCTGCACAGGCAAGCATCACACAAACCCACAGGATTAAGTTCACTCTGGGTTGCTGGCTAATCACAAATTAGCAATCAGGGCTTCCTTTCAACATCCAAACAGGAAATGGGAGTGGAGGAAGTTGAAAGCTTAATAATTTCTTGCATGTTAACAAGTTACATGAGCCACTCCAACAAAATAGCTTTGCTAAGTGAACTTGAACCTAGCACACAGTCTGTCCCAAAATGGCAAGCATTTATCTTTAAAACCAAGCTGTGTGTTTTGGAAAGACAACGGATGCAGACATTTAAATCAGCATAATTTAATTTCCAGGATAAGAGGACATCAAGCAGTGATGTGAAGCTGAGGATCCTAGTTTACTGTAATCACTACGGTTGAGACTACAACCCCCAAACCAAATCCAAGGTGGTAATCTGGGCATCTCTCTTGAAATTTACTGAAAAAACAGGATTAGAAGGGCAACATTTTAGTTATCACAAACTGTTAAATCCATAATGGCCCCTGACAGGGGAGCAAGAAAATCATGCCTAATGTTAGCTCCATTTCTTCCCACTACCTTTTAGGGGTACTGTACTCTTTGGTTGTGCACACCCCATAATATTTACCTGGCCACACACAGTTAAGTATCAGGGAAGTTGAGAAATAAAATCCTTGTAAGACACTGAGAACCCTAAAGTGCCTAAAGGAGCACAGGACTTTCAGGCCTCTGTGTCAAGCACAGCAAGGAACATCTCTCCATCTTTAGGTTACGAGATCACAGCCCCTGGCAGCTGGGAAAAGCCTGGCCCATAATACACTCCTAATTTGGTACTATCTTCACAGCAGGAGGAAGAAAAACAATTTTGTGCAATTGTTGAGCAATTCTCAAGAGTTCAAGACAGATGAAAGGCCAGTTTCTTGGCTGCCTGAATATATTAAGACAGATTAGGGACAAAAGTAAGATGACTTAAATGGGTGGATGTAGACTGGTGTTTTGAGGGAACAAGACTGCAAGGTAGAATTCCTTATTTTTTATGAATGTGCTCAACAAAAAAGAAAAATCTCTTGGAAGAACTCCGCAGTATAGAAAGACATTATTTCAGTGGGCTGAATGAAGAACAGAACAGAAGCAAACAAATTTGGAAAAGAAACCCTGCTGTCAATATAACCACTAAACAATCTCATTATCTCCCAGGATGCAAGCAAGAACCGACATATAACATAGATCGTTACCATGGCCCACAATAAGCTGGCTATAGTAAATAAGGAGCTAAAACTGTGTGGGTGCATGCTCTGCATTATGGAGTGTGAAAGTAAGTTTTTTTCCCTACTTTCTGCAGTAGAGACATGGGCACTCCCAGTCCCAATGCAGCATTTACCATGCAGTGTTGCCTGCCATAAGGCACCTCAAGGTACTTGTTACACTCACACATAGCTGGGAATGCAGACCTTGCTGTGGACTCCCGTATTATCGTTCTGAGCAACAGAAAAGGGGGAAAAGTCTTTTGTACACAAATATCTGAATTTCCATCCTGGATCCTCCAGATTGTTTTCACAGTAGGCATTGCCTGTTTCCAAGGTGACAGGAGGCAAAGCAGGGACTTAATCAACCTGGATTTTAGACCACCCATTTGCAAAAACTCTCCAGAGGAGTTTTGAAAGCTGAAAAGAAGAAGTCTGTAAGATTGCGGGGTTTGATGTTGGGGTTTTTGTTTTGTAAGACATGATCATTGGTGGGTATTACATTTGTCACTAGCAACACCAATAACTCCTTCTACAGTACTCATATTGTGACCTTGAACTTCAATACTTGTGGTATCAACTGTGTCCAAGAGCTTATTTCTGTGGAGTCACTAACTAACCACTTCTTTTTCAGGATGTTTGCATCCAGGGCAGCAATGCCACTTCCTACTACGTGATAAAGACCATGAGGACTTTGCAGGACTGCCACCTGCGCCTTGCCAAAATGACGGCATCTGCCAGAACGTTCAGGTTTCCAGTCCGTGATGCTCCAGCAGGTTAGCTGATCTTCACTTAACTTCTGTAGTACCAAATGGTTTTCCTTAAGCCAAAGACTTCCAATTTTCCTTCCCTCTACTTCCAGTGAGAGAGGTAAGAGTTTGCAGACAAGGTTTCTTTGGTAAAGAGTGCTGATGAGCTCGTACCTGTTTAGCAGCTATCACTCTATCAACAATCCACTGTCAAAAAATGGAGGAAGAATGTGCTTGACAATGTGAGAGACAAATTATGATCCCTCCTTGCCCTACATTCGTGTAACATCCAAGGCTCACATGTGCTATTCACTTAAGTGTCTAAAGTAAAGTGTAGTTGTGACCACTTTCTCTGGATCAGACACCAGATAGCTGTTAAATAATATTAAGAATGATTTCACCATGAGATGCTTGTACTGGATCTCACCCAAAACCTTTTTATATTGTATATATTACTGTTTTGCTGCAAATGTGGTCTCAGAGCAAAGTAAGAACTTTGATGAATATATGCATGAGATCATCCAGACAAGGAGACTGCATGTTTACAGAGGTGTGGAAACACTTGACAAAATAGATTATCTTTTTCAGTTTGTATTCCAAAATAAAGGTTTTCTTGGATGATGAACTCAGGAGTTCCCTGAGTTTTGTTCGCAGAGGGCAACCTAATTAGTGGGAAATCAAGCTAGGGGCTGCATGACCAAAAAAAACCCCAAAAGAATCAGCAGGACAGTGCAGAAAAGCCACAATTTGAAAATTTTCCTTAGTAGCTTTCCAGGTTATTATCTGGGAACCCCTGACTCAGATGTGGAATTCTTGTGAGGAATATAACTGATCTTTGTGCAAAGTTTTCCTCCTCAAAGACTTATTTCCAAAGGTTCATTTTTTTTTTTTTGTGGTGACTACTGGGCCCTGTGTTACACAAACAGAAGAATGACAGGGCAAGAACAAACATGCTAACCTTTCTAACTAATTTATATGGTAGCTGTAAATGCTTGTATAAGCTCAAAACAAGTGGTAGTGTTACTGAGGAGGCCTCCAGCTCTTGAAGCAGTTCATATATTTAGTTGGTGCTGGAAGGGAAGAGGTTCTCAGTGCTTAAATCTTCAGTAGACTTTTAAAGTTTATATTCATAGTCTAAAGGTTTGGGAAGGTAATGATAATTGGTGGTATTCTCTAGAATACCACTGTCATTGTGGTCTTGTTGAGTTATTTGCATGATTTGGTTCCTCTGTACCACAAACACACAAAAATAGAAAATTTCTATCACCCCTGCAAGTGAGAGATTGCCTACAGAGGGAAGAGGAACAGCTGTGGAAATGACAGCTCTAAAGGATATCAGCCTCCATTTACAGCCCATCAAATGCAAGTGACAAGCGTAAACTCTACCTAAGATTTGAGCACACAACTGTGCTGGTTGATAATTCACTCATGGAAAAAAGTAAAGAAGATTTTTGGTTTGCAGGTGCTCTCCTGCACTTAAAATTTCTGTGCATATTTTCAAAGGCCTCTCATTCCCAGCTGCACACAGATTTACAAAATAAGAGATGTTAGCAACTTGTTCTCCAGTTTGCAGGGATGGCTGAAGCTTACTTAAGTTCTGGCAAATTAATGGAGAACATCTATCTTACTCCTTTGGTACAAGCAGGTGTAATGGAGAATTCCCTTTTGCCAAAACAAACTATCTGAGGAACAAACTAGGGGTCTTTCTCAGCAAACTTTCTGCCTATTAATTCAGATGTTATGAGGGGAAAAGCCACCAGTGAAATGGAGAAGCAAACAGGTAAAAATCTCTGGAATGTCCTCTCAGAGCTCAGGAAAACTCAGTTATGCAGGGAGACCTGGCATGAGCCCCACGTTCCCCCAAGACACAAGGGACTCCTTCAGGGTGTGAGAGCTGCAGTCCCAACCAAAAAATTTCTTTTGTCTCTATGAGTCTGGCAGACCTCACGATGAACTTCTCAGCTTCTGGGCAGGGAAAGCACGTGTTGGGTCACGCACCCCTGCCATGCTGGATCACAGGGTCCTGCCTGCGGTTGGAGGACTGTGTGACAACAAGAAAAGTGTTCTGGCATGGCTGAAGCACCTCTGTCAAAAGGTCTCCTGTCAGGAGCAGGCAGGAGTGACTGGCAGAGATCTGGCTTAACTAACTAAACTCCATTCTGCTCCTCATCCCACAATTCAGGTGTGGCTGGTTGAGAAATCCAGGCTCAGGCTTCCCCAAGGCTCTGCCCTGCCTCCTTACAGGCAGGAGGGAAGCCAGGTGCCTCTGTTGCAAACTGGGCATGGTCCAGGTTAAGCTGTGGGGTAACCTGAGGTCAGAGCCTGGTGTGATGGTGTGCTGTTCACTGCATGTACTGTGCCAGGAGTGGTCATGAGTCACACAGCTCTCAGGAAAGGTGCCTGGTCCACGTGAAACAGAGACCCAAGAAACACCTCTTGCTTTGAGCTGAAGATCAGACAGCGAGGACATATGGCAAAGTCACACAGCTGCTGTGGAGACAAAGGGGATGCCAGGCAGCAGGTTTTCTAGGAGCCAGCCAGCCAAAGAGGCTACATCTGACCTGTGATCTGTTTAAGAAATACAGCCTCACTGTCTTCCGTGTTTTATCTCATTCTGATCATGGGTTAAGCGAGGCACTCAGCCTATTGTTCTTGCCATGTGATAAGTAACTAGCTCCATGTAAACAAAGCAATTAAGCTCCATAAGGAACTGTTTGCCCTTCAAAGCTGAACTAAACATTGCATTTTGTTTTGGGAATCCAAATGTGGTCAATTACTGACAGTTAACTATGAGCATGGGATTGTTTCTTGCACAGAAAATGCTCCTGGAACATGTAGCACATACTGGAAAATCACCTTCCCTCCTCTTTACCCTGACATTATCCATCTAAAGACCCTGCTGAACTCACTGCTAGCTGTCTTTTGCTGCGTATCACACCAGCATAACTAATTTATGATAATTCTTATCACAATTTATAATAAGAATAGAGAGAACCTTCTTAGCCTGCACAGCTTGTTCTAAATTCCTGCTCTTCAGCTGTAAAACCACCAGGGTCCATCAGCACCCCTCCAGGAGAACACCTCTCAGTTGTTAACTCCTTAATGTATCTGGCAGGCAGACAATTCACTAGGGAGCAGCACAGCACAGAAATACACTTCAACTCATTATTTTCTTATTAGCTGTACTCCTGTTGCACCTAAAACCCCTAATCAATATGAGACTGTCAACTTGCTGAACAGAATATGGGCAGAGGAAGAAAGAATCCCCTCCCAAATGTCTTCAAGACCAGAAAACTCAACACTTTAAACCCAACACACACATCCAACTCAAAAAACCCCAACTCTCTCACTGCTGTGTGTACGTGTTCAACTTTGTAGCCTGAATTTATATATTCATAGAATGTAGTAATCTAGCATAGACGAGGCAAAAAAAGTACCACCAAAACAAAGACAGAAAGGAAACATTACTAAATCCATTTGGAGCTATTAAAAGCAAAAGCAAAAATGCATTCTGGCATAGCACCCATTATAATGTTCACTTTTGTATTTTAAATGTGCAGTTTGTTCCTTTGCAAAGGTTGAACCCCCACCCCCAGTTACACATCTGCACTGCAGCTCTCTACTGTGTCTGTCACTGTGGGATAGAAGCACCTGAGCCAAAACAGGCACACAGCTGAGGGAAGAAATTCAGGAGCTGGCTGGAAGAGGACATAGTGGGGTGTGTGCTGAGCCCCTTGTCAGAGATGTCCCACCACACCAAGAGGAAGGACACAGCCTGGAAGGTGGTGGCAGCTCTCTGTTCCCAAAGTTCCCACTGGAAATCTGGGAGTTAAAAGCACAGTCATGGTGGATCTTCTTCTATCCATTAGTCATGCTCTCCCAACAAACTCTGCTATGTGGTATCTCTGCTTACTCTGCCTTAGAAACATCCCAGCCTCCTGATGAAGCTACTAGATAAATTGTGAGTTCTGAAATACAGACAGACAAAGGTTAAGAAAACAAACTCTCTTACTATTTACTGCAGTGCTGCAACATGCACGTCTCCATCCCTGAGGAAGGGTGAAAAACACCATTTCGTGCAACAGAATGGCAAGGACAACTGCTGGGAGGCTGAAATGGCCAGTTGGGGTGGTGTTATCCAAATGACATATAGCTGTGGGAGACTGGGACAGAGGCTGTGCAGATACTCTTTCCAGTATATTAACAGAAAAAGCACAACTTAACATACAAAAGATATCAAAATACTCTCATTTGGTTCATTTTAGAAATTCTGGGTGCCAAAATGGGAGGCAGGACCAGGAAGAAAAAAGATAAAAGTAGCCTTAAATTTCTTCCTGAGATTCGCCCACCCTTATCAATATTGCTGGCCATCAGATTTTTACAACTTACCTTCTCTATTCCTTGCAAATACTTATGGGCACACCTTCAAAGCTACCCATGTACAATGGAGGAGCTCTTGAGCATCATATGTAGGAGGCAACAGTGTGAGGAACACACAGAAAAACATTCAGCTATTTCTAAATAAAAAGTCCACATCAAGTGCTGCTCTTCTGTCTCTCAGGTTTCTGCTTTTTTGCTACTGAAGGGAATCCTTCATTCAGCAGAGACAAAAAGGCCTAAAGCTGCTTCTTGGGATATATCTTAGGATGGGATAAGTTGGGAAGGGATGCAGACCTAGGGTAGAGCTTCTTTGGAGGCACATAGGGACCTGGAGAGTTTGGGACTCATCCTATGGGAAGATCAAGCTAACCCAGAAGAGACAGAAAGCTGTGAAGGGCTGGACTCCAAAGCCAGGGGTGAGTGGGGCCAGACCTGGGACAGACTGCAGGACAGTAGCAGGTTCCCAGTCTCAGTGAAACTGGTATCTAGGGAAAGGTCCAATACTTCTTACAGCCAACACAGGAGCAAGATATGAGGTCTGCAGCTTTCTTACAACAGTGTAAGTGCAGTATAGGAATTCTGATTGTGAAGGACTTAAGGTTGGGAAGAGAAAGGAAAGCTGCATCTAGACCCATGCAGTGACTAGACATGCCAAAGCTCAAGCTTTCATCAATGGGCACAACTACTTTCAGCAGGTTCTACTTGTCCTTTGGACAGTTCAGCATCCATCCTTTCCAATACAACATTTCAGAGGAAAATACTGTAGGAGTGCAGGTCAAGATGCACTCTTCAAAATCTTGTGTGGTACAAGCATTAGGTTTACCCTTATTCCTTACTTAAACATGGTGTTTCTCTGCCTCCTCTAACCTCTGTGCCCTCTTTCATTATTTTATTCTTGGCTCCATTAAATGTACGCTTGGCTGTTTCTGTTCTGCCTTCATTCTCTTGGTTTTCTTCCTCTTCACTAAAACAGTCTTTCCTTCTTGCATGCTATTTCCCCACAACAAAAATCATAACATTAATCTGATTTCACATGTGTAGCACAGTTGCTTTTGCTTTTGTATTCCCCACGCTTTTCCTTCCATTGATACTGTCCACAAGCCCTTTGGAACAAGGCCTGTTCAAATTTGAATTGTTTAGCAAAGCAGCACCCAGAAGATCTTGACTGGCCCCCCAGTATGCCCGGACAAAGGCACTCAAAAACACAGGTTGGGTAACTTGCTTCTCACACAGCCACCACCCTATTCCACCTTAGGATTTGACGTTTAGGTCAATACATTAACACTGTGTCATCCCCCAGTACAGTACCTGAGGCAATTTTCTTCAAGGTCACTTTGCCAACAACTTTTAAGGTGGTTGAAGAACTCTACCTCAGAACCCAGGCAACAAAAACCCCCTTCTGTTTCAGGGAAAACTCTTCCAAGGTACAGAGCAAAAGGCCTCTATCTTCCATCCCTAAGAAACGTAAGGCCTTGCCTCTGCAGGTCAGAGTGCCTGGGAAGCACCTGCATCCCATGGTGTGGAGCATGGCAGTAAAACCTAGAAAGATCGTTCAAACAAGGTAGGACCTGGGCATCCTGTGTCTCATGGCACCATCCTCAAAATACACAACTGCTACCAAACATTACACTATAAACTTCCCAAGGAACCCAAAAGGCACTTCACAAATATCCAAAAGAAAAAGAATAAAAATATTTACACCTTAGAACATGCTGACTGGGTAAACAAGATCGTAGCTGGGTTTCTGTCATGTCCTGCTTCCCCATGTGCAGGCTGAAGCAGACATAAATGTTTACGGCAGACACTGCTGGGATGCACTCCTGGGATGGGCTGCCCTTCCCACCCCTCTGCCTGGCAGGAGCACAGCAAGGCCTGAACACGAGGCTGGGTGCCTGCTTATGCTCAGAAGGTGATGACCCATGAGACTCTGCAGATGATGAGCTTCTCAGCCAGCTGAAATAAATCATTCCCACACTATGTGCAAACACCATGCACGGCTACAGGTACCAGTGTCAACTTTTCCTCAGGTCCTGAGTGCCTGATGGAGCCTGTTTGTAGCTACAGGATAATGCCTCTCTCCATCCTGCATAATTTATGATACTTCGTAACTTTTTTTGGTGGGGTCATTTTACTCTCAGATAATTATCTAAAATGTAAATGAAGAAAAAAAATCATGACCAAAAATGGTCCTCTCCAGCTCTCACTGCAAGCATTTAGGAGTCCATCTGCCAATTCCATCGCCACCAGTCACCTTCACCTTTACAGTGCCTGTGTGCTAGAATTCATTGTATCATAAATCTGACAAATCTAATCATCCATTACATCAATACTTATTACATTATGTTGCATTTGGCCAAAACTATAATTCATACAAAGAGGCATGTGCCTTTTATAACTCAACATCTTTGGAGTATATTAATTTTTCAGTGTATTTTTATACTGAAGCTTTAGGACAAAAATCTCTAAACCTAGATATATCCTACCTACTTGTATCTGTAATAATAGTCTTCAAAACTCTTCAAGATGACAAGTGAAAATCTGTAGCCTGTAGAGAGCTTGCAGTCCCATGCAGAAAGTAAATTCTATGCTTTAATGCTGGTAAGCAAACACAGGAAATAAACATCCAAATAAAGATACCTGAGGGACTTTTTTTTTCCCAGTTAGCACCTTAAAGAGTACAATGGTTTGATGTAAGGAGAATTCAAATATTTAAGAATAATTTTATGATAGAAGTTGAGTACAAGAGCTCCATTTCAGGTAAGTACCTGAATTCCTGACTTATCCTAGACTGAAGGTCTGACACATCCAGTCAGCTTGTCTGATTTCCAATGGCATCTTTGTATTTCCAGCCCAAGTATATACTGATATATCACTCTACAGTAAAGAGGGAACAGCCTTTTCAAAGCTTCTAACATCTGAAGTGCTTCTGAAATAAGGATTTGCCATGCTAGTCAGAGCACCTCAGATGCACTTATTCTGCAGACTTCTTCTGACAAACCACACCATTAATAGGACACAACCTGTAATCTACTGAACTGTCAGTAAGAACCACCAACAAAAATCAGTTAAGTGCTACTGTCTACCTAGTGGTTCTAATTAATTCTTGTGGTTTTATCATCACTGTGTTTGCTCTCCTTCCCCAGTGCCTGAGAAAACCAACACATAGTGTTTGCCCATTTAGCCAGGCAAACACAGCAATGGCAGAGAATATGCTTGAAATTTGTCTGAACTACTACAGAGAGAAAAAATGGATTCTTTTTCTCTTGAGTAGTCACAGCCATTACTTGTAACAGGGATATGCAAAAAACATTAAAGTGGATGTATGAACTCTTAGTTGATGATATGCTGTAGTCCATTACATCTGAGGAAGTGTTGTTACAGGGAATACTAGTGAGAGCATTTTGATATGGGCCACAGGACTGGCTAACACCAGTTTCACTGCTCAGTGTAGCATATTTTTCCTATTATGTAATGCTTATTGGAGGTATTATAATGATACATAGCTGAAAGCCATCACTAAAAGCTTTCACAAGGGACTATGCAGAGAAAACTGATACAATGATAAAGAGACAGCACTTAATTGTTTTTCCATATATTCTTTTGTACCTTTTGGTGGCTATTGAATCAGTGTGTTCTGATCAGATCTCTTAACCTCACCTGCCACCTTTATGATACCATTTGTCAGACCAAATTTAGAAAACAGCTGCTGGGAGAGGGCTGCTGTCTCATCACTTGTGGAAGGTCACTAAATAAGGAGGCAGCAGGGGGGAGGTCTCTGTCAGGTCACTTCACATCATTACATGCTATACAAGCTCCATCTTTCCCAGGATGATTTCTTTCAGCACATGCAGATGCCAAAATGGTTAGAAAACAGACTAACAAGCTGGGGCAGTTATGGAGAAACCTCTCAAAATATGAAACCATATTAGGTGGCCTTTTATTGACTATGCCTAATTTAAAGTTTATATGTCATCAGGGCAGACTTGCAGAAATCCTCATGAATGCAGTGTAATCAAGCTTTTATTAAAACTAGACAGACGTTTTCACCCCCAAAGCCAAGATTTCATTAGGAACCTTTCTCTGGTTACCCTGTTGAACTTTCTACATTTACAGAACCCTGTCAAAATTACCTCTTAAAGATTTAAGACTGAATTAACTGATACTTTCCAGGGCGCTATTTATCACCAAGAAAAAGTACACTAATTTGGATAGTTTAGGGTATTCAGATCTTATGTCTTTTCTTTTGAGAAACTTCAACTGTGCTGGTGAGAAGCAGATGAAAAAGAACTGCTTCCAGTCTCAACCTCAGACATTAAACAATCATTTAATTATTTAAAGGAATAAAGTGCAAAGCAAGTGAAAGTTCAGAAAATAAAGTTTCATGTCTCAAAATCCCTCTGTCACTGATAGACCACAGAGGTCTAAGAATCCACACCAAGTGGAATAAAATACAATAAACAGGGTGGAATCATTATTAAAAATTCTTGTGAAATTAAATGACTGAGCACTACTTCAAAGCAGCTGGCGATAAAGTTACTCCACCAGTTTATTCATAATCCCATTTCTTGACCAAATACTCTAAATTCAATACAATATAATTATGAAATGCTGAATTGCATGTAGAAGTCTGCCTATCAGTTCTTTAAAATACCACAGTGAAAGGATGCATATTCTTACCTCACTGCATAAAATATAATTTTGGAACGCCCCTATAATTCCAGGATGAAATCACCACAATTTGTCTAAAAGTGCAGTATTTTAAAATCTAATACCTCATATTTGGGGGGGAAAAATACTTGCCTCTTGCAAAAGGAAAATCAAAAGCATCTCAAGTATGTTTATCCTTAAAAACAAGATTGTAACCTAATGGGGGAAAAAATCCACCAGCTGCTTTAACCAAAGAAAACATTCAATTACAAGTCCCAGTCCATTTTGGCATCTGGTCACTCTTGACAGTGCAGATGCAGACAGAGCGTGCAAGGTGTAGGATGTAAGAAGTTGCACACTGTCCCATACATTGGAAAAGGGATAAGACATAGAACTATTTGCTGATAACAAGCCCATGAACTCATTGGTTCCAGATAATTCCTCCCCTTCATTTGCTTCTTCGATGCCTTCTGGGCCACTAGAAAGGAAAGTTCCTTCACGCAGAGATCTCAGTAAGGTCATGCCAAACATCAAAGGCACCAACAAGGATGACACACACACAAATATGTGAAGGACATAAAATCAGGCAAGTCTGGAGCAGCTGTCAGAATAAAGTAAGCAAGACTGAGGCTGGGCAGACAATAAGCGATCAGAGAAAGAAATGCCGGAAGATTAGCATCAAGCTGAGCAGTGAAAGCAAAAAAGGAAAATTGGTTATTGCTCTCCCCTGGAACAGAAAAGCAGTCAAGCTAAGAGGAAGAACTTGGTGAAAGAACACAACTGTCACTATAATATTAGCCTTGCCAAACTTTAAAGTCATTTAAAGCAGGCAAAATCAGTGTCTAGGACAACAAATGAAAAGGAAGCACACGCTATTTATCTGGCAGCCAACATTGAGAAAGCATGCAGGATGAAATGACAGAATTTTGTCCTCGTGTGAATGCAATCAGAGAAGTTGGAAAGGAGGAAAAAGCTGAAGATGTTGCAAACGTAAGGGAAGAGAATGCAGAGCTCCCATTTCATGTAGGCAACTAACACAGAGCCAAAGACATGTCTAGACACACTGCAGTAGCTCTGTGAGGGTCAGGTATGGGAGCAGCCCAGCTGCGACTGCGGAACACAGAGCAGTTTATTAGCTCATATACCACCCTTGTTAGTAATCCACCTGGTGAGAGTGACTCTCTCAAAGTAGCAAAAATAAGAGTATGGGGAACTTAATGCTGTGGGGGATAAATGAGACCCTCCATTCCTATGTGAGGTTTTTTGTTGTTTTCTTTTTTTTTGAAAGAAAAAACAGCTTCCAGTTGGGAAGAATTTGAAAACTACATTTCTTGGATTCAGTCCTTGAAGTCTGACAACAGCAGTTTTGGCTGCAAAGGATTCTGGAATTGCTGAAAACAAGGAATACAGTAACTCTGAGCTACAAAATCCTTCACTGATTTTCTTATTCGTCAGTCAGTAAAAAATTAAAACTCAGGCCTCCAACCTCAAATCCTTGTCATAGTTGCTGCAACCCCTATTTTTAGTTGCGTAAAAATTATATCCACCCAGACAATAAAACAGGATCATGATTTGAAGTCAAATTAGTACCATAACAAATTGTGGATCAAAGAACTTGTGTCCTGAAAGTCATCTTTTTTTTCTCTTCTCTCAGTCCTCCAAGCAACTACATGATGCCTAGCACTGTGGGTTTGGGTGCATGGAAAGCCACTCACTGGAGCTTGTCCACCTTCAGCTCAAATACAAGACCAAATCCTTTCATAATAGGAACTACTTCAACAAATTCAGGATGGACATTAACTCCATCAAAGCCATGAACCAGCCATATTTATATGAAGGCCCTGATTAATGTCTTACCATGTCCAAGTGCTTTAACAAAGTCAGGAATTGAGTATGTAGACCTTCACATCTGGGTAAATGATGACTGTGTATAAAATGGAGTTTGCATCCCATCTGCCCTACAAACTAAAACAATGTGGTCAGCCAGTGCTGATTTTTGCTGTGCTTGTAGTTTAGGTAAATCCAATCTACCTCAAGACTGAGAAGAGATCAAATTCAGTTGAAGATTTTTAAGACAAAAGAGTGTTAGATGTAGACAGGAGAACTAAAGATCCTCATACAATAGAGATACAATTTGTGCCATGGAAGCCCATACAGAATTGATCAGTCAGGCTGCCCAAGGCTTTTGGGCATGAGCAACATTTTAATGAACATTTCACCCATGCTGTAAGCTATTACACAGACATTCTCAGAGCTATTGGAAGACAAAACTGATGGAAGGATGAATCATGACTCCATACGGGCAGTGTCACAGAGCTGGTAGAAGGCTGAACTACGACCTCAATTTCACCCTCAACTCCCCTCCAACCTACGCACCTTAACAAAAAGACAAAAACCTATATTAGAAGTGCAAGAAATATTTCAGTAGATGCTGAGACCATGGACTGAGATACATCTGTTCTGTGAGGAAGAAAGGGAGGGAATGAAATAATTAGCCTGAGGGCACACTCCATTATTTCTTCCATGACTTTTGTACATAAAGTCTTGAAACTTTCCATTGTCTCAGGACTCCAGGCAGTTTCCATCATCTAAAAAGGAAAAAAATCCGCAGTCCACAAGAATTATTTGGGCCTGTAGGTATTTGTGTTTTAACATATAATTAAAATGTTGAAGTGAATTTAAAAAATGGGCTGTGAATACTGTGGTGCACAGGCAAATATGAAATATATTGATGAGTCGTATTTCCCAATGTAAAAGCTCAGTCTACATAGGAATTCAGTCTCCAAACCTGAATATCTTAGAAATCTATTCAATTATGTAAATCAGACATTCTATTCTTTTCTGTTATGGGGTCTGAAAAAGCGTCAGTCAGTTTTTGTGCTGTTCTACCTTGTGACAATTGCATGCTGTAGAATGTTAGAAATGAGGCAACCGAGGTAAGGAGCAGTCCTTGCAGTTTATAGTCATTTAGACAGGAAGAATGTTTATTTTCAGTTCCTACATGGGCATTCATAGAAGTTCTTAAAGGGATCAAAATGTCCCATTAGCATTCCCCTGAGCTGCTATAATACAAATCAAGCATAAAGTCATCAAGATTTGGTGTCAAGAAGTAGACTTTTTGTAATTTTAATTGTTTTCTAATTAGAGAAGCAACTATAGGGCATGTGTGGTTTATAATATTACATAACAAAAATAGCATTCATTTTAACAATTGCCTAAATGCAGATTTTAAAAATTAGCCAAAATACTGCCTCAAATATTATCATGTTCAATTTTTTAAAAAAAAAGCTTTTAAAAGTACTCAGATACAGTTATAGTAGGAAAGCCAGAAATCCTGTTCTAGTGATGTAAAAAGTCTAATCTGAACCAGGTGGATGAAACATCAATCCTAGAATGTCTTTACTCTCTGGGTTTATATAAAACAGAGATGAGACCAAATCTGCACCTAAATTAAACAAAATAATTATTTTAGAGAAATACAAGGGCTGAATTCATGGAAGACTAGGTGGACAGGTCAGCTGATATTGTCTCAATATATTGCTCAAATAATCAAATTCAGCTTTTCAGAACCCTGTCCACCAAATACGCTGTTCTCTTTGTCCCCCTCCAGTTTTTGCCAAACACTGATGTGTGACAGCAGGACAGGGCGAGCAAGATAAAGAGCCTCGGGATGGGCGGTTCCAAACCACATGCCATTCTGTTTTCTATGACTGCATAATAGACTTCAATCTTCAAAATTTTATTTAACATACCACCTATTATTTGATGTGTGTGTGTATATATATATATATATATATAAAACATGCATTATTAGTAAGCATTATATCCTCACATATATTTTCCCAGCTTGCCTCACAATCTCTCAATGTACATTTCCAGTCCTTTCTGTGCTTCCCTGCCCAGTTCCACTGAGCTGTGTACTGTAAGCTGGAAATTTTCTTTCTCTCATGCTCAAGGACTCCTGTGTTTACCCCTGTGTCCTTGCACCTTCACCAATTTTTCCTTAACAATAAAAAACGTACAATAGACTTTTCTCCTCTTTTTCTACCCACATAGTAAAGAGGTTCCTTCGCCTATTATGTGCCAGAGCAAACAACACAAAGTTAAAGGACTAAGTATTCTGCTTCTGGCATAAATGACAGCCCAACTATTGGGACCTTTGCTTCTTCTCTAAAAAGAAGTCGTTATTTAGTTTAGCTTTTTTTTTTAAAGTTTTGGTGGGGTTTGTTTGTTTGTTTTTGTTTTTCTTTTGTTTTTTTCAGAGTGAGACAACGAAAAATCTATAGTTCTGTAGTCCATCAGCAGTGTTAGGGTAGTCAGCTTGCTCCTCTAGGGATGAGAAGAACCATAGAACAAGCAACAGCTAGTGACAACTCATCACCAAGCAAGGCAAGTACAAATAAAAGTAAAGACTGGCAAAGTTTAGAGTTTGGAACAGTATGAAAAGCAAAACAGGAAACATAAATGTGGGATGCTGAAGGGAGACAGAGACAAGTGACAATAAGAAGCTATACAGCTCATGGGAGAACACCAAGTCTGGGATTAATCCCACAAAAGCTTCTAGAATACACTCATGTTTGTTCTGAAAGGCTGATGGGTATATGGGAATTACGAATATCAATAAATACCTTATTGAAGCAGCTGCTTATTTGATTTGAAGATCAGGAAGCACAGCAATCAAATGCCTGCCAATAGCAATGTCACACTTCTCCAGCCCAAAGAACATTTCAAACTTAAAAAAAATCCCCACATTGGATTGAAGTGCCTGATTTTGTTGAAAATATCTGAAGAGGGGAAAAAAAAACAACAAAAAACCAAACCAAACCAAAACAACAACAACAACAACAACAAACCCAAAACAAAACAAAACAAACAAACAAACAAACAAAAAACAGAAAAAAAAAAGAGGATAGGGCAGTTCTGCAGTTGGGGTTGGAAAGCAAAGCAGAGCAGTGACAGATTTGTTCTAGTTTTAGACGTGCAGTACATAGAATCGGCTGAAAATATCCAGGCAGTGATGCCTGTTGCATTCTGGAGATTAGGATCAGGCAAAGGCTTTATGCTGGCTGCCAGCATTTGAATAGTTTTGAGACATTTCAGAAGACTACGTGATTCCAGAAGACCTTTTTTGTTTTTAAACTAGAGGGTGCTTTTAATAGATGTTGAACACAGTCAGGCCTTGTTTGAGAAAAGCACTGCTTATCTCAAAATAAGCAGAATCCAGACAAAATGCTGCATCGGGTCACTGCCTCCTAAGGAGATCTTTACTTAGGAGCTCTACCCATTGTGTCGCATAAACGCAACCTGAAAGTGAAGGCAGAGCAACCTAACGGGTGCCAAAAGGTGTTAGCTAAATAGTCAGGGCAAGGGCAGTATTGCATGGACAGTAACTCCAGGACAAAAGCAGTGCCTGAAAAGCTTGTTCCTGGATTTCAAGCTGTGAATATCATCTGCCCTCGGCAACCACAGCTTTGAGCAGAAGTGATGAGTGAATTGCTGTTAGCTCTCACCCACCTAAGCAGGCTCCTCACCCCATGTAAGAGAACAGTCACAGGCACTAAGGGAAATGTGCTCATGTTTTGGCACGAGATTAACAAGGGATGATAATTGGTGTGATGAAAAAAACCCTGCACAACTCCTCCATTCTTTCTGTGAGCACTGCCAACTGGATAGCTACTGGATTCTAATCTGAATCGAACCAAAGCACCTGGAAAACTGATACAAGACACAACACTTTCGACACACACTAGTCAACAGCTATAGAAATCCTTTTTTCCCCCCCTCTTTTTTTTTTTCTTCCCAAGAATTGGAAATAGTGACTCACTAACTCTGCATCCTACAAATCCTACCCCCTGCAAGGAATTTTAATCATCACACTGCAGTCAGTTGAAAAAGCTTCAGTTTTTAAAGGAGGCTTGTGATTTTCAGAGTATTTTCTCCTCATATTGAAAGAAGCTGTTTAAATCTCTCTCCTTTATTACATGCTCCAGTACACCAAGCAGTCTGAAGACAAGGAAATGGATTAGATAAATAGAAATATTTTTGTTATGACCTAATTTAAGGATCTTAAAAATAATACGATAACTTCAAAAACTGAAAGGCATCAAAAGGCTTAAAAATATTGCAGAGACATGAGAGTGCAAGATATCTGGCAAGTATTGATAGAGCAATGTTTAACTTGAATGAGAAACAGGAGGCATTCAGAGACACATGGTTACCATTCACATAAATTTATTACCAGGGCATTTCTGTTACGGTAATACTCTTTATACCAGGAGCCACATGCAATGGCTCAGCCTTTTATGTGCAATGTCCGTTTATGTCATATTGGTGAAAATTAAAGAAAGGTTTGAATTTGGAACTTGCTACCCGCCAGTACAGTGTAAAAGATCAAGGTAGTAGAGCTTCTGCTTTTTGTAAAAGAAATCAACAGCCCTAGGAGAAAGCCATTTTGTAGCTTTTACAAAATTCACAGTAAACCATAGAGGAGATGGCTATGATGCAAAATTATACTTGCCCCATAATACATGCAATTAACATCAGTCTAGTACACTTCAAATTGCACCTTTAATAAAACTGCCTCATGTTTCTATCAAACTAATGAATGCACTGCTTCCTTGGTTACCTTAAAAATTCATTTGTGCATTTGCACTACCACTGAAACTTCATTAGCATTACTGCTTCTTCTACAGAATACCTTTAGTAAACCACTTTCTATCACACCATCAGTGGTTTTCAAATCAGACACACATTGCCATCTCTATGGCAATGCCCTCATTAATTTTACAGTTTATATTATTTTCTATATTTCATTCCTCCTTTACAGAAGCACTTAAGACATCACAGCAGCCTGAGTAAAAAACTCCAAACTATAAATAGTAATAACTTCTCCTTATCAGGCAGTAAGTATCCAGGACCCAAATAAGGTGAAGTAATTTGTAAACTGGAAAAATAATGGGTTGTAAGAAAAAATATTCCAAATCTTATCACAAACTCTTTTTCCAGTGGGTGACTGCCTCCACCTGTACACCAAATTCACACCATTAAGATAAGATGGGAACAACTCCTCAGCCACACACTGTTCACTACCGAGTTCTTTGATTCTCATGTACAATGCCTGACCTCCTCAAATCATTCCTTGGTTTGTTGTGTTTATGGCTTCTCTTAAACTAGCTTACTTTAAGAGAAGAAAAATACTGTGCCTAAATCCACAGGAAACACCACTGCCCCAACTCTAACCTGCATTTGTTTTACTGCTCCTTTAAGTTTCACTGCATGTGTCTGTACCTTACTGTCATGCCCTGTCCTTTGTCATCTCTCTGAGCTTATTTGCACAGCCCAATACTGCACTGTAAAGCCCTGAATTTAACACTCAGTTGACTGCTGAGAGAAATGTGTTCCCTTTCTCTACGATACAACATGCCAGTGTGGTTCTTTACAATAAAGCAGGGACAGAGGAGTTGCAACAAAGCAGAGCTCCACAGGATGCCTGGCACAGTGGACAGCACCCAGCCCAACACCTCTGAGACCTCCAACCTGACATAATCACAAGAAAACTACATGTTATAATGGTTCATTCCCTTTTTTTTTAACCACAGTACAGCCAGAGACAAAAGCAGCAAGGCTACAGCCAAGGTTAAATCTAGACAAAACTCTTCCCATAGGTAAAGGGACATGGGCTTATTAAGAAGTATTTTATCCTGTGAATTCATGAAATCTCAAAAGCAAAAGAACATCGTTGCTCCAAAGAAAATCAATGTGTCTTCATGTAATGCACTTCCTCCCCTAGTTTCCCTGACAATTGCTTCATCAAGACTGTCTTTTTTCCAGCATCTTTCTACTAAAAAGTTTTCTTTGGAGAATAACAGCACATTTTACAGATGGAACAGCTTGTTTTGTGTCTTTGCTAAAAAAACCCACCCAAACCCAACAACAAATGCAAAAACCATCCCAAAGCAACAAAAAAAGAAAGGTTTTTACTCAGAAGGAGCATTCCTAACATGAAAAAAAATCCAAAAACAAGCTCACGCACACAGCAGAAAGATTGTTGATTGTCTCACTCTGCTGGAATGCTTCACGAAATCCCTTATATCCCCATATGGAATAAAAAAGTCACGGCAGTTCTTGAACTTCACCTGTATTTTACAAATACCTCACTTGAGAAGTCATGTAAATTTTATTCTCACTTCTTCAGTGTGTTTAGGTCTCTCTGTAGTATTTGAAGGCAAATTTCAGAACACAAATGCCATTTAACCAACACAGATGATCATAGTGGAGAAGAAAGAGGAAAGGAGAGAAAGAAATATAGTTTCTCACGAGTTACACATTTAATTCCATGAAATTTCAATGGGCTTCATAGTAAGAACACTATGACCAAAATGCTGTTCACCCAATGAACACACACCACTCTACCCCACCCCAGTAGTGACAGGCTTCCAGCTGGGGTTGTACCATACTGAAATAGAATACTGGCCACAGAGAGTGCCTCTCACAATGTGTGTGAAGTGTAAGGGGACACAACATTATCTAAGTCACTGAGTGTTACAGACATCACAAATGCACATGATGATTTTTCTTACCTGTTTACCTGGGGATTTTCACAGCTACAGTTCAATTCCTGCTCAAGGCCACAAAACAGGAAACAAACTTTTTTGCAAGTCAAGGCAGTTGGAGAATCTTAAGGCCCTGTTCTCTCAATAAATACAATTATCTGAAATTGTTAAATGAAATATTAAAAAGAAATGTTCTGTCCATCTTTCCACATTCATGGAGACGGCTGCTTTTTTCCTCATCAGCATCTGAGCAGCTGATGAGAATTTCAGGAAGTCCACAATATTGCTGTGTAAGACATTGTCACCTCAAACCTTTAAGAGTAGCTGAAGCACAGTGTAGGCTGACTGCAGCACGGTAAAACTGCACAAGACATTAAGGATGCATAATTTGGGTAGGGTGCTATAACAATTTCACACCACTTGTAACCAATCTCTTGCTGCTCCTGTTGTGCAATTAATGCCATTCACACATTAACAAAGGAAAAAAAGCAAAATCCTCAAGGCTCCACTGCTTTTCCTAATGTGAGTACCCTGTTGCTCTGTTATTATAAAGACATTTCTATTGGTATGGATGACAGATTCAGGGTTTATAAATTACTAATTCCCAAAATCTGCTTTCAAGCTTTCATTTCACAGATTTTTTTAACTCAAGTTCCATATTAGAAGAGGGGATTAGTGTCACTGTTACAGACACTACTGCACATTAGTATAAAGACTTACAGAATTTTGAGTCAGTGCCATCGAAGCAGAGCACTGTGCTGTATGGGGAACAGTCACTGCACTTATAATAGCTCATAATATGTTCAGAAATGCAACAAATCTGAAAAAAAAAAAGTCTCAGCTCTAATTCATTATGTTCATATACTTAAAATAATCCATGCAGTGCTTAACAATCCTCTGCTCTTCCATAAACATGGTGTAATTTTGACATTTAAGCAGAAAGACTGCTCTGATTTATTTGCAGATTAAGTCGTATTTTTGCGCTAAATGCTCAGCTGCTCTGCCCAACAGACCAAATCATGACATTTGTTCATATATGGTTATTCTCAGTTAAAAGCTCTCTCCATCTGCCTGGAGGTTTATTAATAACTCATCACCATGGTATCACAGCATCTTGAGGAAAATAAAACACAGAGATAGTTGCTAGGCTCTCCAGCCTCTAGGGATAAAAGGGAATATTTCTTGAGGAAGACTGGGAGAAACTCCTTTGGTGTGTTTACTTATCACCCTTGAGGGGGAGGCTAGGCCAAGAGATGGCCCCCACACTGTGTTCTGAAAGCTGCAAGTACTGTAGCCATCACTCAAACACGTCACCCACGATCCAATTCTCTGCACTAACACATTAAAAACAAATATCCAGAAATCCAAACTCGAAGGAAAAAGAGATTGGGGTGAAAGGATGCATCAATTTCTGCAGCACTCCCACTTAACCCTCAAAAGGGCTCTGCTGCATCACTGCTGCCCCAATCATATTACTCACACTAAGTTGTTTGCTAACATGCACTGAACCCTACATCACCGTGCTGTAAACACATCTGACATCAGAGGGGAGAAACAGAGAACAGGTCAATGACACATTCTCTACCCAGAAGAGCTTCAGCTGTTCCTCACAAGTATTTTTATATGTACTGAATGTGAGAAGTGCAACCCTTTACCTGTAACACCCTACCCATGGATCCTGAGAGAGGAGATGTCCCTGTGGTTCTGACAGGTTTAAGCTCCAGAACAAACAGGCAGTCTGCACTCTTGTAAACATTATCTGCTTCAACGAATGAAGTCAGCTTTAAATACACTAATGTCTTCAGAACCCTAATATAGGGAAGCATCAAACTTAAATGCAGTAAAACACATATAGCAGACAGGGTCTGCTTGCAGATCACATCCCTTTCCAAAAAGCGTGTACTGTCAAGGTTGCCACAACATTATTCCAGGAAAGAATGCGACTGCAAAGGAAAATCTGTAAAAACAACACGTATAATGCAGGGTACAAGAGCGTGCTTCCTACTTACAAATAACTACAGTATTGGCTAAATGTCTTCTAAGGCCAAAAAGCAATGAAGTCAGAAGTCACACCTTTAGCTGGTATGCTACTCTGATGAAGTGTCTCATGAGCAGGAAAGCTTTACAGAATCATTGTCAGGGAGAAACATCCAGCCGTGCAAACTCTGCAGCCTGCCCTCTGAGAGAGGGACACTGAGTGCTTACACCATTTCCTTCCCTCTCCCTGTTCAGACCAGAAAGCCAACGTGGTCGCAGAAAGAGCCATAGGATGTGCCAGATTTATCTCCCTAAAGTCACACTACTCATTCATTTCTTCACATGTAAAGTTAACCCAGCAAAAAGATCGTGTGGCTCAAGGGGCAGGCCAGACCAGAAACACCAGAGCCTTTCCCGCAGAAGGGCTGGCATGACACAAAATGCCAGCAGGCCTTCCACACTCCCCCAGAGACACTGCCATAGCTCAACATATCTCCTCTCAAAAGGGTTTTCACTCTTGTGTGCTATTTATTCAGTATTTTAGGAGAGGGAAAACTGCTTTTTATCACGTATTTTTCACACTCACATTACTGCATACTAAAGCAGAAGTCTGTCACCTCCATTAAGTATTAGAGGCTGTATTTTCATCTCTCAGGTGGCCTCATGTTAAATTTCAAGACCAGTCAAGCACAGGAGGAGACTATTCCTCTTGTCCTTCGGTTGCTTACTAAGCAACAAGAAACCAGAAAATCTTTTTCTTTTTGCTAGATAGTTGTAGTTCTGAGAGGCAATGATTCCAGCAATGTGAAGCTGTGTGCTACTTAAAGTCCTCCTTAAGGGTGGAAAAGAAGCATAGGTCAAGGTAAAAATGTCTGGAAACAAACAAACAAATCACCCTGATCTAACCCTGCCTGTCAGGGTGCATTTTGTCCATCTCTGTATCCAAAACATATATAAGTAATTCTATTTTCTAGAACAGCAATTGTTGATTGATGAGTCATCTTTCCTGTAAATTTATTTTTTAAGTGATTTTGGCATTGTTCCTTGAAATTCCTCTCTGGCTATGTAATGGAAATTTTGACCTCACACTCTGGTTTCTTTAACATCACAGATACAGAGATTATGAGTTTAGGAAGACCAAACAGTTGAATAAAGGATGCAATGTAGAAATCTGTAGCTTGAAAAGAAAGCAAGCTGTACTAAATAAACTTACAAGTAAATATTTAACTGTGTGGCTATTAGGTTAAGTTCCTAATAATACAGCAACTCATTTATTGTAATTAGGAATTCACAGGGGACGGGGTTGCTTCCCTCTTTTCTCTCCCAAAATTGGTTATGTGGTTAAAGTTGCTGGCAAGTGAAACTCACCAAAACATATCAAAGTTTAGTTTTTCCCTATTAATTAGCAACTCCCCATATTACTGTTTCTAAAGCATACTGCAATTAGTAGTCAGAAAACACAAAGTAGAAAAATGTAAGCCAGAAGAGAGTAGAAAGAAAACAAAAGCACCAAGGAATACATTCACGAGACTTAATTATTGAAGATGGTAGCACAGCACTCTTCAAACTGCAACCACCAAGAGTAAGGGCTTTTCTTCCCTAGTCTCCCTCCATTTGGGGGCAATGGAGAAAGTACATGGTAGCTGAAAGTCCTCAGCTATGCTGAGTTCAAAACATATGACAAAGAACTCAGAATTTTAAATTGCCTTAATCCCACAAAAAGACTTGGATGGATCTTTATAGCAAGAATAAAAATTAACATATCTGAGAACTACTCTGATTGGTCTAAAATATCATTTAATAAATAGAAGAGAATCTCCTCCTTCCACTCAGCCTGCATTTAGCTGGCAGGAAAAACCCACAGCAGAAACAGACAGTGCTGTAAGCACCTGCTGGAGCCTGGAGCCAGCATTTGGAATCAATCAGATGCAAATCATCATGGTAAGCTAGATCTGTGAAGTGGCACATTCATGGCTCATGAAGGCCGAGCCTATTGAAAATAAACTCAAGATAAGTTAAAGATAAGTTCCTATCTTCCTGTTGATAGTGGGATGGTCAAGGGACATGATAACATGAGCTTCAAATGATGCATTCTTGGAAAAACTCTAAACTAGATTTCTCAGATGACAACACTGTTATGGTCTCTGGTAATTCTTCATGGTCGTGCCAGAGGGCATCCCACTCCATCCCATCCATTTTAGCTTGCTCCATCAACCAGTTTCCATTCAGGCTGAGCAAAATGGTCAGGATGTTTGGGAATGAGCTCTACTAGCTTCCCTGACCACAGGGCAGCCCACAGCAGTCTCTTTGCAGGTTTCATTAGACACTGAACAACTTAAATGGCCAATTTAAGCCAGAAAGGTCGCAGCAAATTTGAAGCTTTGAAGACAGTCAGTGCTCTTGCCCATCCACATGGCACTCTGAATGGAAACTGTGCACCCAACAGTAAATTAGCTCTGCCTAGGTAGGCTGGGACATCTGACTGTGCTGCTGGGACTCCAGACAGCTTTGCAGCTGCTTTGAAACTCATAGGAACATCTGTTCTCAGTCTGTTGATTTGAGGAAATGAGATAATGTGACTTGTACAAGTGTGATGGCTGACTGATAAAGTTTCAGAAAACACTTGTGAAAAGATGCTACTGAAAAAAAAAAAATCAACATTTTGTAACATGCCCAGCTCTTATCATAACTTTAATGAGGTTGAGTTCCTGAAAGAAGACGGTAAAATTATTTGGTTTTTACCTTTTCAGTCTCAACAATCAACCTAACAGCTGGTAAAACTCATTGTTATTTGCAAAAAACCCCACCCCAACAAACCAACCTTCAGATTTTCATGTAGAGAACATCTATAAAAAAACCAGCTCAAAGTTTCTGATAACAGGTAACAGCCAAGTTGAAACTGTTTCTACATACATTAATGGCTCAGAGCTGTAGATTAGTAAAACAAAGTCTGTGACCTAGGGTGAAATACAAAGTTTTAATACAAGCTAGTACAGACTCCTTTACATACAGTGATCAGCGGGTGCAGGAGAGAAATGGCCAAAAGCTTTCTTATTACATTGATGCAATTTTAAGTAAAGTAGTTTCAAATTCTCCATATAATTCTCTTCAGCTTCATAGGCAAACTTTCACTGATGCAAATACAAGTCAATACTGGGGGAAATGAGTGTCCTTTCCAGTCACAAACATACAAACATCATAAGAGTAGTCAGGCAGAAGACGGGGAAAAATATTTAGCATCTGTGTAGTTCCTTCAGCTGCTAGGGAAACATCCACCAGATGTTCCTAGATGTCACCTCAGCTGCCTCCCAAACCTCTATCACATCTGCTCTCTTCCTTATGGAATACCAGTGGTAACTGAACTAATGTTTCACTTAACTCATCTCTGTAAAATATTCTCAACACCCTTGAGGAACTCCTTTTTAAGGAGTTCTGCTACCCACAAAAAGCAATGCAAAAATCCCCTGTGATTACATGATTGAATTTCCTGAAATTCTCAAGTTATTTAATATACAGGGAATACCATTATCTATACAAAAGTATTATTGGAAGTGATGATATCTTTTCATAAACACAAGTATTGAAACAGCAACAGAAATAATGGTCCACAGAAACTACCAGAATTAAAGAGGGAAAAGGGAAGGAAGATACCCCATGGTTTTTACATGCTTCTCTTTATTAGGGACACCAAAATTCTTCCACAAGTCCTTCCTTATATACCTAGAACTCAAACTATTTCCTGTGTTCAGCTACTGAAAATCCCCTCTTAAATACCTTTGTGGTATTTAAGATTTGCTTATACCTAGCAGCAGTGGAAGTATTGCACTTGTATCCAGTAGGGAAGATGAAGGAACACAAAAAAACCCCAAACAACCAGAAAAATTCCATGCATAAACCCCCCCCCCAAACCATCAAACACAAAGAGAAAGATCACACAGATCAAAAAGTCTTAACATTTTCTATTCTGTAATTTTAAAAACTCAAGTTTACACATAAGCAATATATAGCATCTGAGTATGATCTAAAATAATCCAAAAGGAAGTATCGTCATAAGACTGTTAGTGTAGTCCAGTTTATCTATCATTCTCAATGAGCATCATTTTTAAATTGTGTGAGGAAGTAATGATTACTTATTCCAAAGTCTCTCAAGTTATTCTCCAAACTTAGTATTTTCAGCCCCAAACATTTTTCTAGTTATTTTCCAGGTTTGCTGCACTATACTAGGTAATGTAGTGAAAAATACAATAAAGGCATCAGAAAAGCAAAAAATGGACAAATCCATGTTACCACTATGCTCTAGCTGATACCCTGCATGACCCCAAACAAATCACTGCATTCCCACCAAAAATGGAGAGGGCTTCAGACTCTGAAAAATGACTGTCAGACCAAAAAATGTTTACAGAGCAGCTTGCAATCATCAAACAGAGGGCTCTGCAAATGGAAAGTATTACAGCATGTGGGATGTTCTAGCCATGCGTTAAAAAAAAAACCCAGAAGAGCAGAAAAAAGAACCTTCACAATCATGACTAGGCACATGTTCCAAACAGAAATGAAACTCCTGCTTTTCTGGTATAGCTCTTTGATTTTTCATTATTTATACTTGATAAATACTATGTCTATAAACAAGAAAAATAAATCAGAAGCTCAACCATACAGGATCAAATAGAAGATGCTGAAATACTTTGCAAACTGCACACACGACAAGGTTTCATTCCTATAGCTAAAAGTTAAATTTCCAGGTACCAAGTTATTTTCTGCAGGTTTAAGTCACCTTTATAAATTAAGGGATAAAAGGAAAGTAAAACCAATTTGTGTCAGGTTAGGATGCAACCAAGCACATACTAACCATTGACTTGACAGATGGAAGGAAAAGCTCTTGCCTTTTATTTGCACATGAGAAATGAAGATAACTCAATGTTTATTTGCAGATGAGAAATCAGGATACGTTTGTTTGCAGGAAGAGAGGGTATCACTATTTGAAAGGAACCCAGAAAGTTTCTTTTTCTCCTCCTCAGTAAAATTTGGATGAAGGAACAATGAAACCAAATGCCACTCTTTCCTAGAGAAATACTTGTTCAAGCAAACAAAGAAATACATTCATGATTACAAAGGGATGCATAAAACCAATTCTACCTTGTTTCCAAATGCATAGCATATACAAAGTAAAAGCCTACTATTTTCTCCACAATTATTTTTTCTTACCAAAAAAAAAAAAAATCAGCTATACCTTTTATTCAACACGAAAATCTAAATAGATAACAGAAACAGCATTTTATCTCCACATGTGAAATTCACAATTAACCTCAATAATTAAAAGCATCAGAGTGCTGAATACCCATTGGTTTCTCCGAGCATTCATCCACACTGCACATCTGACAGTGGTTTCAAAGAAAATCTGGATTGAATAACATGATTCAGATGTGAAGAGACTGACAATAAACAGCATTTTAGGACTGTTCAGTCATAAACCAGCAAGCTTAAGTACTGAATGTCCACATTAGGAAAAACGAAACGGCTTCTTCCGAGAACAACGTGCTGGGTCTTTGACCCAGGTGCCTGCATTTTCCCCCTGAAAACCAGGGGAAATTTGTTTTCCCAATTTCCCTTGTTCCTTACAGCCATATAGAATCAAGTGTAACTACTAAAAAAAAAACCAACTTTGCTTTTAAAATCTTAGAAGGAGTTTTAATTAATTCTTACCCACTTCTGTAACTTTTAATAAAATCATTTTATGATGTTGTTTTAAAAGAACAGTGCTCACACAAGAACTAAAAATAAAGCCATAAAAGACTTTTCTCAAAGATTACCAAGAGGACTGGATGGCCTACGATAATGCAAAAGCTACTCAGAGCATGCATGTCCTGATGCTAGCATAAATGATCAGCCTACACATGGCAAGGAGGCAACTACAGAGCTCTGGGAAGAAAACACAGAACACAGTGACTTCTTCCACATTTTGTAGGGGCCTTGCTTATCTCCCTTCAAATTCCTACAGGCAAGGGTCTTTTAGCAGTTTCCATAACCACTAATTCTTCTCTAAAATGAATTAAAGAACTAACACTTTAACTGGACTCACCACATTTCTCAAGTTTTCTAGGCTGTGGTGGACAGATGAATTTATCCTGCTTTAAAAGAAACTTCACAAATACAAGTATATATCACAACACACCATTAGCAGATGGTGATTACAAAATGTGTCTGAGGGAGGCTCAGGTGTGCTTAATCATACAGTTCACAAGAAAAGACAGATTACTATGGACATGTTACCACAACCAGGCACAGCTTCCAAAATCCAAAGCTGAAAATAGATTTCAGAATAGAATTTGGGCAGGTTTGTCAAAACCAGCAAGATGTGACAAAAAGAAAAAGTCATGACTCTAGACTGGTCCCGTTCCTGTAGTCTTTTTCTGGCTGTTATAGATGACAGACTGGTGGACTAGGACTAGGTGGCCAATGGTCTGAGAATACATCTGCTTCTCAATGCTCAGTAGAAGCCAGATAGACAGAAGTGATAACCTTTCTTAAACAGTCTATCCATGCAACTGATGCTATGATCTTTTTATTACTTAATTTTTTAACAGCGATCCTTTTACTGTTAATGGATGTGGTTTATGCAAACCTTATCCACCACAGATACAGATTTATAAATTACTCTAAATTACAGTGCTGTAATGGGAGTGTTGACATGAAACTCAGTGTAGGAATTTCCAGAGGCACAATGCCTAGAGCCAAAGTTTAATTTCAGCTCTGAAGCTGATTCCCTTTGCACCTTTAGGTTACTCATCTGCATTTCCTCCTCTCCAAACTCTCTCCAAACTTGCCTCCCAGGATGGTTCTGGAAGTTTACTTAATTACTGTGAATCATCTTTGCACTGCCTCCTGAAATCCAGATATAATCAATAATGAGCCAAAGCTTTACCTGGGCAAAAGCTGCATTTGAGTAAAAGCAAGCCTTCCATTATGCCTGCCAGAAGTGGTCTCACAAAACACCAAAAGAAAGCTGTGCCATTTTTATCTCTGCCAGCAAGTGCAGCAGTCTGCCTTCAAGTGTGCAGCCACAGAAGCTGCTTTGCTTTCCTAGGGCCACACTCTGACCTGTGGCATTGTGGCTTCTCTGCTAGCCAGCTCAAGCTAGCAATGCAGACACAGCAATCAGGTGATAACCTGTGTGCACCCGCCTTTGCAGCCCCCAGATGCAGAGCAGAGACATCACTGGTTGTGAGCAGGCATCCTCTGCCAGGAGTCACCTCTCCTAATAGGATATGTCTCTCTTTCCCTACACACAGCCAAAGGGCAGGTCAACACTCCCCAAACTTGCCTAGCTGCTTGCATGATCATTCTCTAGTCATTTCCACCCAAAACAGATTAGCACAAACGAGCTCCCTCAACTTTCTTGGTTATTCTGATCCTGCTTGTTTTGACCAGAACAAGCCAGGGAACAATTGCAGCTGAGAAAGTCCGTATGAGAGGGCAGAATTTTGCAAGAGATGTGCTAAGTTCTTGTATGTGACCAGCACACCATTAATCAATGCCCAAGGACTTGTTCAAGTTATGCAGCTGCCAGATGCACTCCTCCCTGTGTCATTCACAAGACTCCACAACCATGAGACTCCCTGTGTACCAGATTTGATCACCTCCATCTCTCTGTTCAAGTACTTTTGTATGCCGTGATCCCAGTTGCTTTTGGCATCAATATCAAGAAAACAATTTCAGGCACGTGTTCTTGAAGAGACTAGTTTTTTATGTAACACTAAACAGCTTTACATTATAGAGCAAAAGGAAGGGGAAGCTACTGGAATTACTGTAACTGCAAAGTGTCATTAACTTTCCATCTGGTCAGCTCCTGGCAATTCCAGAGGTATCACAGCAGGCATGTTCTTATCCCACCCCCCTGTTTCTCATGGAAGTCATCATCACCCCCTTAACTTTTTGGCCATAAGGATCACTCCAGTATATATTGCAAGCTAAAGATCCTCACAGAGTATTTTCAGTCTTTTACTACAGAGCTGTGAGACAGCTTGTGGATGAACGTCCAGTTTTAGTGACAGGATGAAATGATGGAGAAGCTGTTATTACTCTCAGAGGCAAGCTGTTCCTCTAAGCTCCAAGACCAGTTTCTGCAAGTATGTGTCAGAAGAAGAGCTGCCAAAAAACCAAAAAAAATTAAAGCTGCATCAGTCATTTAATACACCGAAAAGCATTAAACTGCTGTCAGTCATAAGTTCCTCAAGATCTGACTGTTTCTGTACCAAGTATATTGCCAGATCCACTAAAGAAAGTGAGGACAAAACCAATACACATGCATCCATGTGCCCAGACACAGAGTGCATGACAGTCACCTCACTCAGATCTCTGGGCAAGATGGATTTCAACTGTGCTAATGACCATCCTGGAAAAGAGATCATATTGAGATTTGTAACTGATAATAAAAGTAACCCCAAACATATCTTAACACAAGACAAAACATGAGAATCTTAAAAGGGAATTATCTGAAACCTACCACTTACTTAATTTCATTTCATGAAAACAAGACAGGTGGTCTGCTGATAAGCAAATGTTGGCTGGTTTTACTGGTACTATGTTACAATCAAGACATTACAGGCCCCTGTAATGGATAGCCAACCCAAATGAAGAGAGACCCAAATGTTCAAAGAATTAATGCCTTCACCTTATTCTAGATGGTTAAATTTAGTTTCAGTTGGCAATTTTGCCAGGTCAAAAAAAGAGCAGATGAACTCAGAATCTTTCCACTCTACATATAATTCATTAGCAAACTCGTACACACTTTCCATCCATTTACATTCACTGGCACCGAAGCATCAAAAGAGCATGAACTCCTTTCCCCTTCTCCCCTGCAGCAACACTGTCTCCAAGCCTCATTACCTGAACTGAATATAGTTATAGGACAACTACGAGCGGTTACACATGTAAAACCAATGTATTATTCAACCACTGATTATATTAAAAATGTGATACTCATTTGAGAATATCCTTATAAAAAATCCTAAGAAACCCCATGACTTTTTATGAGTCTTTTAAGCTGTAATCAATTTATAGCATAGAAACTGAGTCAGCTGCTATATAATCAAGGCTCCTCACGAGAAGCACAGCTTTGCAGTGACTCAACGTGCATTGTTCTCAACCTGCATGAGCCTGAAACACTGCAATCACTACCAAGAGCAGCTCACAGAATCTTCCCACTAAAATCCACAGGAAGGTATTTTCACCTTCCCCTCCCAGGCAGAAATTGCTTTGTTAGAAAATGGAGTGTTCCTTCTTTTGCCACAGCTACTGCCTTCCGAACACAATTCCCACCTTTGCTATTGCTGGGTAATTAAACGCCTCCAGTACAACTGTGACGCCTCCATGCCTTTATTCTTGCTCCCTCCCAGTTTGCTGTCAGGCTATGGGGGCCTTGCCTGCAGTAGTCTTGACACCTCCACAGCCCTGAAATGCTGTTCTCTTCTTAACAAGCTCAATGAGCTTGGCAGGAGGGATCACACTCAGATCCAGCCTTCAGTTCTCCCTTCCTCCGCATTCTGGTGTGTGTTGGCCCTTAGCCCACAAGTCCAGATCAGGAATGCTGGTAGGAAGGGATGTTGCTCATCGCTGCAGAAGACCTCCTCTGTAGGGAAACGCAGAAAATCTCCTTTGCAAAGTTTCCTTTTGCATTTGGAACAGACTTTGGTTTAAGGAAAGGCAAATTTTCCAATTCAAATGGGAAACAAGCAGAAAATGCAACACATGAGAGTAAAAACTCATGTGTGTGAGAGTTCCCATCCCTAGTAAATAATTATTACCTGCAGAAACAGGCAATGCAAATCTCACCTCTCTCCTTTTTGTGTGTGTGTGTGTATGGTTGGGTTTTTTTCTT